>CM077522.1:30874437-31152587 GCA_039654895.1 Mongoloraphidia duomilia
GATGTTGTGATTTCCGAGGTGCGCCCGGAGACCCAGGTTATGTGCGAGGTCGGAAGGTGACGCGGTACATCTACAATAATGCGGCCTTCTGGCGACGCTATGCTATGTATTCACATTCATAATAATATATAGGTACATTCTTGTTGTTTGTTTTCTTCAACACTATGACTTACGAAGTTCATCTGTTTAAGCTAGGCGCCATTGAAGTTTACCACTATATCGAAACCCAAAACGCACAATCAGGTAACTATAATAATCTTTTCATCAACAGATATATCGATCACGTGAACAGCACATACTCTGCTAGACTGCTGTCTGGCTTGGGATGCACAAAATATCTGATTGATTGTTTGGTTATCAATACTTGCGTCGAGAAAAAAGTGCATGTTTTGTAGATTTTTTTAGTACTAAGAGCGAAAATACACAGGCGGATTTTCTGTGGCGTGTTTCTCGCGACGAAATTTCCACTGAATTTTACGTATCAAAACAGAAAACGTTTTTTTCCGTCGAGTACATTCATCCTAAAACAATACGGGCTCATCCAATATTAAGAGACAGACTATCAACAGGATATTTCCGCACACATTTTTTACCCAGGCTGCACATGCGTCGGTAAACCGTCGCCTCGTCTAGTTTGCCCCGCACTAAATGTTTTTCGTTTCTAGCGTGTTTAGCCCAATCATTTTAGATTTTTTCAAAAGATTAACTGTCGGGTTAAAACTTTTGACGCAGTTAGGTTGTTCTCCGCAAAGTAGATGAAGAAATCATATTTTGGCCAATTAATTAATTATGGAACCTGTCCGCTATCTTATCGATTCTACAACTTTGCCATTTAAATGTGCCACTTATTTTCAATAAAAATGGTTCAAAAGTTGAAAAAACTGCGCCACTCTCTTAATTTTTCACACTTTTTGCTTATTATTAGCAACAAATAATTTTTTTCAACAATATTGACTATATGAGGATTGTAGAGAATTAAATTGTCTACAAATTTGTTACTTACCTTTTTTATCAAGAAATGCAAAATACGCGTGCAAATCGACAAAAACACAAAATCCAAGATGGCGGATAGTTCCCGTAATTAATTAATGAACTAAAATATGATTTCCTCATCTACTTTGCGGGGGACACCTAACTGCGTCAAAAGTTTTAATCCAACAGTTTTCTTGCTTCTTATATCGAATTTGATCTAAAATGATTGGGCTATGTTGTGGTGGTAACGATATCAACGCAATCAGAAGCGTTGAACTCGCTCACGCCGAAGGAATTTAAAAAACGCGACGTATATATTCCGTTCGTCTAGTTTCACTCGTTTGTAGGCACGGTTTTGATTTGGACGTGCATTCCGCCGCGTTAAAAATGCCACGAAAATTTGCCCGTGTAGTTTCGCTCTAAAGTGTTTTACATCCCTCTTCGAGATATTCGTTGATTGCGTTTTACTGTTGAATGATGTGATGCACAAATCTATAATTCGAGAACGTTAATTCATATAAAAAATAAATTGTGGCCTAATAAAATGACTTCTTCTTCTTTAACTTCATTATAACGTCATGAATTTTAAAGAAAAACACTCTATGATATGGATATATTACAAAAATCGCCAAACATAACAAAAACAATCAATTTTCTGTGACATCGGGGACACTTTTATATAAGCACTAGCCTCTACCCGTGGCTTCGCCACTTTATTAAGTTTATTAAGTGAGGAATTAAAAATGTTCTCAATACCTAGTTGGTCATTATTTTATTAGCTATGTTGCATAATTATTACACTTAAATCATTAAAAGCGAATGCTGGATTGTTTTGTCTTCACTCAGAAGAAAAATATTTAATTATAGAAAAATTTGGATGTGTTTAATTATGCAATTAACCGTAGAAACCAACTAGCGTGTATGTAAAAAGAATACCATTAAACATGTACTTGATTCTCTCAAATAACGGAAAAATTGAAACTATGATTTTATTATTTGATAAATTGTTAAATTTTCAGCTAGGACGTTTTAGTCATTAAGGCGCGTTGATATATCAAAACATTTATTTTTTATTTACGTTGAATATGTGTTTAAGTAGTTTAAAAAAACAAATATTTTTCTTGAAAAAATGTTATTTAAGGTTCACAAGTACCTACTTTTTAGACGCGATCTATAAAGCAAAGCTAGAAGCGTCTATATACACCCGCTTTGCTTGTACGTCTGTGAATCAGTCACGCTTTTTTGTGCCACGCGTACAGCCCAAACGGATGAACCGATTTTAAAGCACTTTTTTTCGTTCGATTCCAGTCGAGGTCTATTTGATCCTAACGTCACCCGATTTTTGAATTTTGGTCCCAGAGGGGAGCAAATTAGAAAAAACTGTATTTTTATGTAGATTTCGTATAATATAATGCTTAGAATGTGTCAAAGCAGTTTTTTTATATAGTCCTGTAATAGCATGTAATAGCTCAACTCCCTGCATAGGTCTGTAATTTGATGAATAAATGAATACATAAATAAATCACCTGAATATTTGAACAAAAATTTTAAGTAATCCGATATTTTTGTAGAAGGTTCATAGTAAAATTATAAAATAATTCGAGAAACTCTACCTATTTGTTAAATAAACATTCCATCAGCTTATAGTTTTCATTAATGTTTCGGTATAAATCCATCATTAATTGTTTGAACTTGTTTTTGTACTTTTAACAGCAATAAAGTTATTGCACTGAGGCTTTCTTAAAAATAATAACTTTTTGTCACGGACCCATAAGAACGATGTAGTAAATCGATATAATAAAGAAGGGGGAGTTGTTGTTTATCAATATTTACGAACGGAATTAAATGCGTTCTGTGATTGAAGGACATAAAAACCCCGCAGCCAATTATAGCAAATATCACCACTAGCTAGGCTGGTAATAAAACAGGGCTCAAACAACTCCAAGCTGACTTCTAACTTCTTCTAAGTTTCAATAGGTTTTATTTATCCTTGAAAATTCAGATTTATTTTCTTCATATATACGACTTACTAACATTCGAAGTTTATACTGAATGAACGTTAGTTCTTTTTTTGTTAATGTCACCAACTTTGAAGGAATAGGTACATGGGTTGAGCGAACGAGCGAAGCGAGTGAGTATTGTATATTATTAATATTCAAACGAACGAGCGAAGCGAGTGAGTAATGTATTAAAAAAATTTGAGCGAACAAGCGAAGCGAGTGAGTATTGTATATTATTAATTTTAAGAATTGTTGGAAATGAGAACTTCCGTGGCACAAAGGATCAATAAAAAGCAATACTGATTTTATTAAATTTGCATTTTACTAACGTTTCGGTATTCTTTATACCATCTTCAGAGTCTACAAAATAATACAAACGTGGGTGAGAATATGTGGAAATAAAGTTAAAATTAACAAAAATTTAAATGTGTTTTTTTTTATAACTTACCAAATGCTGTCAATTTCTTTCAGTATTTTGTTTGAGCGATTAATGAACAACATGGTGATGACATTGTTGGTTTTTTTTTTAAATAAAAACTCATAAAAATTGTTAAAAGTAAAAAACTATATAGTTATCACTGATAAAATTGGAAATAAAATCTGTGTTCACCTCTAATTAATATCCGTTATACTGAAAGACCATGTAAAAACGAAAACAGCAATTTGATAGGATTTAACAAAGACAATTATGTAAAAGGTTATATTAAATCGATTAATGTGCTATATATATGGGACAAATTTTCAATATCTGTTCGTTTGTTGACGCTATTTTTAAATTTTTTAATAAATACCATTTCTAAGAAAATCCGTTTGAAATAATTTTATACAAAAGATACGTAGACGATATCCTATTAGCAATTCCTGATGATAAATTAGATCTTACTCTTAATATCTTCAATTCATATCACCCAGACATTCAGTTTACACTTGAAACTGAAAATAACAATTATATTTCATTTTTAGATATAAAAGTTATTCATACACCAGACAACTCTATTTTGACAGACTGGTATCTCAAACCTACCCACTCAGGCAGATATTTAAATTTTTTCTCTGATAGTCCGTTTCAATACAAAGTTAATGTAATAAAAAACCTCATATACAGATCAACACATATCTCTAGTCCACAATTTCACAAAAAAAATCTTGAAACAATAAAACAATTTCTATTAAAAATAACTATCCGTCCTCATTAATCAATACAATTACTAATAAAACTAAGATTCATAACATTAACAACAACAATAATAATAATAATAGTAACACCAACAATAAACCATACACCTATTATTCTATTCCATACATCCCTTTATTATCAGAGAAAATAAAAAATATATTCAAATCAGAGGATGTTCAAATTTCTTGTAAAAATCACAATTCTATAAATAAAAACTTCTTTTCCAAACTAAAAACAAAAATGAAAAATTACAAAACTCAGAATTAGTCTATAAAATTGATTGTAAGAATTGTGATGCTACATATGTTGGTCAAACTTCTCAATATCTGTCCTTACGATTAAAACAACATAATTACGACCTAAAAAAATTTAAAAAATACTTTTATCCTAATTCCAATCTAACATCGCTAGTACAACATAGCTACAACAATAATCATGAGTTTGATTTCAACAATACGAGCATATTAATTAAAGAACCCAATTATTTCAAACGGATTTTCTTAGAAATGGTATTTATTAAAAAATTTAAAAATAGCGTCAACAAACGAACAGATATTGAAAATTTGTCCCATATATATAGCACATTAATCGATTTAATATAATCTTTTACATAATTGTCTTTGTTAAATCCTATCAAATTGCTGTTTTCGTTTTTACATTGTCTTTCAGTATAACGGATATTAATTAGAGGTGAACACAGATTTTATTTCCAATTTTATCAGTGATAACTACATAGTTTTTTAATTTTAACAATTTTTATGAGTTTTTATTTAAAAAAAAACCAACAATGTCATCACCATGTTGTTCATTAATCGCTCAAACAAAATACTGAAAGAAATTGACAGCATTTGGTAAGTTATAAAAAAAAAACACATTTAAATTTTTGTTAATTTTAACTTTATTTCCACATATTCTCACCCACGTTTGTATTATTTTGTAGACTCTGAAGATGGTATAAAGAATACCGAAACGTTAGTAAAATGCAAATTTAATAAAATCAGTATTGCTTTTTATTGATCCTTTGTGCCACGGAAGTTCTCATTTCCAACAATTCTTAAAACTGTTTTCAAGGATCAAATTGCTCTATTTAAATATAGCAACTTCGAATTCAGTATATTATTAATATTCAAACGAACGAGCGAAGCGAGTGAGTAATGTATTAAAAAAATTTGAGCGAACGAGCGAAGCGGGTGAGTAATGTATTAATAAAATTCAAGCGAACGAGCGAAGAAGGAATTAATAATATTCAAACGAACGAGCGAAGCGAGTGAGTAATGTAGGTATTAATAAAATTTTAAAAAACAGTTTTTTGACGTTATAAAACAGTGTCGTATGGTGAGTAGGCTTTGGAAAAAACAAACTACTTTGTGTCAAAATATTCTGACAGTTAATCGTTTCGGAATAATATTCTGAGAAAATAATACAAAATCAATATCTCACAGTAAGTATTATTTTTATTGATCTCATCCGAGCAAAGCTCGGTCACCCAGATATTTGTAGTTAAGTTAATTATATTTTTTGTTTTCTTATAGGTTGAATAAAGTAGGTACATTGTATTGTATAATAAAATTTTTTAAAAACCCTCGATTCCAAGCAATCTCAATCTCGATCGATAAATAAAATTATAAATCATAAAATACGTGGGCGAAGCCACGGGTAACGGCTAGTAGAGATATAAAGTTAAGAAGCTGAACTGGTGTCTCACACGGTGGAAGAACATACACCTTAAAGTGTTTTTTGTCCATCCTGAAAAATGTAAAAAACTGGAGCTGTCTGGTTCTAGACCACATCTTCAATTTCAGAGCTCTAGCTTACTAATTACTAGTCGAAAATCGAAATGTTGATTACAAGATTTGTCTCGGACAACAGAGAAAGTGAGTTAATAAAAACATTGTAAAAAGAAAAAAATCGCACCGTATAGCTGTACCAATTGTTTACAAAGAGCAATGAAAAGTTAAAATATACCGCAATCATTCTGAAAGGACTTTTTTAAACTAAAATTCATTGTTTTATTTTTCTCAAAAATATGAAACGTTTTTTTAGGGTTTCGTACTGGAACCCTATTACTAAGCGTACGCCGTCTGTCTGTATCGTTTATCCATCCGTCTGTCTGTCCTACCTTTAAAAGGCTGTATCTTTTGAACCGTAACAGGTAGCCGCTTGAAATTTTCACAGAATATATATTATTATGGCGGATATCCTAACAAGTAACAAAAAATACAAAAAGTAAAAATTAAAGGGGATCCCCATATACAAAAAACAGAAAAACCTTTAAAAGGCTGTATCTTTTGAACCGTAACAAGTATTACAGCAGGTAGAAATTTTCACAGAATATGTGTTATTATGGCGGATATCCTAACAAATAATAAAAAAAAAAAAAGTAAAAACTAAGGGGGGTCCCCATACAAAAAACGCAAAATTAGGCATTGAGGTGTACCAAGTGTATCAAATATACCAACGTTTGTGGCGAATACACAGTAGAACTGCGCTCGCATGCCACCACGAAGGAGCCAAGTTCAAATCCAACTAAAACGATATGTGTTTTTTTTGTTTTTAGTGTATTTGCCATATGGCACATACACTATTGGCGTCGGTCGGATGGCGGGACCTAGGGGTCGGACCAAAATTTCTCGACGTTTCATAGCCTCCTGAACAATTTGGCACCATTTTTGGAAATGTCTATTTATATATGTATATATATATTTATATATATATATATATGTGTACGGGCAATAACTTTCGAAAGAGTTAATTGATTTTGACGAAATTTGGTAGGCACGTTGAAATCCATCACCGCACGAAGCCTATTTAAAATGGGCCTAATCGGACCATTTTAAGGGTGGTTTTTAGGGGTTGAAAACTGTTTTTGGGCCCAAAAATGCGAAAAAAATTCTCAGAATGGTTTCAAAATTGAAATTTAACCCATTAGTAACGATTAAAATGTGTTGCTAAAATTTTAATAAAATCGGCCCAACAGGACCGGACTTACAAATTTTATGAAAACACTAGTTTGCGGATAGTGCTTTACTTACTGAAGGGTGTATTTATTTTGGTACCGAGGTTGCATTGATAAAAATATTGAAATTAAGAAAAAAAATATTATTTTAAGGGATGTATTAAGGGGTTACATTTTTTATTTTGTTCAAAAACAAACTTAAGTTCACATAATAAAGCCACAATGCCAGTATTAGCAAATACACTATATTGTCGGCAGGGTTTTGGCACTGCGACCCGAGTTTTTTTTTATAATGTAAACATTTTAGAATTTTTCACTTTATTTTTTATTCATCAAATATTCTGTTAATACCTATATTTTTTACTTTAAAAATATACCTACTTTAAATTTGATGGGAAAAAAAGATCAAAATAAAATATAGGTATAAGTAAAAAATCTATTAATTTTTTACCCCTATCTAACTCCTTATTTTTATTATTGTACGGAACCCTCGATGCGCGAGTTCGACTCCCACTCGATCGGTTTTTTTAAAAGAAGGCACGTTGTTCTGATTATCTTACGTAAAAACACGATGTGTAAGAAACGTGATTATGACGCACTGATTCCACTGCTGGTGGAGACGTATCTTGTTATGTCTCTAAATATAATGAAAAACATCGCTTTTTGAATAATATATTCTAAGGGACACGTTTTAATGTTTATTTTTATTAAACCTAATTACTTGTTTATCTAATTTTATTTTTAAAACTTAAATGTCACCATTATATAATAAATTTTGACTATAAAAAGAAAAAATAGTTTTCTCATGAGTAATTCTAGAAATTATTCATGTGTGTGTGTCACAAAATAAGGAAGAAAAATAGACAAAACTGCAACAATTAGTCAATTATGTATTTTTCCCGATATATTATTATTTTTATTCAACACATGCACGTTTTCGTATCTGTAAGAGTGATCTTAAATGGCCGTTCATCGACTGGTGACGTCATGATCCATTATGAAAGGATTTTCATAATGAAAAACATTTGACAAACCCGTTACATAATGAACCTCTTTTCGATGTTATAGTGAAATATGATTACTCTGGCAAATAAGTAAATAAATATTATATCAAGGTCAATGTTTCTATTATGAGATGTACTGCTGTCTGTGAATCTAACGTGTTTGACATTTATTCAATTAAAGTCTAAAACCATGCATGTGTCGAATAAAGTATAGTATGCGACGCGTGTGTTAAATCTTTATGTATCAGGCACTATGTTTTCAGAACTCGTATTCGGCTCGTGTGCGCTCGCCTACTACTCGTGCTGAAAACATCGTGCCTGACGCATAAAGATTTATTTAGTACACTATAATAGTTACACAATATACTATTACTAGCTTTTTCCACGCGTGAACATTTATGTTGATTGAAGATTCGCTCGCGTTAATGTCTAAAAAATTATTATTATAATGATACATTTTTAGAGTGTTGGGTCTCCAAGTCACTATATGAATATTATGAAATATTAGAAATACCTTGTATTTTTTTATGTCCATCTTGTGACTTCCTGTGTTAAAACACAGGAAGTCACAAGACGGACATCAAAAAATACAAGGTATTTCTAATACTTCATAATATCTATATTATAAGTTTGCCAAGTTTCATTAAAACTAGTTCAATAATTTCGAGAGATTCCAGTAGACAAAAATTTTCATATCATACAAAATACCGGGAAACCCTACGAGAATACACGAAATTAGAAACAAAAGTTCATGTTACCATTTTATTTAATAGTAGGTACGTAATTATTTTTTTAAAATTGACATTGACTCAGGTATTCAAAATCAAATTAAATCTGTAACATCTAATATTTTCAGCAATCAAAGACTGTTCGCTGAAAAACACTCAACTAGTTTTAATACGCTCATAGTTCTACAGTTATGTTCTTGTTGATAAATGGTTCAGTAAAATGGTTATGATTCAGCGCTGAAACGTATATTGTATGAAACACATTTCGTATTTACATACAGAAGCATTCAAATTACGAAGCGGTTTCATAAAAATTTGAACAAAAATGAATACAACGATGTTTTTTCATTGTGGAATTAAGAATCCGTTATCAAATTTTCAAAAAACAAAATGGTGGATCCAATATAACGGACGTCTTCCATTTAAATTCATCGTCCGCCGTATTAGATCCGCCATATTGAATCCGCCTTTTTATTTTTTGAAAATTTGATAACGGATTCTGAATCAGCGACCCCGAAAACCCTCTAATCATGCATTTGGTGAAAATGCGATGGCTTGAATTAATGTGTTATGTGCAAAATTCAAACATTTTCAAAAATATTGGCGCTGGTCGACTTTTGGCGCCTTCTATATTCGTACTAAGCAAGAAAAAACAATGTATATTGTAGAGAAACTCAAAAGCTACCCATTTTTGCCCCTGATTGACCGTTTTGTTGTAAAATCGAAAAAACCGTTTCCACCCCCAACAGTGTAATTTTTGAAAATTTATAACTTTTGAATAACAAGATATTTCAAAAAAAAATTCAAACAAAAGTTGTTGGATAAATCCTCCTTAACAATTTTTGTAATAGTAATTTTTCACGTACAAGCAGTATTTACCAAGATATATGATTTCATCCCTTAAATTCAAGATGGCAGCCACCCCTTGCGGAATCCGAGGGGGGAAACTTGGATGGAGTGTTCTAGTGACACCCCCTATCTACAATTAAAATTTCATCAAACTTCTAATTAACGCAATTTAAAAGTACCATTTGATTGGATTTTCACACGTGTTTATACGCGCAGCTGAAGCATTTTCCACCGGTATTTTTGCACCTGAAGGTGATTTTTTATCATAATTAATAATGTATACAAAATGTTTCAGCTTTGGTACTATTAATTTTTTTTTCACGATTTCCAACGCGGGGGCGGCACTTTTACACCCACCTCCACCCTAATGGCCGCAGCTTAAGGTCGTTTCCTTTAAATACTATACAAGAGCTTACATATAGGTGAAAATCAGCCTTGGTAAAATGACTACCCTCAAAATGCCCCTGGCTCTCGTACTGTTATGATTTCATCGTTTTTCTTTTTTTTTAAGAAACATCTCATCTATAAAATATATTTTAATATTTTGTTTTGTTTGATGAAAATAAAAAAAAATCAGTGAGATATTCAGGAGCATTAAATGAATTCATTGTTAGTCTGTTTAGCATGAATATAATTGATAATTAATAATGTATAACAAACACTGTATAGTGTAAGTATACTAACAAAATTATTGTTTGACAATTTTATGAAAAGCACCACCAAATTTATTTCTGCAGATTATATTTACTTTAAGTTTGCAATTTTAAATCTTTAAATAAAACATAAGCTACAGTTTTTTTAACATAAAAAATATATATATATATATATATATATATATATATATATATATATATATATATATATATATATATTATAGGTTATAGATTTCATACCATTATCATTCATTTTAAGAAAACTATCGTTTAAGCAATATTATAGCTTTATTTGCGAACAAATTTTTCTCTATATATTGCTTAAGCAGTAATGAAGTGTTGACCACACGTCATACTTAATATGTTAGGTATAAATAAGTAGTTGAGCTTTTGGAACTCAGCTATCCACATATGGATTGCACCAATTTCCTTTACGACATAATGTCAAACATTTAAGCATTAACACAGTGTGTCACGTTTAAGCAGTAATAAAGCGCTGATAGTAAGTTTTGAGTGTTGATTGCGTACTATACGTATATATATGCTTGATGTACATAGGTACCCGTTGGTACTACATACCATATAGTCTATACTCCATACTCTATACAGTCTGCATATCCATGTTCCGCTTTGCAAATGTACAATTGATTGTAATATCATTTATAGAGAGAGCCGTATAAGGCACCTGCTGCGGCCCATTAAAGCCATATGTGCCTTCCTCAAGACTCGCCCGCCTGCCCGATAGTCCTTTCGCCACCCCCTCCTAAACACCCCCCTCACACACACGCGACCGTCGTCGTCGGTGACTTGTACGGTTCTGTGCCGATTCGTCGATATCAAATCTCGATAGCTTTCATACTGAATGTGGAATAGATGAGAAAATAATAAAAGTATAGGAAAATCGAATCTAATTTGTTGGATTGTTTTTAACAATTAACTGTACTGTTTTGCAGTTAGAATAGTTCTTTAAAAAATGAAAGTAAAATAAAGCATAAATAAAATAAGTCGATTTATTTTACAAACTTTTCTAGCGTTAATTTCTAGCCACGATTGTGGAATAACTGTTGTAGACTAAACAGTCTTTTTAACTGATTTGAAATTAGTAGGACTAGTTATTTAAAAACCTGCAGAGTTAACTTAGATAAACAAAAAAAGTTTTTTTCTTTAATATGTGTTTATAAAAATTAACTAAAATATAATTCCAATATAAGTAATATACGAAATCTAAGACCGAGCTTAAGACCAAATATTTTAAGGGGCAATATTACAAAATTATATAGTAATATCATATATTGCATTACTGCGTATCACAATTCACACATGGGTTTAAATAACCATATTCTGTCTTTTACAGCACAAAGTAAAATATTGTAGTTACTTTCAAAGAAGATGAAATACTTGGAACGTATAAATGTAACATAAAAACTTTGAGAGTAATCAATTTTAAGTGCCAAGTTCCCATATAAGTATTAGGTGTATTTAATCTTTCTGATCTCTGTTTGACAAGTCAGAATTGCAATCACTTAGGCGACAAAATCAAGATCTTGCGATGAAAAATACTCATGTTTAGTGTATTGAATCTATGAATCTAAACGCAAGTCTATGTTATTTTATGAAAGTTACTGAAATATTTTGATGACTTTTGTTTTTATTTAAAGGGTATCAGGTACTAATTTATAATGATTTTACGTTAGTAAATATCATGTTTTAATTGCAAGTCTGCAGGTCTGTCAATCATTTTACAGTTAATCGTAAAATTTTTTTGAGTACCCCCCGGTCTTAATCCTATTTTTTATAATAATGAGTACAAAAAATGCGCATCAACGGGTATTTGCCCGCCTGCCCGCCAGTTTTATCTTGCCATAATTAATTAAACAGATTTAATTACAGACTTTATTATTACTTTTAGAATTTTTTAGAAGCTTATTGTGCTTAAATTTGCGCATTTTTTAATGTAATTTTCAACATAAAGATAATGCCGCTACGGAAGTGACGCTATACTGCTATTCAATTACATTATTTGATAGATACGACGGGAAGCTTTGGAAATACATATCAATCGATTATGATGTGAAGACCCGATCCAAAATTTTACATGTTAAGTGATTTATGAAATGAAAATTTCATTAAAAAACCATCTTTAATTTATAAGCCGCTTTCGTATACATCATATACATCTTCAGATTATAAATTTTCTACAATAAACATATAAAAATCGTTTGTAAATCGTTTATAATTCTAATATCGAATGTCTTAAGGAAATTACTTATAGCAAATATTTGAAAGTAAGTAATTTCCTTAAGACATTCGATATTAGAATTATAAAATAATTTGTTAAACGATTTTTATATGTTTATTGTAGAAAATTTATAATCTGAAGATGTATATGATGTACACGAAAGCGGCTTATTAATTAAAGATGGTTAGTTTAATGAAATTTTCATTTCATAAATCAGTTATCATGTAAAATTTTGAAACAGGTCTTCACATCATAATCGATTGAAATCCAATTACAGTTGACTATTTCCCGCCCTCTCATCACAATGAAAATTACTACCTATCATTTTCTTGTCGCTCTTCTGCATGAATGATATAGGATACCCAACAACTCCAGTTTAGAACGTAGCGTTCTGAATTATAGTTGGCAGACCAGCTGAGTTTGTATACTGCGTCATCATAGGCGGTTTAAGCGAAGATGTTTAAAATGTATTCTTTTTTTAATTCCTGTTCGCAAGAGAAAAGGGTTCATAATATAAAAATAAACAAGTTAGTTGATATTATTTGTTTTTGCCATACCTACTACAAAATAGCTGTATATGTATGTACAGTCGCGAACTTAAAAAAGTTTACACCTGTATCATCTAGTTACCGGTTTTTTTTAATTTTTGCATAATATTGTAATTTGGCTTTTGATAGTAATGTATCAATTACTAAGGTTACACCCTAAAAATTCAATAAAAAATTATTATCAAAACACCTCAGTTGTATATTATACAATCCAAAAAACTCAATATTATTCAATTAAAACATAAAAATATTTGATAATATTTGTTACTAGCTAATTCCTTCCTCCAATATTGCAATAATTCTTCTTTTTTGTTCATCGTTTTAATAATTTCGAGGCATTTAAACGACAATTATTTCTTTTAATTTTTGACATTTACATTTACCTATTAAAAACTAAATTTGTTGCTAAGCTACTGACTTTTTGTGACACACTGAAAAACTCATGTGTAAACTTTATTAAGTCCGCGACTGTACATCGGCCTGTATTGGGTCATTTAACAGGCAGGCGTGCGGAAAAAGTTTTCAATACATATTATTAGTGCGACAAGTAAACGGTTGCCATAGTAACTTATGTTTATTCGCTTTATCCGCCTGCTATTACAAACTCACGGCCTGCTGTAAATGTAAGGATGGCGACGCAAATGAACTGTAATTTTTTTTTGAAAATACTGAAAATGAAGTGAAAAGTAGGTATTGTGTAGTGGGTATGGCAAAAAACACCATATATTTCCCGTGCGTGATGGTATTATGACTCGTATGACTGTAAAAACTCGCTATCGCTTGTTTTTACATAGTGTCATAACTCGTCAGTAATAAACCCCATTTCAACACTAGAAACACAATATACTATTACGAATGAAGAATAATGTGCACTGTTCAAAATTATCAACTTCTCGGCATGTGGGACGATTATTTTACATAAAATGTCCGGACTATAAGACGCTGAGCAGTAGCAAAAAAAAAATGACATTAACGCCTAGTAGATATCGAAAATTTTCTTGACATTTCATGTTGTAATTTTTAAGTGCATACCAAATTTGCATGAACGTAGCTACGGATGGGTTCGGGTGGGCCATGGCCCATGCAATAACAGTTTTGGCCCACGCAATAACCCAAGAAGTAAAGTATAAAACCGCAACATTCAACCCCACATAGCCCCAGACGCCTAAGTGTTCCATAAAAATGAAAATACAAAACCGCAAGCATTTAACCCCACGCTGATGGCGAAATTTTTTTTTGTCATTTTTACGGAACTCAAGGCGTCTTGGGTTATATGATGTTGAAGATCTACATCAGCGTGGCCCAGCCATGATCCATGCAAAACAAAAATGCTGGCTACGTCCCTGCAAATATGACAATTCAAAAATAAAATTTGTCCATTTTAAACAGCAATACAAGTGATTAACTAACATTTATTTATCATATCTGAATTCTGAAATAATAAAGGCTATAATTCTATGTAATATACCCGTTAGATAAGACAATATTTTTTCTTTGTCGCGAAAGACACTGCCTTCATAGTAACAGCATAGTTACAACTGAGTCAGGAGTCAATTTCCTAATATATGACAGTTCGAATCGTTCACAACCTGGAATATATCCTTCGTTTCCCAGCACCACGTATCACCTACGGGCGTACACTAGGGCCACACATATACAACACCCCAGTTAAGTGGTACTCAACTTTTTATTTGTTGCGGCCACAACCGCATTAATAGACGTAGTGACCTTACTCGTCGGGCGTTAAATCTACAATCCTCACATGACGGCACTATATTACAACTGCTGAAATCTAGAAAAAGTAGAAAACATGCAATTTTAAAAATTTATCACAATATATGTATTTTAAACCTATTATTTAACATGTGAACTCAGAGCTGCAAGTGATTTTTTAATTTGATATTGAATTTGAGAGATTTTATAGTCGATCAACAATTAAGATCATTAATGTAACACTCATATATTTGATACATTTTTAGAGTGTTAGGTCTCCAAGTCACTATATGAATAATAAAACACAATAATTAACACACAAACACCCAATACTCATTAATCGTCCACATACATACACACTCACACTTCCATTTCATCTACCTACTATATAAATCATAAAATCTCGAAATTTAAATCAGTAGGTACTTCACAATCCACAATATAATAAACATGTGCTTAGCATCATAATATTATAACGTGTTACGAATATTCAATGTGTGTTTTATAATATAAAAAATTAACCACACCTGAAGATGGCAACTCTTTGCTGAAACGCGTCGTGTTAACAACACATGAAGTCACAAGACTGACACCAAAATAGCAGGTATTTCTAATACTTCTTATTACGCATATATTTGCACCTTTTATATCACAAACTGCTTGATAACTCCATAATTAAGTCGCAGCTAGCCGCTAAAAAGTTTTTTTAATAAAATATTCCACTTTGTGGAGAACCAACAATGAGTATGCAAAAATTGAATTGATTCGTGTTGAGACGATCCTAGCCAATAAAAAATGCAAGGTGTCGGTCGCGGAAAGTACACTTTATAATGCACTTTATGGAAGCTTCTACTGCATTCGAACGATAGTGTTTAAAGTAAATTTTAACGCACTCCGTTCTATAAAGTAATACTGTTTTATTTTACTTTATAACACACGTGCGTAATAAAGTACTTTATAGATTATTTTGCTATAATGTCACTAATAAAATATTTATCCAAATTGTGTTTTATTTGCTTAAAATTGAACTTTTGAAGCCGTTGTTGCAAAAAATATTGTATGTAACGTGGGTCTAAAGTGACGAATCTGACAGTCACGATTTTACAATACTCTCTTAAGGTTATGTGGCATTTATACTAGAACGAGTGTGTGTTTAAACACACACTCATCCTGATATAGCAAAATCTCGACTGTCATATAATCCGTCATTTAAGCCACTATAGTTGCATAAATTACAATTATAGAAGGTTCCTGCGGGAACCATTTTGAAGACGGCTGTTATAGTTGCACGTATATAACACATTATAGAACAAGGCATTGTAAGACTCGCCATTTTAAACCTAAATCGTAGAGTGTTTAATGCCCGTTGTCGTGAAAAGACGGGCGCAGAAAAGAGATGAAGAAGAAGAAAAAACTAAACTATTGCCGCTCCTTAAATGTATAAAGAGGTATTGATTGCTTCAAATGGGATATTTTATATATATGTATATAATATATATCGCGTGCTTTACGGAAAGCGGACATAAAATCGGCAGGCATAGGTTCGTACCTGGGCAATGGCCTATACTTAGGTACCATACATGACTGCACGTTACGTATGTATGTATGTGTGTGTGTACAGAGTATCTTATGTATTACGAAGCAAGGATGCGAGAAGACAAACACACGTCTCCCCCAAAAACACCCTTCTTTACTGCTGTCGGTTTTAGTAATATAGAAATATATGTCTAAAAAAATAAAAGTTGAAAAAACTAAAGCCCGAATTCGAAAAATAGAAAATAAACTTCCAATATGAAAAATAGCCGGTTAAAGGATGTTAGTTTCAGTTACAACTTTTCATATTGGAAGTTTGTTTGAACTTTTTTGTAGTCGGGTTTCAGTTTTTCAAACATTTTATTTTTATTTACCTAATTTTTTTGTTGATCCCTTTTATTTGATACCCTATACAGTCTACACGATATTACCATTTCTATTTCTTTTTTTCCGTAGTCAGTACTAGTTTGCGTTTATCATATCCGTCATATTGGATCTGTGGTGACGTAATATTATAGGTACCCTATACCACGCACGTCACCAAGACGAATCGATAGACAATTATTTGTCAAAATCGGTTCAGTAGTTTAGAAGCTACGAGGGAGCATTCATGCTATACATACATTCACAGACTGTTAAAATCATAACCCTTCCTTTTTCGCAGTTGGGTAAAAAGAATCTCGTATAATATTATTATAGGCGCAGTATAAAACATTTAAAATTCCACAACGCAAGCTATTTTATTTAAAAATTATTTTGCTACCAATGTGAAGACATCATTATAGGCAGTTTAAATGATCAAATAAGTGTACACAGAAATTGAAGAGTGTACACTGTACATAGACATAAAGGTGTAAAAAACTACATCTTTTTGCTTTTTTGACGCGCATTCAGGACTATGTGACCTTTAGATCATAAAAATGCAAATTATAAAAAACATTCACAGTCCAAATTCTACATGTTTCACAGTCCAAAGTCTACATGTGAAACATGTAGAATTTGGACTGTGAAATGTTTTCTAGAAAATATTTTGCAACCAGCTTAAATTTACAAATGGATAACTTCAATTGTAACTTGAAGGCATTTTAAATTGTCAAAACGGTGCATATAGAAGCTGAAGAAGGACGGTTCATGGATGGTGCATCGAATAAATATAGCCCTTGTATGTAGCTAATCATGTTAAGGTGTTCACAGTAATTTACGACATACTTGATATAAAAAAGAATATTTTGTTAAAAAAATTATATTTCAATAAAATTGCATCAATTATATTTCTGCTCTTTTAAAAGTGAACTATAATTAAAAAACTTTTAAATTATTTATTATATTTGAGCTGTTGTTTACATTGTCGTATTTTAACCGACTTTAAAAAAGGAGGAGGTTCTCAATCTGATGCGTTTTTTTATGTATGTACACTTTTTTTATGTATGTACAGTCACCTATTTCTCCTGCATTTGTGAACCGATTTTGATGATTATTATTTTATTTAATTGGCATACCTTCGAGGTGGTCTCATATAAATTAAATCGGTTCAGTAGTTCGACTGATTTTTTTTCTATGTATTACACCTTTTTTTTATATATACGTACACCGATTTCTCTTGCATTTGTGAACCGATTTTAATGATTATTGTTTCAGTTAATAGGGCATACCTTCCAGACCGAAAAAGTCGTTAAATAACGTGCAAACCTACGTATTGTAAAGCCACTAAAAAGTAAAAAATAAAAAACTTTAAAAAAAACCTGCTTCAAAAAAGCCACTAAAAAGAGGAAAATAAGAAAATTTTGAGGTCGGTGCCAATAAAATAAAAGTAGATATACAAAAGGTTTTAGCAATGAAATTGGCGCCGACCTCAAATTTTTTTTATTTTCCTCTTTTTAGTGGCTTTTTTGAAGGAGGTTTTTTTAAAGTTTTTATAATAAAATGAATTAATTATATATAGGTCGCTATATGCCTACTAGTAGATCCTTTACTCATGCATAATCCGTTTCGAAGCATAGCTTTAAAATATTGAACGTAAATTCATCAAAATTACAAATCCAATTTCTTAGAATTCAGAGGTTTACAAACTTTCAGCATTCATCGACCATTCTTGTCTGTACCGAAAGATAACTATCTAATGAATTTTTATAAATAAAATTAGGTTTCTGATTTTGTTAGATCTAAAGTTATATCGCAGATTAATATATGTTTTGATTAAACATTACTGAAAACCTAAAACAAACATAAGAATAAAATATATTAACCAAAATCAGTTCATTCATAACAATAGGCTCGCGGGATTGCCAACTGTTCGTGGACTGCAGTTTGAGAAACCCTGATCTTAAATACTCCACTGACCTATTTAACACGTAATTATGTACATAATATATTGAATTTATACGTTCATAAATTGTAAAGCGTCGCTGCAGCCCTGATAAAGCAGGTACATAATCCATACCAAAATGGCGAACTATCGCGTTGGTATATTTTTTATTACGCAGCATTTTTCCTTTTCCTCCGTTTTCTTCTACTGTTTCTTGTTCTCCGAGCCCAGCTTGATGAATCGTCGACCAGCCAGTTGTTTATGGCAGTTTGTTGGCGACTCGTTTGCGAGCTGGAATCGAACTTGTGCCTCACACGTCTCTCGACATAACTCCCTACGTAGGTACTATACGTAAGTGCGAAATACAGTGTCTTAAAAATATTCTTCGACGATTTGTTATTCCAAATATCTTTCCACATTATAAAATTCTTATCTATATATGCTCAAATAAATGTGATCATTTCTCAAGAAATAACAGTCAAACAATTTGACCTGAAGCTCAAATAGGTAGTAAATCTCTAGAACACAAATCACCGCCAAATGCGAAATAACTCATAATTATTTCCCAAATTATCGACAATATATCAGATCAGGATACTCTGGACCAAAATTACTGCGGTGTAAACCTCCCTTAAAGGAGGGGGGTGAAAAAATTTGTTAAAAATTTCTTCTTTCAGTTTTTTTTTTTACTTCAAAAATGGTGTTAGTTTTGCATACTCATAGTTTTTCGAGCTCACATCGAATTTGAAATTGTGATTTATTTAGGTATTTTTATGAGTCATTACATCGTATGTAAGTAGGTATAAGTACTATTAGGTATATTATCTTATAATTAATCTTCTTAAATGCTTTACAATTTAAGTAATACCTAATATATAAAATTATGTAAATACTAATAGACACTTATGACCTCTGTTGTCTAAAATCTATAATCTACTATCTATGTATAAATAGAAATTAAGATTCGATGATATTGCTCAAAAATAATCGTTGTGTTAATGTCTAAATTCTAAAATCAACACACTAAAAAACCTTGACAAGCATTTCGCCAAATTTCTTTGTCTATAAAAACACAGAGAAACAGGTGTTATAGACGCTCGAAAGTTTAGGCTATCAACGTTTATTTCTAATAAGATCGCTGATTTGCCAAGGAAAACTGATTCCAAATGATCGCTCTTAAAGAGAACTGAGTCTATCTGTTCCATTAAATTCTATCTATTGAAACGTGTACTTGTAAAAATGACCCGTCTCTCCCACCATATATTCTTGATAAAAAAATGTCATCTACAGTATAACGGTTTAACTCAATCCCACACCACATTAATAAATTTTGTGTGAATAAAATACCTCCTCGTTCGTTTTTGAACCGTTTGAGAATCACTGAAATAGTGTGGGCCGGCAGTACAACTACTGAAAGCAGCTAGCCATTGTACATACACGGTGCTCTTAAAATCGATATGGTTTGTTTTGGGCACGAGAGAGCTTGCGAAGGGGAAGGGGGGTAGAAGGATGGAGGCGGGGGCAAAACTGCAAGCACACGCTCTCAGGGATGAATTCATATATTGATAATTATCGTTAGTTTTTTATTGGTTATCAATTTATTTATATAATTATCTCGAAGTTTACTTTTGAAATTATTTTAAAATAAAAAATAACTGGAAAATGTGAATTGCAAAATATATATCCATTGGGCGAATGGCGTCTGTTATATACAATAATTTTAAGAAACGAACGTTAAACTCTCTGTTGCGTTATCACAATAAAAAAGATTTTAACACCTTGTAGGTATTTTTTAATTAATTATTAAATTATATCATTGAATTCTGGATCCGCTAACAGTGCCCATGCAGTAAATAGTAATTTAATTCTTGTTATAAAAGTTAGCTAATTATCTAACAGCAATGTCCAGATGTGCAAGAGCTATGACAGTGGCATTCAATTTTTATGAGTCACATCTTTAACGACAGTCGCCTCCGCTCCCAATTTTTTTTAGATTGACTCGACTAAATGTCATGGAAGTGATGCTTGTGGCGGAGCCCTATCGTATCTACATCCTCGTCTATATAAAATATACTCCAGCGCCCCATTTGAGTAATTCCAAAATAAATTAAATTTCTCGCTATACCTCTGTACTAATGAACTATATCCATCCCTTATTTGGACATCAGTTCTATTATCTCTATCATAATGTGCAATGGGGTCGTCCCACATTTTCTTTTTGTTAGAATCTACATTACAAATAGATTATGAAACAATTTTTTGAGAATTGTTCGGAAACATTTTTTATAATAAAAAATTCCCAAAAGTATATATTTTCAATTGAATTTTAAACATATAATTGTGCCGCTACCGAAATAACGTAGATAATATTATTCAGCCTATGATTGGCTGACTAGATCTACAGTGTCAGCGTTTAAAATATATAAATACCTACATATATTTCTTTAATTCTTGTTTCCAATTAAGAGGAAGGATATAAGAACGACAAAGTTGGTTTACATTATTTGTTTATGTATGACGAATCAGGCCGGTATAACACTGTCAAAGATCTTTTATAAAAACGCCAGATCGTTTATTAAATATAAGGTAAGAGCAGCCAGCAGGAAGCTATATTTTTAACACGCTTATATTAGCTTCACCTGTATGTTTGCGGGCTTGCTTGCGGGCTTGCGGGCTTGTGTGTTTGTCAGTTTGTAACCGACTTCTTTGAACTTGATTTTGACCAACTTTGAACGGTCAGATTTAGTTTAAACTTTGCACACTTATCAAGGACCGACGACAATACAATAATTCAATAAGTTTGTCCCATTATCCTGACCAGGATCTCCAGGACTAAAAAAAAAAGCAAAAAACTTCAGATTGTACTGAAACTTTGCACACTTATCAAGGACCGATGACAATACAATAATTCCATAAGTTTTTCCCATTATCCTGACCAGGATCTCCAGGACTAAAAAAAAAGCAAAAAACTTCAGATTGAACTGAAACTTTGCACACTTATCAAGGACCGATGACAATACAATAATTCCATAAGTTTGTCCCATTATCCTGACCAGGATCTCCAGAACTAAAAAAAAGCAAAAAACTTCAGATTGAACTGAAACTTTGCACACTTATCAAGGACCGATTACAATATAATAATTCCATAAGTTTGTCCCATTATCCTGACCAGGATCTCCAGGACTAAAAATCAAAAATAAATTATAATTTAAAAAAACTAAAAAACACGCTTTAATGAACTAAAAAGTAAAAAATAATTAATTTTATTGTAAAAAAGCGTGGGGTAGTATGAAAATATGATACAAAGCACCCCACGCTTTGTTACAATAAAATTAATTATTTTTTACTTTTTAGTTCATTAAAGCGTGTTTTTTAGTTTTTTTAAATTATAATTTATTTAAAATATACCACTGTAATACATTGTAAGACTTTAAAAATGTTCTTTTATAAAAAATATTTGTCAAAGAACTTTTATAGTGTAATGCCGGTCTTATATATGCACTGCTCAAAATTATCACATTTCGATACGTGGGATGATCCATCATCATACAGATGGCTTCTAGTGACAGTAGCTGTCCATCCCTCGCGTTCGAGTACCGAGAAAGTACCTACCGCGGCCAACGTGCGAGGGCGAACGCCCGTACGAAAGAGAAATGCTTCTCCTGCTCGAGAAAGCACACTGACGTGTGTATGTATATCTAAGTGTATGTGAGTCGGGCGGACTCCCTTAGAGGGGGGCGGCGGGCGAGCAGTGTGTACTGCGTAGCCCGATGGACTCTGCTGCTGGAGAGTTTGTTGTGTTCCTCCTGTAGGCCGTATAGGTGGATATAGGACTCCTAGGCACACATACAAGCACCTTCGAATGTTTTATACTTGTGAGAAAAGAAAAATATGCAACGTCTTATTTTTATAGAATTGCTGGCACGGAATTTTTGTAATAAAATTGTTATGTGTCAAAAATTTATTCAAAGTATTTTTACTGCTGCTTACTTTTAGGCGTAACGTTAGAAAAGAAGATAACTGAAGTAACTACTAATTTGCTGTAGCGTTGTTTTGGATCTTAAAAACGGCAAAACATTAGTTAATTAATTAATTGTAGATTATAGACGCGTCGACAACTCAGGTCATTAGCGTCTTCAACACAACAAATAATCCATCTGTGTATTAGAATCCGCCAGCCGGCATACACAAACCGACTGGTTCGAACTCGGGTCCCTGGGAGCGCTAATTCCCAAAGAACATTGGAATGCAGTTTGCGATAGCAACCACATTCCAATGTTCCCCCTGGGGGAAAAAACATTAGTTGTATTAATGGAAATTAATTCATCTGTGGCTATTAAACCACATAAAAATAAAATAGGCCTGTAGCTCAAACAGCAAAAATTTTCTATTAGAACACGAATCATTAGCAAATGTGAAGTAACTCGTTCTTTCGTAAAATTATCGAAAGTGTATCAAGTCATGGACACTAAACCAAAATTGCTTAAAATTACTGATGTGCGAAACCTTCCCAAATAGCGACATAGCGTCCTCAAAATGAAAAATTTGCAAAAAATGTGTTTTCCCAGCTCTAACTAAAATTTGTGTGAAAACCATGCTCGATCGTAGAAAATTGTATACCTAACAGTAATTTTGTAGAGAATAAAATTTCCTACGAAAAAGTCCTCATCATATGTCTATAGTCAAGAATTTAGAAATACAAAGCGCTCGAAATTATTGCTTAGGGGTTGAGCTGCAGGCTAAACGTGATTGTAAATTCCGACGCAGTAATTTGGGGATCGAATTGACAAAAAGTGGCACATTTAGTGCAATAATTTCGAGTGCACCGCATTTCTAAACTACATTGACTTTAAACATGTTTTTGGAAATTACTGGTTTATATGCAATTTTCTCCTATAGCATGGTTTTTACACAAATTTGCATGGGAGCTGGAAAAACATGTGTTTAACTTTGAGGATGATATTTGGGGAGGTTCCGTCACAGTACTTTTGAGTAATTTTGGTCCAGAGTACCCTGACCTAATATACTTCCGATAATCTTTCGAAAGAACGATTTATCTCACGCTTGCCGGTTCTGTGAAAAAGTATAGGTATACGTTTGATCTGCAGACTACCAAAATTTTTCTAAAAAACATTAATCCATGATATCATATTAGTTAAGATCTCTTGTGTGATAATGGGATGAAGTTTCAGAGGTTTTAGGATCTATAAATGAATGTTAACAAGCTATTTTTGTTAACATTCATTGATAGATCCTAAAACCTCTGAAATGTCATTCCATTAATCTGATATCGCGATAAACGATAGATACCATCATACCTATCTACTTTGTATATCCCAGCCCTAAATAATCAATTTTCTTCCCTTAACAATTAAAATTATTTCAACATCCTTAAACTTTACAATAATTTAAACCACTTACATAAAAGTTATGAAATTAAATATAACAAGCTTTAAGATGATTTTTTACTAAAAAGTACTACACTTGATACGAAAACCACTTCAGAATTAATAATATCATTCATAAAAACTTTTTCGTACGTGTTTTAAGTTGATATGTCCGAGATCGTTGTAACTTCTCAGGGAAAATCGGACTTTACTTAAAAAGTATAAAAAATGACCGTCCCAATACTCGAAGTTTGGAAAGTGTAAGTTTGTTTGTTTGTTTGTATGTAGTAAACTCGAAAACTACTTGAACGATTTCAATTTTTTTTACTGTTCGATAGGTGATACTTTGCTTTAAGTCTTTTAGGACATAAACTATAATAACTGGCCGGCTTGACTTCGCTAAGGTAAAAATCGGGGGTAATCTCAGAAACTACTGAACCTATTCCAATTTTTTTTTCACTGTTCGATAAGCGATACTTTGCTTTAGGACATAGGCTACAGCCTACAATAACAGGAGCGAACGAGCGAAGCTAATGAGGAATGTATTAATTATTAAATCATAAATTCATAGCACCCATACGAAACCGTACCGGGTCGCTAGTCTTCTATATTATAATAATAAAGTATTAAATTTTATAAACATTCAAGTTCAAAAATATATTTCATGTCAATGAAACTTTTAAAATAGGATGGATGTAAATGAAAGACACAAATAAGAATAAACACAAAAAAAATTATAAATGCACACGCCGAATAACCTCCGTATTTAGTAGGGTTCCATACCCCAGAATGAAAAAACGGAACCCTTATAGAATCACTTTGTTGTCCGTCTGTCTGTCTGTCCATCCGTCAAGACCCTTTTTCTCAGGAACGATTAGAGGTATCAAGTTGAAATTAATATCGAATACTAAGCTCTACGACCCCATAACCCTGTAGAAAATTCAAGCTTCTAACTCAATGTAACAAAAAGATTAAAAGAAAAAATATTTTTTATAGTAATTAAATATTTCTAGTGACTACTCGTCAAAACCTATGTGGTACTTCCAGTTGACCTAGAATCTTGAAATTTGGCATGAAGGAAGGTCTCATAGCACTACATATAAAGGAAAAAATCCGAAAGTCATGAATTCTAATTTTATGTGAAATTAATTTTTAGGGTTTCGTCCAGATCCTTTTTCTCCGGAACGGCTAGAGGTATCAAATCACATATTTCGATACTAACTCACAAGTAACCATCTAGAGATTCTAAAATACAAGTTAAAACATAGCTATGGGCGCAAACCAATCTTGCGGTCGCCCGAAGCGCCATTCTACACGATGGTTGTAAATTATATCTGGGATTTATTACGCGACAAACCTAATTTTTATTAAATTTTTATAACGGAACTGCGAACCCTCATGACGCGGGTTCAACTCGCTTTTTTGAACTATAAAATGAAATCTAAATTTTTGAGTTACCTATTGCTGACCACTGAAATAAATGCTAATCTAATAGCTAGCTCAAGTTACAATTGCAGTGAATGTAGTTATGCAAATAGCATACCTGCTCATATATTAACTAAATATGCATCATATTATGAAGAGTAAATATATACAATGTGTTCTATAAATACTTGATTATCTCATAGCCCATAGGGCATAGTGCACGTATATTTTGTTTGTCGTGTCGCGCAGATACTTTGCATTATCTTATCATACTGTAGCAAACCCCAAAATGTTACGCCACTGCCTGCAATAGAAGCGTCGAGAAGGGAAGGTCACAGTGGTGAGGCGTGGAATGGTATCGAAGATGCGAGTACCTGCTAGGCGTTCTGGAAAATGCTAGAACGCGCTGTGTTTAAGCCACGTAGCTCTATATAAGCAGGGAGCCGACGGGCATTAGTCAGTCGTGTCGTGAGTCAGTGTCGTGTTGAACTGCGAAAATAAATACAGTATATAAATCTAGTTATTTGTTCAGTGTTATTGAAGTGTTTCACTTTGTTTAAGAATTACTATTGTGTTGATTGTTAGAATTGACATATAGTTGTTGCGTTTATTGTTATCTATTTTTGTTAACATTTAATTCTTGTAAATAAATATTGAATTCGCCCAACTCAGAAAAAAAACAGTTTGTTACAATATTATCTGTGCTTAGTCCCTTCATTTACCCAAAATTTTGCCCGCATATTCGCTTGCCTGATAAGAACTTTATCTCCAGAAGGGAATTTCAATTTGTTGCGAAATTTTCTGTTTTGAATTCCTAAAATTTGATGTATTAAGAGTATTCGATACCGGAAATTATCCCCTGCACTCTTCATCTCAAATCTTTTCCCTCGCTTAAAAACGCTTATGGCTCTCCCGACGCTATTTTTAAAGCTAAAGGATTCGGTTAAACGGCAAATGAAGGATCAAGAAATACATTACATACTGATCCCTTAGGCGAATTTTTTGAAATAAAATTTTGGCTAACCTATGAAATACTGCGTAATTTGTAAAAAGTTGTCCAGGATTTTTTTTTCATATTTCGCCTGAGGGATATATAGTGTGATCTTGGTCCTTAATTTGGCGTTCACCCGAACCCTTTAGCTATAAAAATAGCGTCGGGAAAGCCATAACCGTTTTCAGGTGAGGGGAACTAATTTTAGATGAAGAGTGCAGAGGGTAATTTCCGGTATCGAATACTCTTAAGATTATGTCCGCGAAGTTTGAAGTCGAATTTCGAAGTCGTTTTACTCCAGTCAGTAGAGTAAAAAAAGGGGCTTTCCTTGCAAAAAGGTGGGATAGAAGATTTTTTCTCTATGCATAATAATAATAATAATGTATGATATACAATCTTCGTCCCAATGTTTTATGTGTTGTGTCCAATTTCTTGTTAACAGCCAGTATGTCACAGGCATAGGTTTGACACATGTGCACCACATTTCCTGAAGCTCTGTACGTTTCTTGGAGCGGCCGTTTGACCGAGCCAAGCTAGCGACCACTTGACCCCTTGACACGCCCTAGAACAACGCAATCTCTTTCCTTTTATTATATACTGAGCTGGAGATGTCAGGTAATAAAAAGAACGCTTATAATTTTTTTGTACATGTTAGTAGTGTATTTGCGAGGGGTAAATATCTGAGGATTTATGGTGTACAGCGGGAAGGAATTACGAGGATTTATGAGGATTTATAAGGATTTATGAAGATTTATGAGGATTTATGAGGATTTATGGGGATTTATGAGGATTTGTTGAGGATTTATTGAGGATTTATCGAGGATTTACAGAAGAATTAAATCAGCTGTTTATGTTATGCGCGTGCGCGTAACATTTTTTAAAGTACGTTTTCATCTACTAACTCGATGCTAATTATATCAGAAACTTGCATACCTACAGTTTATAATATTAGTATAGTATATTAGTATAGATAGTAAAAAAATCCTACACTCAAGTTTTACCCCCTTTGGGGTTGAATTTTAAAAACTTGAATAAGCCTATAACCTTCCTCAATGAACGGGCTATCTAAGAAAAAACATTTTTTTTAATTGGACTGGTAGTTCCTGGGATTAGCGCGTTCAAACCAACACACAAACAAACCAACTCTTCAGCTTTATTGTTATAATATACATACAGGGTGATTCATAATATGTGCGCAGAACTTCAGGATGTGATAGCTCGTTCAAAAATATGAAAAAAAGTTCCTATTAACATGGGTCCGCAAAAGCACCGTTTTCGAGATACAGGGTGTTAAAGTGGAAGAAAAAAATTTCGTTTTTTGCTTATATCTGAAGAACGGTGTGAGGTACAAAGATAAGCTGCCGCACAAACAACAAATTAATTCAAGTCATCGCATTTTCACCAAATACTCATTAGGGGGTTTTCGGAGTCGCTGATTAGGAACCCATTATCAAATTTTCCAAAAACAAAATGGCGAATCCAATATGGCGGACGTCTCCCATTTAAATGCATCGCATTTTCACTAAATTCATCATCGCCATTTTGTTTTTTGAAAATTTGATAACGGATTCTTAATCAACGACCCCTAAAACCCTCTAATCATGTATTTGGTGAAAATGCGATGACTTGAATTAATTTTTTATGTGCAAAATTCAAAAATTTTCAAAAATATTGGCGCCGGGCGACTTTTGGCGCCCTCTATATTCGCACCAAGCAAGCAAAAAAATGTTGAACACATGTATATTGTAGAGAAACTCAAAAGCTACAACTTTTGTTATAACCATTTTTCGCCCCGATAGACCGTTTTGTTGTAAAATCGAAAAAACCGTTTCCACCTCCAACAGTGTCATTTTTGAGAATTTATAACTTTTGAATAATAAGAAATTTCAAAAAAAATTTAAACAGAAGTTGTTGGATAGATCCTCCTTAACAATTTTTGTAATAGTAATTTTTAACGTACAAGCAGTATTTACCAAGAT
Source organism: Mongoloraphidia duomilia (assembly GCA_039654895.1). Classification (NCBI taxonomy): domain Eukaryota; kingdom Metazoa; phylum Arthropoda; class Insecta; order Raphidioptera; family Raphidiidae; genus Mongoloraphidia; species Mongoloraphidia duomilia. The sequence continues at coordinate 30,902,897 of CM077522.1, forward strand.
ACATGATTTCATCCCTTAAATTCAAGATGGCGGCCACCCCTTGCGGAAAATTTCATCAAACTTCTAATTAACGCAATTTAAAAGTACCATTTGACTGGATTAATAAGGTAAACACAGTTTTGTTATTGTTTATACATTCAATGACTTATGGGGATTTATGAGGATTTATGAGGATTTACGAGAATTTACGAGGATTTATGAGGATTTATGAGGATTTACGAGGATTTATAAGGATTTATGAGGATTTATTGAACTTAAAGGGATTTATTGGTGATTTATATGGATTTATAAGGATTTATTTGCCAAAAAGGATTTATGGTACAATTTATACAATGTATACAATTTTGGGCAGATATTTACCCCTCGTGTTTTTGCCTATACATAGTACAAAGGCAGCTATACACTATTGGCATTGGTCGAATAGTGAGACCCCAAATGTGGACATTTCATATCAAATATTTTATATATGTACGATCTCTTGAAAGCCTTAATTGATTGAAACGAAATTTCGTACACAATGCTGAATTCATTCACCGCTTAGAATTTATTTAAAAATGGTGCAATTGGACAAATTCACGAGGCTAAAAACAATTTTTGAGCTTTAAAATAAAATCTTATTATTAGAATATTACCGCGAGAATTTTCTCTCAGAAAAATCTCATTCCCCAAGAACGTTTCGAATTATATTTTTGAACTAGATAATTCAGTAGTAGGTAATGTCTATAATATAATATAGTTATTTGGTGAAGGTTATAGCAAGGCATCGGATAGGTAAATAAAAATTGGGTATATACCGAATATTTACCCCAATACCTTATCATATATTATAACAAGAAGATTCCTCTAACCTTAATATTGCAAGATACGCACTTAACTTTACGCAACATAGGCGAGCGAGTAGGCGAGTTTTGCATGCCTGTTAGTAATAGAACACAATAATGCATGAGAGAAAATCGTTTCACTTAAAATGCAAAATCACTATCAATATTTAAAAAAAAACAATAAATTGCAGCAATTTTTTTAAACTAAAATATTGTTACTTGTTGGTAGTTCAGGCAAATACGACAAAAAGTTGCCCGAACCCGGACATTTGAAACCTCAAGCTAAAAATTGGTGGAAATGTCAAAGAATAGTGTTCTGATTGATATCCCAAACTTCCCAAAAAATTCATCTTGGGGAAAATCCGCCATCTTGAAAAAACCACGAAATTTTACCACCTTTATTACTTTTTTCGAAATATCTCAGAAACGGTCGACTTAAGCAGTTTTTCTACTATGTAATGTTTTAAAGAGGATTACATTTCCTACAATTTTTATTCCCACAACTTTTCTGTGGTACTAATGGAAAGCGATGTTTTTGTCCTATCTCGATAACTTCAGACATTTTTAAATTATAAGCATTTAAGTTCAAGCGAATTGAATGAAAAATTGCCAAATAGAAGAAAAAAACTGATTTTGAAGTAAACTTAAATGCTTATAAGTTGAACATTTTTTAAGTTATCGAGATAGGACAAAAAACACCGTTTAGGGCGTTAAATTTCCTATGGATTCCTAGACGGATTTTTTTTGTATTCGGTATGGAAGGTACTCGAAACGCGTGTTAAAAAGAACACGTAAAACTCTGTGATGATTTCAACTTTGACTGTCTATAGCATCTCAATTTTTAAAGATATCGAAATGGGACAAAAAGCACGGTTTAGGGCGTTCCTTGCTTTGCGAGTTGCTTTATGAACATATAGTTATTTTCAATTTAAAATTCGATGAAGAACACAATAAATAAAGCTATTGAAAAGGACTTAACATTATAACAATTGGTTACCAAGGTTACAAAAAGTGTGTGATTTTCAAGAAGCTGTAGCGCGCTTACTATTAGTACCACAGAAAAGTTTTGGGAATGAAAATTGTAGAAAATGTAATCCTCTTTAAAACATTACATAGTAGAAGAATTATTTAAGTCGACCGTTTCTGAGATATTTCGAAAAAAGTAATAAAGGTGGTAAAATTTCGTGGTTTTTTCAAGATGGCGGATTTTCCCCCAGAGGAATTTTTTGGGAAGTTTGGGATATCAATCAGAACACTATTCTTTGACATTTCCACCAATTTTTAGCTTGAAGTTTCAAATGTCAGGGTCAATGTTTAATTATACCGTACTATATAGTCATTATTGTTAGAAGTGAAACGGTTTTACTAATATAATGCTATAATGTTTTCCGTAACTACCATTAAACAAACCTCACCTATATTGCGTCCTAATAGTGAAATTCATCGTATTATTATATTATATCACCTATTGAAAACTTTATGTTGCTTTTTATGCGAATTTTGTAATTCAATATGTTTAATTTTGAAACCAAATTCATTCCATATATTTTAGATTCATTTTTAAAAATCATTTTTATTATGAAAACTTTCAGAGAAATTTACCAGACAAAGCCTTCTACGATACTTAGACGATTATGGTATATATAGGTACAAATTAGGTTATTTTATTTCATCTGAAACAAAATAAGATAAACAGCATGTCTAAAGGAAAGCACCTAAAGATGACTACAAACACATCACACTGCCATATTAAATTAAAACATATACCGTTCACTATCTGCTTGTCTAAATGATAAACTTCTCTGCAAAATGAATTTGCATGTAGAGAAATTCTAAATATTTCACGGAAAGAATTAATTTTCATGGAATATTCAATTGATAAATAATTAATTACCTTTGGTTAAGTCGTAGAATATATATTTTTCCTTTAAAATAAATATGGTATGTTTATGTAAATGCAAGATACCAACTAAAATAATATATTAAAACCAAACATTTCTGACAAATTTGATTGCGTAATTTAAGTTGCACATTCTTTTATAAACACTATGAGAATTTTTTTGTTCTGCATCAAAATCGGTAAAAATGGAACACTTATGGAATCACCTCGGTGTCTGTCTGTCATTAATTTTAGAGATCGTTTGACATAAAAATTTGAAATTTGGCATAGTTGTAGGAAGTGATGGCCCAATTACAGAAGTGAAGTACAAAAAGATGAATTTTTTTCCTTAGAGTAAATCTAAAAAAAATATTTCTTTCAATTAAAATTAAAAGCGTGATGTTACTATTAAGTCTTAACATTGCGAATTCCTTGAATTTTCAAAGTTACAGAAGATAAGGCTCAATAGATTGTATCGTACAAACTGTATCTTTGCAAGCTTTTATTTAACAAATTAACTTGTGTTCTTTTGTAGGTATGTATGTTTATCCCTAGTTCAAATATTGCAAGTCAATTTTGAACGTCTTCCACGTATCCGATCGATTTGAAATTTTGTACACATAAGTATGTATTCCCGATAACAATACATAAATTATTCGTTTTTTAGGATTAAATTCAACCCCTAAGGGGGGCAAGCGGGGGTGTAGGGTTTTTTGATTATTCAACGCCCAGGTCAAACCTCTGAACTATAGAAACCTAGAAACTTGAAATTTGGACAGTAAGTTTCTTTTGAGACGTAAGCACTCACCAATAAGGGATTTTTCGAAATTCAACCCCTAAGGGGGTCAAAAGATAGTAAAATTTTTAAAGACAAAAAAACAAAATAAATAGGTATTAGTAAAAAAAAACTTTTTAGAGACAAGCTTTTATTAAAATGTACTGAGAAGAAAAAAAATAATATTTAATAATTTAGGTTCATCATTATAGAAGCGGGGGTAGTGACTAATAAACTATCCTAAAATTTAGAGCTCCCGCTTTTATAATTTATTATTATGAACCTAAATTATTAAATATTATTTTTTCCTTTTCCGTACATTTCAATAAAGCTTGTCTCTAAAAAGTTTTTTTTTACTAACACATTTTATTTGTCTTTAGTCTTACCTAGAAAAAAAACAGGTCAAAATCAACGTCTATATATAACTGTAATGCTCCCTTAATTGTGTTAATAATCATATTATACTAGGTGTAACTGAAATAAGTGTAGCTTCGGGAGAAGCTCCCCACATTGAAACATTAATAAAGTTCATAATATAAACATAATAATGTGTGTGCGCAAACGCACAGTTACTAGTTGAAATTCATCATGTTTGATTCATTATTCTGAAAAGTATATATTATCATTTCAATTCGTTTGATAAAATATGTTGTTAGATTGTTGGAAAGTTCATTTTGAAAAAAAAAATTAGTTACGGAACAATAAAAGTTCAAAATTACTAATACTAAAATGAAATTTAAACTCTACAGAAATTTAAAAATATATAAGGTAAATTCCAAACAATTTTTTTCTCTGTAATATTTATTTTAAAACTATAAAAGAAGTTTCGAAAACTGATTTTCTTCAAAGAAAGCTTTGAAACATTTATATGCAGCATCCCATAATTTTTATTTTTATTAACATTTTATAAACAGAATACGGGTTTTGTACATCAAAATTATATGTACATGCATTGATGCGGCTGCGGAGTGTTGAAAAAAGCGCGCGTTTTTTGCCAGCGCAGTTTATCCGTTACACCAATATGCATTTTTCTCACGTCAGAGCATTAGAGAAAGCTTCGTCGAGCTTTTCGCATGACGTCGACGCCGGCGATCCGATGCGCGTCTATCGGTCATGCGCACAAGAACAACGCATCCCACCACCGGAGTCGTGAACCGCGCGTTCCCCGCACGCCACCAAACTCGCCAGCTTCTCACCGGAAGTGCAAATCTTGTTGATTGATCTTTTGTTGTGCCAAGAATGGGTCCAGGTATGATTTATTACCGTGTTGTATTATAAAACGGACATTACTGACCAATTCTAAATGTTGGCTTTCTTGTTTTCAATGTTCTAATGAATTGGTGTGTACCGATAGTGCGTTATTTAAACAATTGAACGTTAAAATGTTGCGTGCTTCTTCTGTTTATTAATGTATGCGTGTGTGCATTTTGATTGGTGCGCCGTCGTGTTTGTATTTTGTTTATGACAGCGGAATGGCGAAGTGCATCTTTTGTGCTGCAAACCATTGAAAAGTAAATAATGTACTTATACGTTTATCAATTGTTATTTATTTATTTTTTGTTTGGACGTACCTATCTATTAGAATCTATAATTTAATTTAATGTGTTTCCAAATAACCTTTAACTACACAAGTTTTATTATTTTTGACATTTTAATTAGTACAATAAGTGGCTAGGTGTTTATGCATTTTGTTTTCGATAAATTCAAGAAATATTAATTAATCAAAAAGTCTACATTTTTTCTTGTTTTAATTAAAAGACCAATTATTATTTGTGTAATGATAAGTAGATATTGTTTTGCTAATATTTTTTTTTAATTAATAAAATTGCCCGCAGCCGTATTTTTCTGTTCTGGCAACTTATAATAACAATTTTGTTTAATGTTTATATGCACAGATTTACGATAGGCGTAAATAAAGCCAGGTACAAATAATGCATTTAGAGAAGCTGGCACAGGTAACTTTAGTTAATGAATACACCAAATACACGTAATAATAATGAAGGTGCTTTTGTGAAAATAACCTGCTCGATAGAGCCCATTAGTGCGAGAGAGATGTTCCATGATATGCATGCACCGATACCGATGTATTAGAGTGAGATAAGTGTTAGTAACGGACAGAGAACTACTAAACTAGTATGTACATATAACTAGTCACAGTCTAATCGCACAAACGGTTTGCCAATTGTAAACGGCGAGTCTTCTTTACTTTCAGTGGGATATCATTGCACAGTACGTATTGTGTTAGTGCGTCTATCGTCCATCTAGAGGAGCCACTGTACCCTTGTATGTAGTATGTACTTCTCCGCTGCACACCGTTTCCACCCCCTATTGCTACTTCTGGTTACTTTACTTGCTTTGCCTTCCCCGTTAAGCTCACATTGATCAGTGGCGTGCAGTTGTTTGTTTATTAATATGATTTAACGGAACTTTGTTTCTATTATTTTGATAGAGCACTTGTTTTATTAACACAGTAGCCTCTCAATAATCCAGCCGTGTGCTAATACGACCCATCCAGTAATCCGGCATAGCGGTCAGCTTCTTGCGAGCGCATTTTCTTACTTTATAATGTTGATTTGTAATAAAAACGCCGTACAATACACATGTTTATGCTCTAACCTTCCAGTAGTCCGACGATTTCGGTAATCCGACACTCCCTGGTTTGATATGTGCTGTATTAGTGAAAGTCCACTGTATATTATCGCCAACAAGAAATGATCATACGTGCTTGTTGTGATAATACCGATTTTTAAAATTACATTTTTGGGAACATTATTTTTTGTCATTTTAATGAGTATAATATGCACAATTAATATTTAAAAAACGAAATTTGTAGCTAAGTCCATGACGTAGTTAAAATTTAATAAGGTAGGTAAATATTAAACTTAATTTGAAGATATCAGCTAAAATAAATTAAAGAGTTTGAAAAAACATTTATAAGCCTTGTGGACTTCATTTTTCAACTTCTAAAAATCTCAACTCAAAAATGTTGTAAATAACTTTTACGCAAAAGTAAAATTAGTGAGAAATTTTTTTTATAAAAAGCCAATATTAAAAGTTAACTGTAGGTAGATACTCAAAAAATATCACCGTAAAGATTAATTTTGAAATTCTAAATTTGAATTTTACTACTTATATTATATACCTACTTACTTACTAAAAATCTTATTCGAAAAATCAATAATCAACGTGTAAAAATATAAGTAGGATGTTTTTTTATCAAAAACAATTTAGAAAAGGTTAATCATATATACTAAAAATAAGTCACTGAAAACTAGATTTTGAAACCTTAAAATTTAATTTTTAGCTATCTTCGCCGGTTTAATTTATATGAACGTCAGATATTTGAACTTTTTTCACTTTAAAAAGTACGACACTGATATGTTTACGGGGCGCCTATATCCCTACTAAATACTATATTGCAAGTATGTCTACACTTCGTACTCTCTCTATCTTTGTCTCCACGTTTCTCTCTCTTACGCACACACGCACGCGTCACGCACACATGTGGACGACACGAGGGTTTGGAGACCCGGTATTTTTTGGGCCTGTTTCGACAGCTTCGTATCTCTAAAGTTTAATGTACGACTCTTATATCGCAGATAACTCTGAATCGACTCTTTAATTAAATGTGATAGCGATCGATGACCATCGGTGATAACTGAACATTATTCTAAAAGAATGTACTTTATTTCATGTTATTAATTCAGACAGTCTGTCAATTTTCTATGTCACATAGTCTGAACAACAAATAAATAAAAAACTGCAGCAGTATAATACCAAAAAATAAGTGGTATATAGTAGGTACCTACCTACATAGTATTATTGTTATTAATAATTAAAAACTATTTAAATAATTTTAATAGTAAAAAAAGTTTATAAAACAAACAAAATATTCGACTACGTTAATTAAAAAGTGCCAACAAGCTTGCAATACGAAAAGAGAATAAAGTTTTAAACTGGTTTTCTGATGTGACTTTCAGCTTTAAATCTAGATTTAAAATGTCATTTGCTTTTCAATTAAATGAAGATCTGCATATAGTTAAACAAATGACATTCTTAAATTCAGATTTAAGACTGAAAGTCGTACCAGAACCCTAGTACTCTGGATAGCTTTTACTTGATTACACATCAAGTTTAATTATGTTATAGTTACACGCCTCTTCTATTATATACGACATTTAAAGCTGTAAAATTTAAACAAAATAATTATTTTATGGTTAAACGTTAACATCTTTTCTTTAACGAACCGAATTAGGGTCGCGTTCAGCGTCTTTTCGCGAGTACATTCGAAGAAAAAATATTTACAGCGTAACTAAACAGCGAGGCGCGACGTTGCGAACCGTTTGATAATCCTCATAAGTGTCATTAATTTATTAAAATGTCTGGAATGAGTGTAGCATTTCGGACCCTTTTTTGGCGATACACACAGAGCTTTCTCTAGTGACTCAGTGAGGCCTATAATGGGAATTAATCTTTTTTTACAAATTACATTTATTTTTTAGACAGTGTTTACGTTGCAATCATTAGAAATATAATTGAAAAAAAAATTAATACCTTTCAATTACCTACGCTTATGACTTCTGTTGTCGAGCGTCTATAATTTACAATATCTATCCCACCTATACAACATGAAAATATATGACTCAAATTTTTAGAAATCTAATGAGAATAAATTGTCCCAATTTTTTATGGGTATTTAATAGTTTTCGAGATACATCCTACTTGTAAAAACTCCTTTTTGGGGATAGTTTTACTCCTCCAAAAATTATTGCAGAGGGGTTGAAGGGTGAGATTTAAATTTCCTTTGTTATCTTTCCCCTATTTTTGCTAATTCGACTATGGTTATGAATATAGAAATGTTTGATTATTCTATAAATTATTATTGTTGTACTATAAAATAACTTCACTTTCGTTCAATAAAATTTTTCACGTTTACCTTAAGCCGCCACTGCGCATAGTCAGTCGGTGATCTTTTCGACCGATTCTTTGTGGACGATTCAATCATGATATCGATATGATACACGAGTAAGTTACTGTGAGTGTATGGGCTAAAAAGTTTGATCGACGGTGTAGAGACAAACTAACGTAACGCAAAAAAAGATTTTCGGTAGAACACAAAAATTATAAACGTGACTATAATGTTAGTAGATCATTATTGATATTCTTAATATTTATAGCTGTTTTTATCCGGCTGCGCACGCAAAGGGTTTCTAAATGACACCTTAAAAATATGCACACGCGTGTTTCTTTATCGACACAAAACCATGCACATTATTACAAAAAAAAGGACGAAATCGGGTGAGTTGTGTTGGGGACACAAACCGCTGTTTTGAATGAATGACTGAAGTAGATAGAGTTAAGTTGACGATGATTGTCACCCAATATTAAATTGTAGGCTGTATAGAGTAGTTCCTGAGAGTTCAAATTAAACTATACTTTCGTAGTTATCACTCGACGCAATCCAAAGTTACACTGGCCCAAATCCAGCCGGGTACCGTAGAATTGCGTCATAATATTGCGAAAAAAAAGCATTTATTTATGTAGAGATTTTATCTTCCTATTATTCAGATGTTTATAAAAACGAAAAAGTGCATAGAACTTAACAAAATTGTAATATAGCTTTTTAAAGATAAAATACGTAGGTATAGCACCCATATTGTGCAGCGGGCCGCTAGGCAGGATCTTGGGTGGGGGGGGGGGGCAGAGCCAACCTACTTATACTGCTTCGATTTTTGTCTTCTGTTCACCTCTTGTTGGCCGACCCGCCTCGACGGGCCCCTCCTATTTCCGGGCCTCAGGCTAAAGCTTATTGTTAGCGCCCCTTCTTTATGGGGGCCATGACTATTAGAACTATATTTACATTGTGTGTCGCCTAGAAATACTTTAAATTTAACGACAGGTATCATAGCTAACGAATGTGCAGTTGATTTCGGAGTTGAGTGGTTGCGGTTTAATTAAGTCCTTGATTGAACTCTGATAATGTCCACTACAGAGTTGGATGAATGTCAGGCCTTAAGTCAAGAGCTTTTAGAGCACGACCACCCAACCCGAAAATTTCCGTAGGTTTGAAACGTGTCCATTTAAATAATTTTATTCTAAAGCAGAAGCAAAACACATTTTAGGTTCCTAAATACATTTTACCCTATCTAGAGCAAGTAGAATTGGTCATATGGGCGAATGCAGAATTTATGCAGGATTTAATGCGCATATAAAATAGTCAACCATGCGTATTTTTTATTTTTTTTGAAAAATATGTCCGAAAAAAGCTGTGATTTTTTAATACTTAAAGATCGAAACTTGCCCTAAATGACGGGTAGTTCTGTGGGTAGGGGCGGATTTACCCTAAGTGCCGCCCTGGGGCACCGTGAAAAATGCCGCCCCAGTACCTAAAGCTAACATAAAATGAGCGAAGGTTCGGTAATCGGTATATACAGTTTTCAAATAAATAAAATGATTCATTTATAATCGAAAATCTTTTTATTATAAATGGGATAATTACACAAGGAACATTCTTTTTCGTATTAAAAATCATATAAATTGTTAATAACAAGATACTTATTTTCTTTACTAAAAATGTGTGTAAAATTCTAGACACTGAAGTTTTTTTCACAATTTTGTAAACAAAACTGCAGTGTTTATAATTTTACACACATTCTTAATAATGAGAAAAAGAATTTTATATATTTTAATTTATGAATGTTTTCACGTTCTAAATTTTGCCGCCCCTGAAAATTTGCCGCCCTGAGCACTAGCCCCTAGTGCCTCTAGTGTAAATCCAGCGCTGTCTGTGGGATTCCAACTTTCTACTTATAACGAAACTATATTTAATTTAATTTTGAATTTATTTTACAAATGCCCGTTTGTGTATCGAACGACGATTTGATATTTCGTAACGGTTATGCCACGATTCTTCTAAGTAAAACGATGCCAACGATGTCCTGGCTTTAGTCGTAACACTTTGTTAGGCCTGTTCACACTAGCCAATATACTGGATCCGGTCTCGTAATATATTGGCAAATAATATTGCTCTAAGTTTTTAATTAAATTATATTAGATGAAAGCTATTTACACACATTTGATGCAGCAGCAATTAATCTGCTGTAATTGTACATCTGACCATATGGTCATTTTTTAGGGTTTCGTACCAGAAAGGAACCCTTTTGTAGGGTCTGTCCTGTCACAGGTCTCTAACTTCTAAACGAAATCAGATATGGACTTGAAATTCACACATAGTATGTGGCCCAAAAATGAAGAGAATAACACCACTCTCGGGCACTGTGGAGAAATCGGTAACTCACCTAGCCGGAAACTGGGGGTTTCGGGTTCAAGTCCCGACAGTGGTCATTTGATTTTTTCTTAGATATAGCTCAAAAATCATGGCAGCCTAGCTGTCTGAGATATTTATTATTTTCACCTCTAATTGTTATGTGAATAATATGGTGTGGATATAAGGGGTTTTAAATCGATTGATTTTATCATATACCAAAGAATAAACAACTTTATTTAATGGGGCCGCCCATACATGGAAACGGGGGTCAACAAATGTTCTTGTTTGTACCTATTGTAGGGTATCGTTGAAAAGGGCATTTTGCGTAGATTATGAATGTGTATTTATTTTTACTTATTTTATCAAAATTGTAGGTTTTAGAGACCGTCAAATTTGCGATTTTTAGACCTATTTTGTTACCAGTTCTATCGCTATTATCTATAAAGCTGTAATTTACGTCAAGTATATCCTCCATTTAATCGACAAAGACTAAAAACAGAATAAATTATAATTTAAAAAAACTAAAAAACACGCTTTAATGAACTAAAAAGTAAAAAATAATTAATTTTATTGTAAAAAGCGTGGGGTAGTATGAAAATATGATACAAAGCACCCCACGCTTTTTTACAATAAAATTAATTATTTTTTACTTTTTAGTTCATTAAAGCGTGTTTTTTAGTTTTTTTAAATTATAATTTATATTTGCTTTTTAGTCCTGGAGATCCTGGTCAGGATAATGGGACAAACTTTTGGAATTATTGTATTGTAATCGGTCCTTGATAAGTGTGCAAAGTTTCAGTTCAATCTGAAGTTTTTTGCTTTTTTTTTTTAGTCCTGGAGATCCTGGTCAGGATAATAGGACAAACTTATAGAATTATTATATTGTCGTCGGTCCTTGATAAGTGTGCAAAGTTTAAACTAAATCTGACCGTTCAAAGTTGGTCAAAATCAAGTTCAAAGAAATCGGTTACAAACTGACAAACAAGCAAGCACACAAGCAAGCAAGCACGCAAACAAACAAACATACAGGTGAAGCTAATATAAGCGTGTTAAAAAGAAAGCGCCTATACATGCAAACGGGGGGCAAGCAAATTTTTTTTTGTACTTATTGTTGTGAGGTATCGTTGAGTAGATTCTGAATGTGTTTTTATTTTATTTATTTTATCAAAGTTGTAGGTTTAGCATAACTTACATAGTTCGGAACCCTACTCTTTGCGTGGCTCGGCACGCACTTGGCCGTTTTATTAAAGTTATTTAAATAAGTATTTTTCTTTTCAAGAGGCTGACGTCATTAGTGCTAAACATCGCGACCTGCTAACTACAGCCCATATATTTAAAACATAGGCGGCCTGGTTATATAGAGCATAAAATATTTGCAGCGAACGCACTTTAACTTTGACGTAAGCAGGTATTAAAATTTAAAAATTTGTATTTTCGTAAATAGTTAACGTATTAAAATGAAATATATGGAGAAACAGTCATATATCAATAATTTTTACTTCCCATCTCTACTATGGTAGGGAAGTAATGGATTTAGTCCAAAAAAAATATCTCGAGATTTTAACAGATCTTCACGTTTTGAGACCCTAGCTATCGTTCAAGATCATTTTCTGACTGATGTCTGTATGTGTGTGTGTGTGTATGTGGTCAATTTTTCGATATCGTAAAAACGGAACAACATACGGCCATGCCGATTGTTCTATTGTGTTTATCAGCCTTTAACTCAGTTCTGATTAGATTTTGAGTCAAATCGGTTCAGTGGATCCTGAAATATTAAAAAAAAAACGTTCTCAATGTCACGTATTAACATAGGTAAAAAAAATATAAATGAATTCTAGATGTTATAATATGAAAAAAATGTAAATATTTTTTTTCTCTAAAATGTATAGTTTTCGAGAAAAAAAAATTTTACTAAAAAAAGAAAATTGTACTTACTTAAATCAAAGTAACCATGATGTTTGCTATATTACTAGCCATCAGTAGATTACCAAAAAAAAGAGGGCCATGCTTTTTTTCAAAGAATAAAAAAAGAGTGTTTGTTTTTTGCAAATATTTAATAGGTGGGAAGTATAGGACTGGTCATCAGTCGAATTTTTTTAATTGTTTACAGCCTAATTGAGTCATTTTTTACCTAATTAAATATGCACGTGAATTCGAAAACGCGGACAGTTTCGTCTTTAATACTAGTTCTCGTTGGAAAGATTTTACCAAAGTATAACTATAAATTCATTTTTCTTTATAGTTGAATGGGGACGTTCGAATGTTTTTGCAGTTTTAATCTGAAAATGCATTTCTGTCGAAACACTTCATTGATAAAATGTCAAGGGCTGAAAAAAATTCGCACGTTGAGCGCAGCGCTTGATATTATTCAAACCTCTGCAGTGTAGGCGTTGGGTACGCTCCGCATGCGGCGTGTACATACTGTATAGTTGTATGGATAATGGACGTGTGGACGGACGTACTGTACTTCTAGTCATGTGCATGGCATGCCAACGCCAGAGTGTTTGTGAGACGCCGTACGCTCAGACTGTGAGCGTAGTAGATGCACACATACGCGCACTGCTGGGAGGGTCCATTACACATACACGCGCGTTTATTCTCGTCATCTCTGTTCGTCGGACACGCGTCTCCTATCTCTGTCTCGCACAATACTCACCACCGACGACCGGCGGCGTAACGTTGTACGCGTAATACTTAGAACAGTCGTGTTTGGCGCGGTGTACTAACAGTACGAAATCGTACTGAATGCGCTCCCCACACCCGCCGTCACTGCTATCACACACACACTCCGGTGCTTTCGCCCGTTTTGGCTGACTAAATTAATACTCACGTTAGTCTACCAATGACTTTACTGACTGAGTCAGCTCTGACGCGTGTTTTCGTTTACGTTTTGTTGTTGTGATGTGACTATTGTTATTTTCTCCTTGCGCGGCGCAATTCAAATTGAATTGTTATGATTTTAATTTAGTGATATTTTTTTAGATAGTAAGTGTTGAAAATAACTGTTGCCATAGAATATTTTTTTGACGGTGGTGTTTACTATAGTGCCATAATATAATCTCAATCCTTGAAGAGTTCCTTTTCACGTTGACCGCATATATTTTTTATGACAACGTGTTTTTTTTGTGTAACTCTCTGCAAGTGTGTTACTAATGCATTTATTTTAGTGCATTTTTATTTTTGGATTGTGACACAGTGATTTTTTTGATATTATTTTTTTGGCGTAGTGATGTGTGAATTATTTTTTTAATTTTAATAAGTGGCTGCTTTTTTAACAATTTTTGTTATATTCGTTCGAGTTCTGCTTTAATTGACTGATTGCTAATTAAAGGTAGATATATTGTTTAAATATTTTTGCTTAATTAATTTAGTGCGGTAATTGTTACAAAATATTTTATTAAGTGTTACTTTTTATTATCAAAATTTGCCATTTTTATTATATTTTTAATAACTTTATTGTGTAAAAAATATTATAAGTATACTTACCTACCTACCTATACTATACCGCGTGTTCTATCACAAGTAATAACAAAACACAAATTTATTTTTAATCAATTTACAAGGAATTTATTCAAGCGCGGATCCTGGTTTTCGCTCGGGGGGGGGGGCAATTATTATGAGAGTTATCTATCTTCCAGGAGATTCGTTCTGATTTTGTGATTTGTGTGTGAAACCAAAAATTGGGTAAAATATTAAATTATTTAACTATAGTCTATATTATATAAATACCTACATGTAGTCAAGGCTCAGGGGGGGAGGCTTGGATCCGCGCCTGAGTTTATTACATATAAGATTTCATCGCCAAAATATCAACATGACGATCTTAAAAGAATTATATTCATGGCTTATTTCGCGCGGTAGTAAAGGATATGATACCTACTTAATAATTTTTCGCGTCATTTTTTTAGTTCATTGGGTTGATGAGTTCAAAAAGATAACCTACTTAGATTTTTTTTTTTACTTTTTCAAATATTATATGCATATACTTACGTATAGGTAGGTATACATTTTTTTAATGATAAGAAATTTTAGATAGGCATGTTCAATTTCTGCAATATTTTAGCATGACATTAGATAAAGTTCTCATTTATAAATCAAAACTTTTTTTAAATCAAAATAATAAACAACAAAAATCAATATTTTTATCATAAAATTAAGTTTTAAAACGATAGAATTATTAATATTTTTGTAGCTTATAACCAGAATGATAGAATCTACATATAATTATTATTGTAATGGCATTTATACTTAGGTATACCTAGATTATCCTAGATAGGTAGGTACTCTGTTATTGTTGTGATTTTACACCCGCTATATTTGAAAATTTGAACGTACGAGTAACATTTGAATAAAAAAATGAACAAACTTTTATCTACTAGTTTGACATTTTAGTCACATAATATTATTACCTAAATCACAGAAATATTGCTGTAATTATTGTTACGCAAAACATATAGAGAGAAAATTAATGGTTAAAAAATATACACAATCTCTGATGAGTAATGGTTATTTCAAAATTAAAATAAATTGTCATTTTTATTTGGATCAAAAATACTGATAATAAAATAATCTTAATTTATTCAAAGAATTACATAATACTTGATCATCTATTTGTTACGTAGATAATAACCATTAAATTATTCAGTCAACAATGAATGAACAATGCATTACAATTAATATTTCGATCGAGTTTACGAAAATGAAACGCGTGTTAAATTAGGAAAAGTAACCGCCAAAATATTTCATAATAGGTATAGGTATTCATATATCTCAAAAATTCCCCAATCAGTCGATAATATGATTTTCATCTTTAGAAATCATGAAGACAGAAGTAATATTTTTTTAATATTCAGGACTTTTTATCTTTTCATTAGCAATGATAAAAAAAGCAATAAATTTATATACAAAAATAATTTCTGATTTGATCAATAGTCACTTTTTTACCAAAAATTTAATTAGATCATAAAGCATGCCAATTTAACTGTTCACTGTTTAATATAATTGCAAATTATACAAGAGTACCTACCTACAGATTTATTAATGATAAATGCGAAAAGATAAGAACAATGAACAGAATGTTTTCTTACTTGAGTTTATCTAGAAAGAAAACGAAATAAATAATAATAATAAAGAACTTCAATATAATTTACAGGTTAAAAATTATACGTACAACTAAATTCAAAATATTATGTGGTTATTTAAAATAATTAAGTATTTAGGTACCTACTTACTTGCCGGTTTTTGTGGTTTGAAAAATTAAAGATGATTTTTCGGTATATAGGCAGGTATACCTATCTGATATAATCAATGTAAATAGGTATTCAGTAAATGCAGCAGAATAAAAAAATATATTATACATACCAATACCTATAATAGTACATAGCTAAATTTTATCAAATAATTATTTATAGAATAGTGTCTGTGTGTATACCTATATTGATAGTATTATAGCCATTGCCCTTTAATTTAAGCTAATTAGCCTTTTTGTTATTGTAAATTCCCATTTTAGTATACCGAATGTTTCATAATATACTTGTATACTAGTATTAATGGGGAGACTTCTGAAGCCATAATATAATGTATAAGTGATTGTTTAGTAATAGAAAATGAAGCGGGAAGCCTTATAGTTATGAAATATTATAAGACTTTTTGGACGTAGTACCTCTTGGCTCTCATTCTTATTTTTTGAAAATTATTTTTATGGCAATTGATAACATCCCAGAAGTGTCGAATTTATATTAACGAATAACGGGTATTAAAATCAGTTAGTTTTTGCATGGATCCGCGCTTACTAGTCTACTTTTCACTATAACGAAAAGCGATATAATTGCCGACCATCCACATGTAAGTACCTTCCCACTACACGATCATCGCGAAATTAGTCCACCGACATAATTGTAAAAACAGCACCGCACCGTTTCGATGTTTGTTTAAATTTAAAATACTTATACCTACATTGGAGAATTAATTTTGTTCGATATTCGTGATGACCGCGTATCAGTGAGATGCAAAATTTAATTGTATAAACAATTAACAATTAAATTTTCTTTTTTAATCTTTCTAACAATTACAAAAAAATTGTAATTGCGAGTTGTTACAATTACAATAAACAATTAATTAATCGTGAAATCTTAAAATTACAAATGATTAATTGTTAATTGTTTCTGCAACTAAAATCTACAATTAAATATTTTTAATTATCCTGCATATACAATAATTAACAATTGACAATTAAATGTTTGCCTACCTACTAGTATAAGGGTTGAATTTTGCAATAAAACAAAGCCTATAATGTTACCCCAAGCTCGGCAGAATACACCAGTGAAAAGGCCATCAAAATTCGTCCAGTAGTTTTTACGTGATGCACAAACAAACAGATTGCAGACAAAAGTTCCAGAAACTATATTAATGTGTTCTATTACTCAGTTTACGTTCCCCCAAGCCATTTTTTTGTAAATATTTTTTCAATGTTGTTAAAGACATAAAGGCACATATAAATTGAATCATTATTATGTCATTGATCATTTGATTAATTTTGTGGACTCCGTGCAAAAATGTTATAAAATATTATAAAAGAAAAAATATATACCAGTACACATACCTACATCTATGGTCGTTATTTTTGAATGTTGAGATTTTTGTGCGAATGTCCAGTTTAGTGATGGGACTCGAGTTGTGTTTCACTCGAGTGACTCGAGTAGTTTTTATTTTACTCGCACTCGAGTCAAATTTATTTTTACTCGGCTTTCGAGTGCTTGAGTCAACTCGAGTGACTCGAATCGTCGAGTGACTCAAATCGGCTTAAACCACTCGATTGGCAAGTTGACGCGGAACACTCGAATGGCCTGTATAGTGACTCGAGTGAGAAGTACAAGTTAAGACAAACTCTCCAACTGGACTCCAGTTGGAGAGCTTTTATTTGAGCCCCAGTTCCAATTGGATTTTCAATTTATTATTAAAAAAAAAAAAATAATAAATTGAAAATATGAATTGGTGCTAGGCCCAAATAACCTTAGATGTTGGTGGTCTTTAAAACACAAACATTTTTATTTGAGCATCAGAAATTTTTTTTGTGACATTGAAAATACTTTCATATTATCATTCAATAATATCACAAATATACGTAAATTAGTATATACATATATAAGTGAGTGATTAATAATTGTGTAAATGCAAATATTTAGATAATTGAACACCCAGTATAATTCTTTCCGCCAAACATAAACATGCTCACTGATAGGTTTGCCGTTTGTCTATTGTTTGATCAATTAAATTGCAGTGCACACAGTATTGATTTTATAATTATTGAGAACCAATGAGAATTCGGTAGCGTTTTTTCCTAGTCTTGTTGTCTAATCGGCAATGAATGCAGCATTGGCGATATTCAGTCATGTACAGTATAATATACTGCAGGGACTCGACGAAGAATTTTATTTATTTATTGTGGATTATAGACGCGTCGACAACTTAGGTCATTAGCGTCTTAATTACAACAAATATTACATATCACTTAAAACTAAATAACATCACAAAACATCCATGAGCAGAGGTGGGATTCGAACCCACGACAGTCTGATTCAGAGGTCGCGACGCTACCAACTGAGCTATACTGTCGAATTTCAAACATATTCTCTTTATATTAATCTGTGGCCAAAAGGAAAAATAATTGTTTATGTCGACTTTCTACATTTCTTTATCTAGGTTTGCGACGTTAATATCGTAGGAATGACCCTTAAGGTATGTGATCGGCAGTGCTGTCCCTTTCCATTGAAGCGAAAACTAAAGAACTGAATCATTTAAATTTTAATGAACTGGACGCTTAAATTATCATTAATCATTAATCCTTTTGCCTAAAATCTAAAAAAAACTACTTGTATGAACGCCCAAAGCGATAATAGAGCACACTCCCGCTAGCGATGTGTGCAATAACTAATAAGCCATTTTATTTTAGGACCATAAATATTCATGCATCTTAAGTCTTATCTGCAATCAGTCGCGAGCAATTTAATGTAAGGCACCTCTTTGTTAATTTTAACGTTGTAGCATAATTTAACTCTGCTGGTGTTTTGGGGATAAAGCATGACGCAAGGATATATATGATAATATATTGTATCAATATATTATTATATTATATCATGATATTTATATGCGTTGATATATTGTATCAAATTATTTTCTCTGGTTTATGAATATTTAGTAGCAAATGTGGCAACCATGTCTAGGTGATTGTTTGTTTTTTGGGATTCCCCTGACTGCACTCGCATATCATTTTGTTGTTTTTGTTTGCCATTCAGCATTCTTATTGCGATTACAATATCGAAACGCGGTGTATTATTTTACAGGTTTACTGTCGAAAAAAAATGTCAAAACCGAAGCATTTCAGTGTGGATTAATTTTGAGTTTGTTAAAAAAGAATACTGCAGGAAACTATTCAAAGTGTAAGAAATGTAGGAAGGAAATGCAGGGTATTTCTTTCGAGAAGGAAAAGTTTAGATATGATATCTATTATATATATAAAAGAAAGTCGTGTATATTAGTGACGTTAGTGATGTTAGCGACGTTAGTTACACCATTTATAACTCGAGAACGGCTGGACCGATTTTCATAATCTTTCATTTTTTGGATTTGTCTCCGCCCTGATTAGCAGAATAACTATTTAAACATCGGAAAAATTCACCCGCGGGAGCGAACGAGCGAAGCGAGTGATTAATGTAATTATAATATTCAAGCGAACGAGCGAAGCGAGTGAGTAATGTAATTATAATATTCAAGCGAACGAGCGAAGGGAGTGAGTAATGTAGTTATAATATTCAAGCGAACGAGCGAAGTGAGTGAGTAGTGTAATGCAGTCCGGGCGAATCCGGACCGGGCCGCTAGTTTGTATATACATATCTTGATATTTTTGTACCCTGGAATAAAGCGATTTGGAGAGATTTTGAAGAATTGTATAATAGATAGAGAAAACATTGTAATATTATTAGAAATTTTTCTGCAGAATATGGAGAAAATCTTAGTGTTTATTTTTATATAACAGTTTTTCCAGTTCATCGCACATAAAATCTTCCTTCTACGAGTAAAACTTTAACACTTAACCTCAGTTCGGAACAACTATTGACTGCCAGCGTACAATATCATCTTTTATCTATATTCTATAGGTTTGAGCAAAATACTGGTTTCATTAATTAATGTTGACGGTTTCGGAAATTTATATGAGATTTTCCACCACAACATTTTTTTTAAAATTTTATGTATATTAAATGATATTGGCACGGCTTCATCGCACTGACTTCGTTACTACATCGATCACGGATTAGTTTATTAAAAAACTACCCTTTCTGGATATTTTCGAGACAATTGGAAGGTGGCATATTGTAGGATCATTACTTTTTATTAGTGAATGAATTTTTAGAATCGGTTTAGTTTAAGTAGTTCCAGAGATAAGAATTTATGATTTATTAGCCCTCCCCGCAAGAGTTTCTCCCCCCTGCCCCCCCGAGAATCTCTCCCCCTGCGTAGCTTTCTATTAATAGTGAAAGAATTTTTAGAATCGGTTTAGTAGTTCCTGAGATAAGAATTTATGAAAGAATTTCTCCCCCTGCGTAGCTTTCTATTAGTGAAAGAATTTTTAGAATCGGTTCAGTAGTTCCAGAGATTACTTTTTTCACTCGAGCGAAGCCGGTTTTTTTTGGAACAAAAAGTAGCCTATGTCCTTCCTCAATATGCCATCTATCTCCTTGCCAAATTTTATCGAAATCTGTTCAGCGGTTTAGGCGTGAAAAGGTAACAGACAAAGTGACAGACAGACAGAGTTACTTTCGCACTTACAATAATTAGTAAGGATGAACAAATTTGGAGTCGTTTTCGGGAAAATTGCAATATTTTACATTTTCTTTCATTATAATAAACTACCATTATTTGGGAGAATGGGGAGACAATTAAGTAGAGATCATGTATAACGTCCAAATCCGTCATAATCTCGAATTCGATTTTTTCGTCATTACAAGACTTTCTTCGTACTCCTTTTGTTGCTCGAAAGTAGAAAATAGAAATAACAAGCCGTGAGATGGGTCGTTTATTAGGACTAAAGTGCGACCCTAGAGGTCCACACGACGAACTTCCCAGTTTGATAAATATTTAGTATTAATAATTAAATTAGATATTACACAGAAAAGTAATCATTTTAATCATTAAAATATAATTATTATTTATTTTTAACAATAATTAAAAAAAAAAACGGCTGAACCGATTTTTATAAAATTTATGTCGGATCAAAATGACGTTAACACGCTTCGATTGACGCCCTTACGAAGTCGATATAATTTTTTATTCGCGAGATATTGTATAAAATCTACTTTTTTGGAGTCTATTTGGTTAAGAAAAATGAACCGCTGAACCGATTTTGAAAAAAAAATTCAGATCATATTTACGTTAATACGCGTCGATTGGCACCCTAACGTAGTCGATATCATTTTTCATTCTCGAGATTTCGTCTTAGAAAGAAATGGACACATACGTACGTATATACGTACACACACACACAGACATCTTTCTAAAAATAGTGTAAAAATAGTGTAGTGACCTTGAAACATAAAAATTTGTTATACATTTTGATTTCGATTTTCGGACCCATTACAATACTTCCTGCAATGGGAAGTTAATAACGAGGGGATGTTTTGTAGTGGGCAAATACATTTTAAAACAAATTATTATTCAAGGATATACCTACTCGTAAAAGTCGGTTAAGTATCAAACATCGTTTGTACACGGAGAGTTCCGTACTTGCAGTATTATAATAGTATACCTATATAACGAGTTTCTGAAGTGCTTCTACCAGAGACCGCTGGACTGATTTTGAAGAAATTTATTTATCGTTTGTTGAAATGGTGAAAACTAGATAATAGATATATCTACCAATTCTTTGATGATGTTTTTGGTTGGAATATATGTATATAGTTTCCAAGTGCGACCAGGGGACACAATAATTACCCACTTTGCGGGCGCCCCACGTCGGCATTTTAGACAAAAAAAAAATTGTTTACTTGATGAGGCATACTATTCATAGACACCCCACATTTCTGTTTTGGATATTAATTTTTTAATTCTTTTTACCCTTTTTTGATGTACTGGAGTTCCTTAAGTAAATATACTACTAAATTCAATAAAAAATTTAATATTTGTCTCGGTTTGGGCCATCGACTATAACTAATAATAAAAAACTCGGGTCGCAGTGCCAAAACCCTGCCGACAATATAGTGTATTTGCTAATACTGGCATTGTGGCTTTATTATGTGAACTTAAGTTTGTTTTTGGACAAAATAAAAAATTTAACCCCTTAATACATCCCTTAAAATAATTAAATTTTTCTAAATTTCAATATTAGACATGGATTTTATCAGTACACCCAATTAAATACACCCTTCCATAAGTAAATCCGTATCAACAAACTAGTGTTTTCATAAAATTTGAAAGTCCGGTCCTGTCGGGCCGATTTTATTAAAATTTTAGCAGCACATTTTAATCTTTACTAAAGAGTTAAATTTCAATTTTGAAACGATTCTGACAAATTTTTCGGTATTTTTGGGCCCAAAAACTTTTTGGAACCCCTAAATACAACCCTGAAAATGTTCCGATCGGGCCCATTTTAAATAGGCTTCTTGCGGTGATGAGTTCCAATGTGTGTACCAAATTTCGTTTCAATCGATTAAGTCTGTCGAGAGTTATCGTGTACACACATATATATATATATATATATATATATATATATATATATATATATATATATATATATATATATATATATATATATATATATACATACATATATATATAAACATTTTTAAAAATGGTGCCAAAGTGTTCAGGAGGCTATGAAACGTCGAGAAATTTTGGTCCGACCCCTAGGTCCCGCCATCCGACCGACGCCAATAGTGTATGTGCCATATTATGGCAAATACACTAATAATATATGTATATATATTATATCAATTTCATTATTGCCGCACTTATAGTTTAGCAGCTATAATTAGGCTATGACAGACGGGCAGACAGACACAGAATAGTGAGAACAATGGGGTTCAACCCTTTAGGTAATGCTGAATTAAATCTGCAATAATATGCGATTTTGGCGTCAGAATTTCATTTAAAACCAAAGCTCATAATTTGCGAAGTAACATACTTGAGTCGAAGTTCTCGCAACTATTAATGCATTGAATAGCCCCGTTTTAGACATAAAACAATCATATTTTATTATTCACATGTGTGTAGGTAATTATTACATAATTAACTATTAAATTGTGCAAAATCTCTGCTTCTGTATTTTTATTACTGTACCTTTTTTGGTTGCAGCATTTTATTTGTTAAGTTTCTGTATTATTTGCCAGTGGCAGCTCCTAAACAACTTTGAGTATCTTTTTAGCGCTGCTGGAAAATGTGATTTTTTTATTTTCAGCTTCAGATTTCGTATTTAGTTTATCAAATAAATAAGTGGAAGAATAATCCGATTGCAGTCTTCTTTTGGTAAAGAGGAGTCTAAAGCACGGATGTTACAGATGTGGGTTTTATTGGCATCTGCAGATGCGGATGCGGATTTTTTAACGTCCACATAATATATGCAGATGTTGATGTGGAAATAATAATATTTTTAACAATAAATGTGAAAATTCTGATTGGTAAATATTAAATTTTCGTGAATTTAAGTAAAAGATATTGTAATTTAATATCATTTTTATTAAAAAGTCGTTATTTTTGTTACCTAATAGTCAAATTGTATAATTGGTAAATTATATTACTTGCAAGCGTAGCCGAATCCTCGATCCCTGTTGACCAAGTAGCCAAAGAATTTGAGCACGCGTCAAGTGCCAGACCCGCCCCTAATGATCTTGTCATAACTTGCATCGCACCCACATCCGCTAAAGCTCCGCAACGATTGTTGCGAATGCAGATGTCAAAAATAATGCGAATGCTCCGCGATTGCAAATGCGGATGCAGATGTCTGCAACATCCCTAGACCAAAGACTATAAATTAAAGTTGCTAAAAGTACGGACATTTATTGTTTGAGAAAAATTCGAGCAGTGTCCAAGTATAGAAACTGAACCATTGAATTTACATCTTAATAATAATAAAAAAAAAATTTTTTTTGTCATAGAATATACCTAAGAAAATATACAATTGAAACCACTGCAATTTTGGCTTTAAATTAGGATTTTTATAATATTATGCTTAAACCAGGTTTAATTTTAGCGGAAAAAAAGCAAAAAAAAAAACCAACTTGCATTTACATCTTAATGACGCGTTATTAATAATGCCAAAGCCATATTAATGTTTTGTACGCATATAACTTCTAAACTAAAAGAGATAAAGATATAGATGTTCCTATGTGCTTATTGGATCAGCGTGTCTTTTTCTGTAAGTACTGTCAATTTAAAAATATTTGAGTGTTCGATTTTTGTGAAGAAAGCCTGACGAAAAAATCAAATTCGAGATTTCGACGGTTTTAGATTTTCATGTTCTCTGCGCATAATATAGATGTCCGTCCGTAAATGCGCAAAGCCTGGCTGATATAGCGTTCAACGATCGAAGCCAATTCTTTTAGGGTTCTCTTTATTTTCCCCGTATTCTACTAATATAAATAAGGATAAATTGATGAACGAAAATTGAAAATTTCAACGTTCTCGAAAACAACTCAAATGATTTATGTTCATATTTTATATTTTGATATGTCATAAGTCATTAATGAGACTCTAAAACATGCTACCATTATTTTGTTTTGGTAGTTTACTGATGAACGAAAATCAGTGGTCGATGCTGTTGAGCGAGAAAGTCAATGCCATTTATTTGCGTATATGGAAACAATGCATAGATCACTTCTCATTCATTTTCGTGAAGATCGATTCATGAATCATGACGGCACCAGTTGTTACGAAAACGAGAATTATAAAACGCGATATTCATTTTCCATCAATTGACTAAATAGTTTTAGAAATTAGGAGAGAAAAACTCAGCGGCAAAGGATCAAATAAATTGCAATACTTATGAATTAAATTTGCATTTATAAGCTTACGTTTCGGTGCTCATTGCACCATCCTCAGAGCATCTAAAATTTAGTTAAAAACGTAAGCTTATAAATGCAAATTTAATTCGTCAGTATTGCAATTTATTTGATCCTTTGCCACTGAGTTTTTCTCTCCTAATTTCTAGATCATCTACGGATCACCATTTCTCTATATCATAGAGTTTTTCAACATAAATAGTTTTAGTATGAAAATTCCGCTAATTCCTGTTTTTTAATCACACACTTTACAAATAGCTACTTGCAAGTTAACCTAACGCGACGTTTTGAATGGTTAGATTTAGTTATAACTTATAACTATTATTATTCAGTGTATCCCCCAGCGATGTAGCCTAGTGGTACAGCACTAGACTCGCATTGGGAAGGTACTGGGTTCGAATCCCGACGGGGGCAGATGTGACTAGGACTTTTTCCTACTGCCTCATGTCGAGAAACGGTAATTCCTGTACCGGCCATCTTGTTTGAGGTTTTCCATGGTTTCCCTCAATTATTCCAGATGAATATCGAGATGGTTCCTTAAGCAAGGCCATGGCCAATTACCTGTCAAACTCCTATAATGCTCCCAAAATTGCCTACCTTATCCTAATTTCCTATAATTCCTCCATTCGCACATTGCTATAAAAAAAAGTTGAAGTTTAAAAATGTAGAAAAAAACGGGACGTGGTAAAATGGAAAATAGTAATGGTGCGAATGGCGTCTGTTATGACATAATGTCGAGAAACGGACGTTAAACGCATTATTATTATTATTATTATTATTATTATTATTATTATTATTATTCAGTGTATCTAATCTCATGAAGTCACGAATCGCCGCTGCTGTGCGTACAGATAGCGTAATTAATAAATTTAATGTTGTTGGGACACACGTTTAATATTTTCCTACTATCTAATTTGAGGTACTACTACTTACATTACACTGCATAATAGACTATGGCTTTTTAAATAAGGCTGGGAGAATTCTTTCCAATTTGTGAAAAATCAAATAACAAGAAGTGATGTACAAAAATCGGCCAACCATTCAGTACTAAATTAAAACCTATTGACATCGAACGGAAATTGCAAAAGTTACATATTTAAAGGAGCTTATAATAATATTCGAAATTCTGAGGTGTATGTCTCAGATACCGCTGGATCGATTTTGATGAAACTTATTTATCGTTAGTTGTAAGCGTGAAAACTATATATCTATCAAATTTTATATTGCTAGGTAAAATAGTCTCCAAATACGACCGAGGAACATCATAATATATCACTTTGCAAGCCTCCAAAATCGCCATTTTGAAATTAAAAAAAAATATTTTCTTGCTCTACTCATTATTTCATAGACACCTCATATGATTATGTTCAAAAATGTAATTTTTTCCCTCCTTTTCGAAGTACGGGAGACCTCTAATAAATATACGCAATAAATTGGCATTATTCTGGGCCATCAACTTACATGAACAAAAAAATATGTCAATTCCAGTGTTATAGCGCATATAGTTTAAGAACTAGAAGGCTGTAACTGACGGACGGACAGAATAGTGAGAATGCAATATAATTTCATCCTTGAGTACGAAACCCTAAAATTTAAAAATGAAAATTATGTTCTCCGAAACCCCAACTCATTAAATTAAATTTTTCGCCATGCGTTAACATGGATTAATATATTCATTATCTTTTGGCGATTCTTTGATAGCGAAATGCGCGTCAAAATTTTAGTTTAATGTGTTGGTGTTTGGCACATTTTTCTTTAAGGCCATCAATTGCCAGGACCCAGAGTTGTCTCTACTCTATGATACTTTCTCAGATTAGAACCTGAGAGTTCGTTATAGACGAGCCAAATGGAAATGCCATATAAACAACAACATATCGACTAACTCGGTACAATTCTGAAGCCCAATTGTTTGACACAACATCTTGTTTATTTTTTGCATCAGCATCGTTTCCAAATAGCTTGTATTTCAAATTGGGATTCTTAAATATAATATAAATAGTGATGAGCAAAGCAAGACCAAGACCAAGACTTGGACAGTCTTGGTCTTGCTGATTCAGTCTTGGTCTTGCTTATATAGTCTTGGTCTTGCTCATTTTATCTGTCTTTTTTTTAGTTTTTTACTTCTGAAGATCATCATAGTTATAAATTAAAAATAATTCACAATCTATTATTAACTAACAAAATACTTTATTTTATTAAAATGTTAAAAAATATCAAAATTACATCATTTTTAACACGCTTGTTCATTCGGTCTTGGTCTTGGTCTTGCTTTTTCGCAAGACCAAGACTGCAAGAGGTCTTGGTCTTGCCAGTCTAATAATAGTCTTGGTCTTGCTTTTTCGCAAGACCAAGACTGCAAGACCAAGACCAATTTTGCTCATCACTAAATATAAATATAAACAGTTATGTTAATTTTAACGTGTTAATGTTGGGGATAAGGTATTGTTTGTGTATCATCATTGAGTCTCATAATGCCTTGTCATAAAAATCAAGCAATGCGGACACTGTAATGCGTGTAAACGATTGTAACTTAAATCGAAAAAACATGGTCTATTATTTAAATCGATGTTTTTTTACTATAGTAATATATTGCGTGTAATTATCGCACATTTCTGTCCACAAATATCGCGTTATTATTTATACTAATATAATAAAACTGAAAAGTTTGTGGGTTTTAACGCGCTAATCTCAGGAACTACTAGTCCGATTTGAAAAAAACATTTTTTGTTAGATTGCCCGTTTATAGATGAAGGTTATAATATGGGCTATTCGAGTTTTTTTAAATTCAACTCCAAAGGGGGTAAAACGAGGGTGAAGGATTTTTTGACTATACTAACATTATATAAGCTGTAGGCAAGTACGCGAAGCGAGAACAACGACAGGCGACTTCGCTTCACAGGGGGAGAATTTCACGCGGGGAGGGGGTAATACGTCATAAATTCTTATCCCTGCAGGAACTACTGAACTGATTCTAAAAATTCTTTCACTAATAGAAAGTTACACTATCCCTGAGTGATATAGGCTATATTTTATTTGGATAAATTTCTCGCGGGGGGGGGGGGGTAATTCCTGTGGGATAGTAGAAAAAAGGTAACTCTGAAATTCTTTTACATTTTAGCGTAGATGTAGGGAATTCTACTAATATTATAAACACCACACCAGCCCTACTTCGCTTCGCAGGGGGGAGAATTTCTCGCGGGAAGGGGATAATAAATCATAAGTTCTTAGCACCCGGGCGAAGCCGGGCGGGACCGCTATAGTAGTAATAATAAAAATTTGTACAGTAAACTGCAGCCTTTAAAACACTCGGAATATCCATATAGATTAGGTTACAATTTATTGATAAAAACTTAGCATTGGGAATCGGAATATTGCAGTTGTTATTGATTGATATAAAGTTTAATAAAAAATATCTAATTAGAATTGGTTAAAAACTTCATCGTGGTCAATTAAAACTTTAATTTAGATTGTTTTGGGGCTTAATGATTTATTCTGTCACATATAATATAGTGAAAGTAATTGAATTATTGAGAGTGATTACGATCAAAAATTAGCATGTCTTTGATTACTGAAATAATATCTGTTTAAAATCATGTATTTTTGACGTACATCATTCATTTCAGGTGCATCTAATAATAACCGTGTATAAATGATTGGTACTTTATAACGTCATTATGTAGTAGAGCTATACCACCAATTTGTTGCCAAGCGTCTATAATCTGCAATATTATCTGTTTACTACATCTGCTTAATAATAATGCAAAGAATTTTTATCTATATATAATATAATTATAATAAAAAGTCATTGTCCTGTCTGACTGACTGCCAGGTGATTCACCGTCGCACAGATCTAATCGCTGAAGCTAGAAATTTGAAATTCGGCAGGTAGGTTCCTTACAGGACGTAGACATCCGCTAAGAAGGTATTTTTTGAAATTCAACCCCTAAGGGGGTCAAAAAGTGTGTAGAGTTTTTGGACAGAATGTTCATATCTCACAAATCGTTAAGATGAGAGATACTGAATTCAACGTGCGAACTCTTCTTTAAAAATAAGTAAGTTCGAGCATTTTTTTTAAATTCAATCAAAACGGGGGTGTAGAATTTTTTGACTAATCAACGCCCAGGTCAAACCGCTGAAGCTATAAACTTAAAATTCAACATACTAACTCTTCTTTAAAAATAAGCAAACCCATATTAGAGCATTTTTTTTAATTTTAACCCCTAAAGGTGTAAAACGGGGGTGTAGAATTTTTTGACTAATCAACGCCCAGCCAAACTCCTAAAGCAATAAACTTGAAATTTGGATTCTCGCGGGTTGGGGATAGTAAATTATAGGTACTTCGCTTCGCAAGGGGGACATTTTTCACTAGGGAGATAATAAATTAACAATGTACTAAATATACGTGAGCCGAGCTCAGCCATGGGTGACCGCTATTGAAAATTTCATACCACCCGGGCGAAGCCGGACGGGTACCGCTAGTAATTAATGCATATGAACCATTTCAGAAATAGGAACACATATTTTTTGATATTAGGTAGGTACGTGTGAAGCAACTGGTCCGTTTTAATCTGTCGATCACAAAGTTGAAAATTGGTTGCAAATAACATTCATCTTGTCACAATCCTCATATTTTTTAATAAAAATATATGAGCACTGTGGTTGGAATAAAAACAAAATAAAATATAGTTACTTCTTACCACAACAGTTTTATTGATGGATGTACATTTCGAAAGCTAAGCTTTCATCTTCAGCGAACACTACATGAATGTTCGCTGAAGATGAAAGCTTAGCTTTCGAAATGTACATCCATCAATAAAACTGTTGTGGTAAGAAGTAACTATATATTTTATTTTGCTCATATTTTTTAATCAGGGAACTGGAAATATCCTTAGTTGCATTTTCACGTTATTATATTTATTTATTTTTGAAGGCCACCTACTACCAAGGTTGTTTGGGCCTATTTTCAGTTTTATATCTTCAATTAATGTTATTTTTAGTAATATTTTAAAAATTTGGTTGACACTTTTCGAATTTGGAAACGAGGTTTGTAACAAGCTATGGAAGCGCTATGTAAACAAAACCCAAAGGCATCTAAACAATAATTTCGAATTTTATTTTTCTAGCTCTACTATTAATTAAAAATACTGGTGAAAATTTTATGAAAGGAATAATCACTTCGATAACTTTAATTAGCTAGGCGCTTATCGGTATTTTTAATTTTGATTACGTAACTGTGAAACCCTTTGGTGGGCATATTAACCTAGCTAAACAAAGTGGTCGAAGTAACCAAAATAATTTTGAATTAATGAGAAACAATTTGTTATTAATGTAAAATTAACAATTTATAGTATATTAACTCGAAAGAACTCTCTTTTAATTGTCGGTTTCAAAAAGTCTAGCTATCAATAATAAATGTATAAATATCTTAAGCAGAATTGAAAAAAAAGAATATTCTATGCAAATCCTAATTACTCTAATATTTTTTTATTCACGTCATGTCGAATAATTGAAATGTTAATACATATTTTTATAATTAAATGAATATATTTATGACTGAAACGTTGAAGTGTTACGTTCACATCCTTGATATTATGGTATATTCATGTAACGGCGTTGTTAATTTCTAATTAACTGTAATTAAAGGTAATCTATACAAGGCCATTACAGTAATTACTTCAATGCACTTTTAGATAATATTGTTCACTGCAAATATTCGATAGCATTCTTTCAAATGAAGTATAATAAATTGATAAGTATACAAAGAACAAACT
Source organism: Mongoloraphidia duomilia (assembly GCA_039654895.1). Classification (NCBI taxonomy): domain Eukaryota; kingdom Metazoa; phylum Arthropoda; class Insecta; order Raphidioptera; family Raphidiidae; genus Mongoloraphidia; species Mongoloraphidia duomilia. The sequence goes on from CM077522.1 coordinate 30,933,458, forward strand.
TTTGAACGGGAATAAATCGGTCTCTCGTTATCCTTCGGATATTTTCTTAAAAATATTTACCATAGTTCCCAATTAAGCTAGTGTACAGAAGAGGACCAATATAGCGTTAATGATACAAATTTTAGAGCTGCGTGAACTTGTACCCCGACTTTGAGATAAAAAAAATTTTTTTGATCCAATTTGTACCTTTGCATTTGTAGTTGTTTGTAGTGAAAAGATTTTTGTTTGTAGCTCAACGGTTTTCGAAAAAAAAAATCAAAAATTGCATCCCCCCTCACTTTTGAAATTCGAAAATCCGACTTCACAGTCATGTTTGGAATCGTTTGTATAGTTGTTTGTAGTGATTTTACTTTTGTTTGTAGTTCAAAATTAAGCGAGCTACAAACAAAAAACCAAATTCGTTTACGCACAAAAACCAGCGTCATAAACACCATCTCGAGGATTCTGGGTCCAGGTATAGGCGCGTCATAGACACAATTTCGAAGATTCTAGTTTTAGGTAGATCGATGGCTTTTAGGTAGCTGATATAATATGTTTTTTTTCAGATTTTTGAATAAATAAGTTTGGTTTCTTGGCTGTAACCTTTCATTAATTTTGAACTACAAACGAAAGTAAAATCACTACAAACAACCACAAACGATTCCAAACATGACGTTGTGAATAAGTCGGATTTTCGAATTTCAAAAGTGAGGGGGGGGGGAATTTTTGATATTTTTTTCGAAAACCGTTGAACTACAAACAAAATTCTTTTCACTACAAACAACTACAAACGAAAAGCTACAAATTGGACAAAAACAATTTTTTTTATCTCAAAGCCGGGGTACAAGTTCACACAGCTAAACTTTAGGTAGTAGAATACTTATTACTTATTACTTTATTACTTATTTATACTTATTACTTTATACTTAGTTGAAAACTTATAGGAACACAAAATAATAATATGCTATTTATATTTTATGCACATGTCAAAATTAAAATTTTAACGAGACATCTATATCATTTTGCTTTCTATAACAACTTTTTGGGTATTTTATATTATGATACCGAGACGTCGAGAGAACACGTTTCCAGAATATGTCTGTCTGTTTGCAACGGTATCACTCCAAAATAGATGGATCTAGATTTTGATGAAACTTGATACCTACCTACACTATTAGTTGGTATCCAAACTTAAAGTATACGGTACTTTTTACGAAGCTACACGCGGTTTAAAATAGGGTTTCCGTCAAAATTGACAATCGCGAACGAATCTACGGGCAAAACCAACTTTTAAGCGAATACATCCGCGGAAAACAACATAGGTAATTATTATTCAATATACAAATTTGATTTAGGTAATGTGGATCTACAAACAATTGCAGAATGTAGAGAGCCAGTTTGAACTCTGAGTGATTTAACCGCGGTAAATAGGAGGGTTATATTAATATGACCCTTGTTTGTTGTTGTTGAATGTGTGTTTATTCCATAGAGATATTATAGTAGAGTAGGGGAGCCACTCAAAAGCGCGTTGGTGCTAAAGATAGAGAATCAATGTGTATTTCTATCTTTTTCTATCACATGTCAGAAGACAAGGAAGACAGAAACTATCCGTTTTCTCTCTTTTTTTCCAACCTGACACTCACCTACAGTTGTGTCTGACTCCCCTCATCTATCTCTAATATCTCCGGTTTATTCTATGTTTTTGCGAGTACGGATATCATATAGTATATAAAAATTAATGTTTGTCTGTCTGTTCGTCTTCTATGCGTTCCTATACCATTCATCCGATTGGGATGAAACTTTGGTAAGTTGTTGTGCGCACGCCCCCAAAGGTTTCTAAATTATAAAATTGTCCGGTCCGGCTTCGACCGAGTGAAAAGAGTGATCAGAAATTACTCATTCGAGTTGTGCGCACACCCGCGAGGGTTTTTGAATTATAATAATTGGCCAGTCCGGCTTCGCCCGAATGAAAAAAGTATTCTCAGAAACTACTGATCAGTGATTTGATTGCGATGAAACTTTGGTGAGTTGTTGTGCACACGCCTGCGATGGTTTCTGAATTAAGTACAACCATTTTACAATAGGTGGCGTGCGAGTCGTTTCAACAATGAGTGTATTTCATTTGATTTAGCGGCATTCGAGCGAACGAGCGAAGCAAGTGAGTAATGTATTAATAAAATTTGAACGAACAAACACCACCAGTCCGGCTTCGCTTGGCAGGAGGGATAAGTCATAAATTCATAGCATCCGGGCGAAGCCGGACCGGTCCGCTAGTACTTTATTAATTTAAAACGTAAGTAGGTACATTGGTTTTTGAATTGAGTTTGACGTATCGGTCGTTAATTATTTTAAACACACATTTATTATGAAGTAATATTATTAATATCTATCTGCCTACGAGGATCATATTGTCTCAGAATTCGATTTTTTTAAAAACTTTAAGAATACTTACCTCTCTGACTTTCAAAAAAAAATTTTCACCCTGTTGGATGGTTTTTGTGCGTTGTCTATAATTAATCTATATTACATTCCTTATTCAAAAATGGAAGAAATCGTGTCTTCTTTCGGATTATTACGAAAATAGTAAAGAATGTTAGATATAGGAGAGGAAGATGTTTATAGTTATAATAAAAACGGTATTGTTATGTGGGCGTGGTTATACCTGGTACGTGCTGAACATCTGTTTCTTATTTTCAAATAATTAAATATTACCTGTTAGATATTTGTTACTTGTATAATAATATTAATTATATTTATACGCATTACGCTGTAATTATTATTGACTGACTACAATCACCGTAAGTACATGACGCAACGCAGGGCTGACATTAATACTTATGCTATACGAAAATTTCAATTTCATTACAATAACTTCTTGTATTGATTTATGTTACTAATGATATTTTTACTGAAGATGATCTTTTTTAACCGAAACGGTCGTCAAATAAGTATTATATATATTTTTAAAATTAGGGTTTTTATATAATAATTATAATTTCAATATGTATTGCCTAAACTACTCTTGTGGCCTGTCAACTACTATTTGAACAAGTGAAAATTCAGTAATTTTATTTTTTGTCATACCCACTATAAAATAGCTGCTTTACATGCATGCATGTATGCATGTAAAGTGACTTTTGACAGGCCGGTGTCGGCAACGTAACTCTCCTACACTAGTGTGGAAAAGCAAATCATTTCCATAGTGGTTTATGTTTATTCGCCCTGATCCGCCTCCTATTACCTACTGACAACTACTCTTGGCCTACTATAGAAATGAAGTTGGCGACACAAAATAAACTTTCAAATTTTTTGAAAATACTGAAAATGAAGTGAAAAAGAGCTATTATGGTGGGTATGGCAAAAAAACCATAATATATATATATCTCGTGCGTAATGATATTATGACTCATGTGTCATACTGTCAATACTCCTCAGTAATATACCGCATTACGCCACTATAGATATACTTACAATCTACTAAGTATTACTTAATTCCTTAATGGTTTTCAATGAATTCGATATACTTATTTATTTATTCCTATTGGAAGTTATTGTAATGGGTTGTATATTGTACCTACGCTTGTACCTACGAAGCTAAATAAAATCACGTTTTTTTTCTTTTAATTATTTATTTAAAACTCAAAAGATCCCTGCGACCCAGCATTTGATTTAGTTAAGATATACATACTATTAAAATTTACAAAAATAAATCTCTTTGGACAACCCTGACTTGACATTTAATTTGACCTGCGTAAGTTCAGATGTTTCCAGCACAGCAATTATTTTAGCGAAGCGTCGGATTAATGAAAATAAGTATTTTTAATTAAAAAAAATCTGTACAATCAGCCGTTGTTCGATGATGTAGCTTTATAAATGCTGTAATAAGCGTGTAATTAAATATTAAATTATTATTACATTATTACAATCGTTTAATTAAAGAACTTAACTGATAATGACAGGTTTTGAACAATATGCGCATATGAAATTCAAAATCTAAATAAAAATCTTTGGTCATGGAAAAATTCCTTGAAGGATTGACCGTTAGGTCAAAACAGTTTAAAGAATTTGAAAAGATTTTATTGAAGACCAAGTTGGCACACGATAATTTTAGTAAATTATTTAATAACCATTTTAACTAATCGACCTATCGATAGATAGATAGATTTAGTGAATTTAAACGACACCGTTATTTGTGTAGGTATTTGCCATGTGCAGTGTGCACACATCCACTATTAGACCGAGAGCTAGTGACAATTTTTTGGTGTTATTTATTCAATGCCTTATTTTTGTGAAGATGTTGAGGGAGGCATGTTATAAGAAAAAGTGTGTGTGTCAGCTCCGACGCACGACTGGAGTTTACTCCTTAAGTTCAATTATCTTTGACTATGCAGTAGGAAAACATACAAACTTACATGCGTCAGCTGTCGCGCAGCATACCCTGTACATGTCGGCTGTATACAAGTGCCCCCCAGGGGGGACATTGGAATATAGTTGTTATCGCAATTGCATTCCAATGTTCTTTGGGAATTAGCGCTCCCAGGGACCCGAGCTCGTACCAGTCGGTTTGTGTATGCTGGCTGGCGGATTTTAATACACAAATATGTTATTTCTTGTGTTGAAGACGCTAATGACCTGAGTTGTCGACGCGTCTATAATCTACAATAAATAAAATAAAAAATGTATACAAGTATACACATAAATTGAAAGGTGCGCAAGGTACGTTGCGTAGAAAAACGTAACGCTTTTTAGTTAACGCTTGTATAAATTTTATTCCTCATAAAATTTCCATACCGGGGGTTCATATTTGAAAATCGATACTTAAAGAGTAAACTCTAAAAAAAATTGTTTCGTCTTCTTACTTTAAGTGTCGGTGAAGAAAGTATTGCATTTGCGTTAGCGAACTCAAAGCGGCTGCGATTGCTAAAAAGTTAGTCTCATTTTGATTTTGTCCTACGATAGCGTAGAAATCGGGAAAGCGGTCACCGGTCTTGTGGTACAAGTAACATGTAATAGAATATCGGTTTGTTTTACATAAAACACCTGTAATATAATGCTTGCAATCAGGGGCGCAGCTATAGCATGGGTGGCACCCGGGGCAGATCCCCTCCTCCATTACAAGATCAATCATTTTTAGACATTTATAATTTGTGAAAATAAACCATATTTATTTTAAACAACAAAACACAATTATTTGAAACAATTGAACAAAATTTTTTTCAATCCTATAAAACATTTATTATAATTGATTAATTATTGATATTGCTGCATTTGCTACAATTTTTTAATTTAGTTCTATTTTAATAGGAAGAAACAATATTATTAATATAATAAAAAAAAACTTTATCAACTTTCAATTTACACATAAAAGATGACCTGCAATGTTTACAAGTTGTCAAATTCTTTCACTACTAACCATCCTAAATAATTTTATCAAAATATTACCAGTTCACGCTTTACACGTATTTCAATTTCATCAACACAATATTGTCGGCTTCAACCATACATTCAATTGATTGACTACGAGTGAGAAATTCATATATAACAGGTATTAATGATGACAGCTGTACATAGATATCGTTGAATTTTAGCGAAAATTTCATTTTATGGAATTTTTGTAAGTTTTTATTTTTTTTCGCGGTCGGGTGTCACCTCCAAACGGGTGGAACCCGGTGCGGGCCACCCCCCCCCACTAGCTACGCCACTGCTTGCAGTACAAAACAGTTACCCCATACTAGTACGATTAATATCAGCTGTAGTGCAACCGGAACATAATGACAATTCACTACTGCCGTAAGCACATGTACTCTCCTGCGCACGCGCGGACAGCGTTTAGATAAACAAGAATTGAGCGGCTGAATGGGGGAAAATTGTCACCTAATTTTCATAGTAGGTATACATGTAAATATTGTTGTGTTGTCACTTCTATGTTGATATAGTTCATGAAATCAAAATTTATAATATAAAATAGATAAAATGTTGTGTAATAGAAGAATTCAAAATATTAACTCTGCCATCACAAATCACAATGAAGTATGAAGGTTTAAAATTTATATACATAACTCTATAATTATAAATTTTATATTTTTTAATTTGTGCATCAAATCTTCACGCTCATATTATAATAACTCGATACAAAAAGGTCCAGGGTATTGCGTATTTCTGCCCTCAAAACGACACTGTTTAAACTTTAAAGTACATTATAAGTGCACTGCATTAAACTATATTATAAGGGATACTCACCTATATATTAAATCGTAAGTTTAAATTGTTTTAAAATGTATTTTATCTCTTTGATTTGTAATTAAGGGTATGATTAATCGACGTGTCCGCTGTCCCTCATGCTTAAGTGCTGTCCCCTGATTCAAAGGAACTATAATAAAGGATCATTATATGAAACGACATTAGATTTGTCTGCAATTTTTTTACATAAATTACGTAACGATCACAGATTTCATACAAAGTCGGTAACATTTACTCGTTCTCCGATTAATTACATAAGATTGAAAAATATTTTTGAAAATTCAAACAGAAAATAGAAGTAAAGGCATATATCAAAAACTAGCGGTCCCGTCCGGCTTCGCCCGGATGCTAAGAAATTATGATTTATTATCCTTCCCCCGCGAGAAATTTATCTAAATAAAATATAGCCTATATCACTCAGGGATAGTGTAGTTCTCTATTATTGAAAGAACTTTTAGAATCGGTTCAGTAGTTCCAGAGATAAAAAAATATGATTTGCTTGTCGTTGTTCTCGCTTTGCGTATACTTGCCTACAGTTTATAAAATTCGTATAGTACTACATTAGTATAGATAGTTAAAAAATCCTACACCCCCGTTTTACCCTCTTTGGGGTTGAATTTAAAATAATTCGAATAGCCTATAACCTTCCTTAATAAACGGGCTATCGAACAAAAATTTTTTTTTTAAATCGGATTGGTACTTTCTGAGATTAGCGTCTTCAAACAAACAATCATACACACAAACAAACTCTTTATTATGTTAGTATAAACTATATATAAATATAAAATTACATAGATTCTGACATGTATCTCATAAGTATTGCGATGCCTATTTTTATTTGTAGTAAACAATGCGTAAGCTCTTTTTTTCAAGAGGGCAGTATAGCCTAGATGGTAGCGTGCTTGGCGCCGCAACCTCTAGATTGGACTGCCGTGGGTTCGAATCCCACCTGCGCTCATGGATGTTTTGTGATGTTATTTAGTTTTAAGTTAGTTGTTATTTAGTGTAGTTGAAAGACGCTAATGACCTTAGATGTCGACGCGTCTATAATCTACAATAAAATTAAATCTTTTTTTCAAATTTTGAATGAACAAACTCTACCTGCTTAGCACAGCTGATGGCCGTGATATGTAGGGTAGGACGTCCTAGCGGGGAAGCGGAAACGGCAGATAATGGGGCTGTTAGTATGCAAAGCTCTCGTGCGACAGTGCCGCCTATGTTATATAAAGATCAGGGGGATGGGGCGACGGCTCGACGCGCGACGATACCACGGTTGTTACGTGTTAATACACACAACAATGTCGGCTGTCTAGTTTACTTATAAACTTAAGACTTTCCAGTAATGACGTAATAAATACAATGATAACACCGAATTACTTATTCGGAATTATTTAAAGCAATGTGTCCCAAACTTCAAATTTCTGCGTACCAGTTTCAGAACCTTGACCTTGTCGGCATATACAATCGAAGTAAAAAAATTCGTGTCTATTTTAGTGCAACTTAAGTTAAAACTAGGAATAATTGGCAAGTCATAAAATGTAAACAGAATAAGAAATAAATGCAGGTTAAACTCTGTAGGTATGTCGAAATTTATTTTATTTTCATAAACAAGGTACAAAATGAATTATAAAAATACACTTGTTTTTCTGCCGCGTAATACCTAATATCTTTCGCGTACCACAGTTTAGGAAACACTGGTTTAGAGAATATAACTATATAGTGTACGTTAAGCGCAACTGCAAGCACAGAATTAACTTATTTTGGTCGAGAACGCCACGGAACAATCGAAACTTTTAGGAAACAAAAATTAACAAAGACCCGCATTGCAATGGAACGGTTCGAGGAAGAAAAAATTCGATGCAGTGTATAACCTACACGTATAGGTGCTTGTTTTTTTTCTTCTATTTTTCTAGAAATTTCAATTCCTTTGGATCCAACTGAGCCGGTTCATTGCGCGCGTCCCCCTCTAGCTAACATTATAGTTAATTACTCATTAATAGGGTTCCGTTCGGAGGATAGGAACCCTAAAAATGCGTATTGTGTGTTTTAAAGACCACCAACAGCTAAGGTTATTTGGGCCAAACACCGATTCATATTTTCAATTCATTATTATTTTTTACCCGACTGCGCGACGCAAAGGAGTAGTAATGTGTTTATCAGCCTATGTATGTATGTATGTATGTATGTATGTTTGTATGTATGTTTGTATGTTCCTTTCAAGCACTATACAGGCCAAACGCCTGGGCCGATTTTTATGATTCACACGTCAATCGATTCTCCTTAGTCCGGCAAATGTCACTAAAGACATGACGTTAGTGAAAATTCAATATGGCGACTACAGGACGCCATATTGTGAAAATGAAAAAAATGAAAGTCAACAAACTATGTCAAGTGGGGTATCGTTGAATAGGTATTTAAAAATCATTTTTAGTTTTCCCTCAACATTTTTCGATTCGACTGACCGTTTAGGATCTATATCGATTTATTTTTAATTAAAAACATTTGAAAAAATCACAAAATTTAAATTTAAATTCCAGTGCAGTTGTGATGTAGTACTGATGCTGATAGGAAATCCAGTCTGTTAAATAGCTAGCTAGGTACTCATAACTAAAAAGTATAAAATAAAAAAAAATAATTTAAAAAAACAAAAAACCCGACTGCGTAAAAAGTGAACCAAACTTCGTACATAATAAATAAAAAAAAAACTGAAAAGAAAAAAACAAGCACTTAGATGTCCGGTGGTCTAGAATTCTATAATATATTATTGAATGAATACTATTGAAGAAAATAAAATATATTCTAATAGTGGAACATAACAACTGAACATTCGGATCCATTGAAATATTTGATTGGCTGTCGAATAATGGATCCCGACTGTTCAGTTGTTATGTTCCACTATTAGAATTCTAGACCACCGGACATCTAAGTGCTTGTTTTTTTCTTTTCAGTTTTTTTTTATTTATTATGTACGAAGTTTGGTTCACTTTTTACGCAGTCGGGTTTTTTGTTTTTTTAAATTATTTTTTTTTAAATAATAAATTGAAAATCCAATTGACACTTTTACTAGCTCTCGGGCTAGAACTCGGGAACTGGAGACTTGAAATAGAGGAACCACAGCAACGCCATGTAAACAACAGCATTGCTACACGCTCGGCTATTCTCAAGCCCCTAAAATGCGTATTAGCAATTCAATAAATTAGGTACGACAAATAAAAACTTATATTAATTATATCATTTTCGTAAATATAATTTAAAAATGTTTAAAGGTGACAAAAAATTAGATGTTAAATATGTATTTTGGAATGTCGTTAATAGAATATATCCATGAACGATATTATTTATAGCATATCTCCCAGCCCTAAATACGATTATAAACATTGCATATAAGTTGACTAGCGGTCCCCGTTCGGCTTCGCCCAGGTGCTAAGAATTTATGATTTATTATCCCCTCCCCCACAAATCACGATAAATTCTCCCCTTGCGAAGCGAAGTCGGGCTGGTAGTGTTTATAATATTGTAGGATTTCGCCTATATCTACGCTAAAATGCAAAAGAATTTTAAAGTTACGTTTTGTTACTATCCTATAGGAATTATCCCCCCCGCGAGAAATTTATCAAAATAATATCAAATTTATCAAAATAATATAGCCTATAGCACTCAGGGGTAGTGTAGCTTTCTATTAGTGAAATAATTTTTAGAATCGGTTCAGTAGTTCCAGAGATAAAAATTTATGATTTATTATCCGCCCTGCGAGAAATTCTCCCCCTGCCAATCGAAGTCGGGCTGGTGGTGTTTATAATATTAGTAGGATTCCGCCTATACGCGGAAATGCAAAAGAATTTCAGATATAGCTACGTAATTCGTTACTATCCCACAGGAATTATCCCCCCCTGCGAGAAATTGATCAAAATAAAATTATAAAAATATAAAATATAGCCTATATCACTCAGGGATAGTGTAGCCTTCTATGTTAGTGAAAGAATTTTTTGAATCGGTTCAGTAGTTCCAGAGGTAAGAATTTAAATGATTTATTAGCCCCCTCCCCTCCCAGAAATTCTCCCTCTGCGAAGCGAAGTCGCCTGCCGTTGTTCTCGCTTCGCGTATAACTTGCCTACAGTTTATAAATATTTTATATTCCTATAGTATATTAGTATAGATAGTTAAAATCTCCTACACCCCCGCTTTACCCCCTTTGGGGTTGAATTTAAAAAACTCGAATAGCCTATGACCTTCCTCAATAAACGGGCTAACAAAAGAAAATTCAAATCGAACTGGTAGTTTCTGAGATTAGCGCGTCCAAACCCACAAACACACATGCAAACATACAAACTCTTCAGCTTTATAATATTAGTATAGATATACATATATAGGTACCGAACATCGGTGAGTTATTGAAAGAAATATTATACTATTTATGTGAACATTGACTTAGATATATACATAAATCTCTTCGGCCCACGTCCCCCATTAATTTTGTACTTACATTTCTTTAAGTATTTGGCTCACCAAAATATTAAGCGTATGTAAACAGGAAAAATTGAAAACTACGAAATATCAAAATGAATCTATTTAAATACGGTCATAAATTCATTATTTCTATTTAAAGCTCTAAAGAATTGTTAAATTAATGTTTGATAAATTTACATATTGAATAAATAAATCTTAGTTCGGTTAAAAAAGCCATTCATTGATTAAATTTAAAAACGAAATTTTTATTGAATGTAGATATTGATGTATAGTGAATAGGGATAATTTGAAATATTACTAAGTGCAAATAATTTTAAACATAATATTATATATCATGGGAGACAGGAGCCATATACGGCTACACTAATTTAATGCAAAATTCTATTTTTTTGAACACCTTTTTAACGATACTTCCTTCAACTTCTATTTACACTTTTTTTTTGACAATTTTCTACTTTCATAGGCTAAAAATATATTGCAATGCTGGATCAATATAATTAGTTCAATAATTAATTTAAAAAAAATGATCAAGTACAAATTATTATTGGAATACTTCTATAGTTAAACTATATTATATACCGATTTCAAACTGGTTTGACTTGATAAGTCAAAACGGGCCTGTACAAAATTTAAAATTTACAGGCCCGTTTTGAGGGGTGCTCAATCCAATGGCGTGCACAGATTTTTTCTAAAAAAATCGCTAAAATGATTTATTAAAATTTTGCTGATAGAAACTGTCATAGTAGGCCTTGGAATTTGTATCAACCAGGCCATTTTTGCTGAAAATGTGCAGTTTATCAAGCTCTACAATTAAAAAAAAATCCGGGCTAAATCGCACAATTAATAAACTTTTTACAGATTGACCCCAAAACAAATGGGTCACACTGTAGATAAAAGAAGTTTGTAATTGTATATAAAAACCTAAAAAAAAATTATAAATATTTAAAAATCTCCTTCCTGACGACTAGCCTAGGTTATATATTATTATTATTATGGAGGATGAGCAGTGAGCGAAAATAACAAAATAACGATTCGCATCCGATCAAAGCCGGACTGGGCAGCTAGTTAAATGGAAATAAACATGTAGAAAGAAACAAAATCCAAAACTGAAAGTAAATGGAATTTCCTCACTCAATTCTTGGTTTTGCAAAAAAAAAAATGTCCGTTGTGCACAGCCCTACAGGAAACCCCCACATCTTCACTCGTTTATCAAGAGTTTTGCAGACGGTATCGCTATACAAAAAGATTTGTCGCATGTTGACAAAAAAAATTTAGTGACGACCGGTGAAGGCACGCGACTATCGAGACGTATTTATAAATTGCTGACTTGTCTAACCGTAGAGCAGCAAGGTGACAACTTTAAAAACCGGAGAGAAAACGCAAGGAAGTGGTCCGTTTAATTAGCTTATATAGAGAAGTGGTATTCGTGTAAGCTACTGATTTTAAAATGAAAGAATCTAACTTTTGTACAGTAATCTATAATTTCGTTTTCTTGCGAGGCTTTTTTGTATTTTGTATGATACCTAGAATATTGTACCGACATCACTCCAAACGTTTGGAATGATCGGTTTTTACAAGCTTTTATTTAACTTGCAATGTATGTTAGTTAGTTAGTTAGTTTGTGTGTTTGTTTAGGTCAAAACTTGCAAGTCAATTTTGAACGACTTCTACGTATCCGATCGATTTGAAATTTTGTACACATAATATGTATTCTTGATGACAATACATGAATAAATCGTTTTTAGAAATAATTTCAACCCCTAAGGGGTTCAAACAGGGATGTATAGGGTTTTTTTGACTAATCAACGCCCAGGAAAAATCGCCGAAGGTAGAAACTTGAAATTTGGAAAGTTGGTTCATTTTCTGACGTAAGCATCGCACTAAGAAAGGATTTTTCGAAATTCAACCCCTACGGGTGTCAAAGGGGGGTAAAATTTTAAAAGACTTAAATGAACAAAATAAATATTAGTAAAAAAACTTTTTAGAGACAAGCTTTTATTTAAATGCACTAAAAAGGAAAAAATAATTTTTAATATCTTAGGTTCATAACTATAAAAGCGTGGGTCGTGAGTCGTGACTAATAAACTATCATAGAGTTCACGACCCACGCCTTTATAATTATGAACGTAAGTTATTAAAAATTATTTTTTCCTTTTTAGTGCATTTAAATACAAGCTTGTCTCTAAAAAGTTTTTTTACTAATATTTACTTTTTTAGAAACACTATTGTCTATTGATACCTAAACTTCAAGTATGTTAGTATGGGCTATGTCCTCTGGTGTACTTTTTGTTCGGAGTTAAGATAGGGTTCCTGTCAAAACTGACATTATAACGCGATCGATTATGTGTACAAAATCGACATTCGAGTGAAGCCGCAGACTGCAGAAGTAAATTTTCATAAAAATGGACATAATCGATTTTAATTTTGAATGTTTATATTTGAGTGTTGGATCTATTAAGGATGTATTAGAATTTAGATTATTTTTAATGTGCAGATGATGTAGTTAAGAAAAAAACAGCACAACAGAAAAATGTGCTGTGTAGGCGATGTTTCATAATATTTCGACATAATACTTATATATATGATTTATAAAACACCAGTATTGCAAATTTTTAATCCTAAATACCGTTAGGTGATCGGATCACAGTATTTTTAAAAAATTTAACTACTAATTTGAATGTTTTTAAATGTACGACCATTGAATAAAAAATACGACTAACCAAACAAAATTGACACGGCTACTGAACAGTTAAGTGTCTAATATTAACTCAGAGTAAATACACAAGTCTTATGGTAAGTGGCGAGGTAATTGAAGCCTCAGCAACCTGATAAACAGCTGCAGTAAAGAGCTGAACCGCGCGCTTAAGCGCAAATCAAACAAAAAAATAAACATACGACACGCGACGAACAGATGCTGTGCGTGCAGCTTGGACCATAGGCGGGCAGGGATGTTACAAAGTAACCGAATTATATAAAACAATGCATCCAATTATTATTTTAGTCATGCATTTAACACGTGAATTACGAAGAGTAACGAGTATTTTATTTTGATGGAGGAACTGTTAACACCCATATAAGGCTACAACTATTTTCTTCAGAACCATTTTAAGAATTTCAGTTTCAATTGTATTTTTTAAAGAAAATATTTCATCCTGAGCAAGTTGGATTATAATATGTTGTTTTTAGGGTTACTTATCCAAAGAGTGGCACTCTATTGTTGTCACTATTCTGTCTATATATGTCTGTCAACCTTCTAGCTCCTATGCTGTACCTAAGTGAATACAATAATTAAATTCTCATACTCATGTATCATGGAAGTTGACCCGAGAAATTCTAATTTTTATTGGATTTAGGGAGATAGGATACATCGAAAATAAGGTAAACAAATAAATGTAATTTTTTAGTATCTGAAGAAGCTGGAATCACCGGCGAAACGTTATACACAGCGTAATAAGGTGTTTGATTTGTTTTAATTTATTTATTTATTGTAAATTATAGACGCGTCGACAACTTAGGTCATTAGCGTCTTGTTCACATCAAATAACAACTCACTTAAAACTAAATAACATCACAAAACATTCATGAGCGGAGGCGGGATTCGAACCCACGACAGTGTGATCCAAAGGCCGCTACGCTAACCGTTACACCACTCTGTCATCTGTTTGATTTGTGTACCTACCTGTCCACTTTCCCGATAACATTCGTTATATTAAACAAATAACGTTTTTGAAGATACCCATGTGGGGGGGTGTCTATGAATAGGTTTCATCAAGTAGAGTAACTTAATAACGTACTCTAAATTAAATATTTTTTTCATCATGGTAAATAAAATTGTCAAAAGATGCAAATAGAAGCTGAGGAGAATATCGTTAAAGGTGTTAAAAAATTACATCAATTTAATTTGGTCCTTTATGTTTGAAACAATGACATAATTATGGTTTCAGAAAATGGCCATCAGTTGACAAATAATGCATGTTTTAATTCATGTTGTGTAAATGCAATCTAAGGTTGCTCTCCCCCTACTTCGACGCTACCGTTACAATATTCAAACAAAATATGAGGACAACTTGTAAGTGCTCAGATGATTATGACTTTTGCGTCTTAACATTTCTGGTAGATAAAGTTCTGTTTGAAATAATGTGCACACTTAAGAGGACAGTGCGATGGTGTCGTAGTCGTGCATTATTAGTGAGAAAAAGTCTACGAGTTTCGCATTTCTGGTGGGACAAGTTCTGTTTGGAACAATGTCAATATCTATAGAGACCTCGAAAGGACATAACGTTGCGATTATTGTTGAGAGTGTCCGACTCCGATCGAAGGACAGTTGTTTGGTCGAATACGAACTTCGGTTTTCCCCCCACCTTCGACGGAAGTCGAAGCCAAAGGTGTTGTATAATGCTAAAAAAAGAGTGAATATACTTATTGTTGTATGCTGAGAACAATTGCGTTAAGTTGACAATATTCTTTGTTTGCAGACTTGTGTGTGTGATTTAAAAACTTTCAGCCTGGTTTTGACCGAAGCCGAATGTTTTGCCAAAGGTACAATTTTTGACCGAATGTGACCGAAGCTACCGGTCGGAATCTATAGTTAGGATCACCTTACAGGTTAAGAGCATGTCGTATCCAGGGCCGGCGCGTCAAAATATGCCGCCTAAGGCGAATACAACTTTTGCCGCCCCCCCCACATATTAAAAAAATTAATAAACCGATGATATATTTTATTTACTTAATAAATAAAAAACAAATCTAATTCTATATATACGTACACAGACACAGTGCACGAATAAACGCTGCCTGACTGCCTGTAATTTGTAAATATCCCCTTTATAACTTATGGTATTTGCGCCGAGCGGCATCTTTTATCTAGTAGTAGAAGGTAAAACTAAGAATCGGTGAAAACTCGAACAATATAATCATTTTTAAAAAGTAGAATACTGCACGAAAAATTCGCTGCTACAAAAATATGCCGCCCTAAAAATATGGCGCCGTAAGGCGATCGCCTGTCCGACCAGGCGCACGTGCCGGCCCTGGTCGTATCTATATCTCTAGTGGGAGAAGTTATGTTTGAATTAACAATACGCAAAGATTTATAGAAAGAGGTAGCGAGCGTAACTGTAGGTTACGGTGTAATAGAATATTGCTGACCTAAAAATCGATATTGTTAAAAAGTCGATACACGATCGAATTGAGCATCCCTAGAACGATTATGATTGAACGATAAAAGCGCAAACATTTGGTGTGTGGATACGATCAACAATTGCCGATCGGTGATCACAGTAGGCTATATAGCCGCTTGCGGCTTCGTAAAATGTGAATGACGCGGTATAAAACATTGGCTACACGCCACACTATTGTATTCTTCGCGTATGACTAATGATATGTCGGCTAGGTTCAGATATATAACGTCTATATTATTGTAAGCCAAATGCATTCTCAGCAATATTTAAATGTTCCCCTTTTCTTAAGGGCGTTCTCCCTCTTATACAGATACAAGGAAATACATGTTCATCACGGATGAAAAATGTATTTTTCTTTACAGAATTTACATCTTCTACACTCTACATCTTTTACAAGAATAATTATTTTAATGCAATTTTTAAAAAACTCGGGTCGCAGTGCCAAACCCTGCCGACAATATAGTGTATTTGCAAATACAGGCCTTGTGGCTTTAATACGTGAACTTAAGTTTGTTTTTGGACAAAATAAAAAATTTAACCCCTTAATACATCCCTTAAAATAATATTTTTTTCTTAATTTCAATATTATTATCAATGCAACCTCTGTACCACATTAAATACACCCTTTCATAAGTAAATCCGTATCAACAAACCAGTGTTTTCATAAAATTTGAAAGTCCGGTCCTGTCGGGCCGATTTTATTAAAATTTTAGCAGCACGTTTTAATCTTTACTAAAGAGTTAAATTTCAATTTTGAAACGATTCTGACAAATTTTTCGGTATTTTTGGGCCCAAAAACTTTTTGGAACCCCTAAATACAACCCTGAAAATGGTCCGATCGGGCCCATTTTAAATAGGCTTCTTGCGGTGATGGGTTCCAATGTGTGTACCAAATTTCGTTTCAATCGATTAAGTCTGTCGAGAGTTATCGTGTACACACATATATATATAAATATATATATATATATATATAAATAAATATATATATATATATATACATACATATATATAAACATTTTCAAAAATGGTGCCAAATTGTTCAGGAGGCTATGAAACGTCGAGAAATTCTGGTCCGACCCCTAGGTCCCGCCATATTATGGCAAATACACTAAAAATAGACAGTAAGCTAGTCGCAAATACCAACATTAACACTGAAATCTCGTTACGCGTTTCTCTAAAAAAGAGGAAGTATCATTTTTCATTGGGTAATTTATCTGTAAATTATATGGAATCAATTATCATATTAAAATTTATTACGGTTATAAGTATACAATCAATTTATAAAATGTACAAGGGCAATGATTTTAGAATATAACTTAAAATGACTACTTAAATTTCAGATTCGGTTACAAAAACACTTCTAAATTCTTCAAGATTCATGCCCGGTTGGAGAACGCATTGTCAGAAAATCTGATTTGACAATGATTTTAGATTGTGCGGTCATAAAATCACGTTTTATATTAATATAATGTCGTTTTCGAACTCTTTATATAGAACATATTTTGTACAGTGTTACTCATAGAAAAACAAATGACTGATTTACATACAAAAAGATTGGTTTTCAAGCTAAATTTTGATCAAAATTCATAGAAAAATGTTATTTTGAAACGAAAATTGTACAGAAAACTATGTTAAATACAAGTAGGTATTTAATAGCAATGTGACAATCGTAATTTTGTATTTTTTTACAAATCTGCAATAACTACAAAAAATATATCGTTGAGCAATGTATGTATTTAAATTAAAAAAAATATGGTGTTGGCGGACACTTGTGCTATACCGTACGTGCGTTTTTAATTCTATCCCGCCAGAACAGCACAACATAATACGGACTAAATAATTAATGACAAAATTCCCAAATAATTTCACGAATCGAGAACCCTGCGTTTACGCTTACGCTATTTATCTACGAAAATTTTACGATGATAATAATTTAACAATTAATTTAACGAATAAGAATAATGCGCAAACGTTTTTCAATGAGAGTTTTACATCTAGATATATGTAAGCAAAATATTAACTGAACATCTATCTATATTATTTCATTTTCTAACGAGTATTTTCATTTATTTTGCATAATACCTAGACAGGAAAATGCGTTTCCAGATTTTTTTCTGTCTATCTACTTGTATACTGACACCACTCCAAAACGGCTGGATCGATTTTGATGAAATTTGGCGCACTTTAGTGTGAGATACTTTTTAACGGACCAGGTTAAACAAAAACGATTCTGCTCGTAAAATAATTGATGAGCGTGCAAGTGAAACCGCGTGTAAAATCTATGAAAAAATAAATCAACTTACATATTTCGAAGAATACATCCTTGTGTTTGTAGGTTGGAGTTCGCTTATAAAATGAACGTTCAAGAATAAACCGTCGCTATTTGTACGTAGTTTTAAGTAATGTACTATATTCATGCTTACATATTATAAAGAGTATTGTTACCTGGTTTTGATCATATTAAAGCAGGTATAAAACAACACTCAACTCATTACCTGTGAATCGCGTTACCGCACCTCGCGCCCATCCGACCGGACATTCTATGTCTGTTACAAGTAATGATGTCCTTCGATCAGGACATTATACATACGCTCTCTCATACACACACACACACACAAGTGCAACAAGTCCATGTCTTATTTTTAAATTCATCTTCAAAAAAATAAACAAAAATAAATTTGTGTTCTCTCTGTTGTGTATTAGCACAATAATTATAAGAATTAATATTGCGTTTGGAAACCTTATAGTACCTACGCGAGTACAAAAAATAATGATTAATAAATAATTTAATAAAAGATAAGATTAATCTAATAATGTATTTAATGTAAATTAACAGATGAGACTATGGGAGTTTGATCGATAGAACTGAATATTAGAAATATTAAAAGTATATTTTTACGTATTTTCTCATATTGAAATATTTTTTGTTGGATTAAAAACCCAACGTCTCAGAAAGGTTGGTGAAAAATTATTACCTTTATCATTACAGGGAACATGTATTGTTATTACATAAAAATGAACGTTTTTCGGATATAACGCCGATTTCAAATCATTCTGATCAGTGGTCTCACGTTGTCGAAAATGTACCTATTCAATACGTATAAATATGTATTAATTACTTAACTTGTTTCTCTTTATTTTTACAGGTAAATACAACAGACTGAGCGAAATCCGTACTCAAAAAAGACATGTTGACAACAAGTTAAGATTGCAATATGTAATAAAAACAAAAAAGGAATAATTGATACTTATTAATTAATTGACAAAAACAGAAAGCCAATGAACCAAGCAACATTGACAAGTCTAATTATTATAAAGGAATGTGATCGCTAAATGACAAAAGCAATTCGCAACAAATTAACAATTAATGTATACGACTCCCATGTATACTTGAATAAAAACTAAAAATTCTAAACACTATATTTGTTATACCTAAAGGACAGAATTTATTTTGCAAATTAAGTATACTGTTGAATAATTGAAAAAACGGCCATCCAAATTAAAAGATTTTTATAATAATAATAATATACTGCACGTATACGAAAAACAAAACAGAAACAGTCTGTATACGAAAAAAGAAGAGAGAGAGGGAGATAGAAGAGAGTGGTTAATTTCAATGTGATAAGAAAAGAGAGTAAGTGAATAAGAGAGTAGTTTGTTGTCGGTCAATTCGAAAGTGCAGTAAGCTGCGGACGTGGGCAGATGCAAACGCCGAGGCGAACATTTCG
This sequence comes from Mongoloraphidia duomilia, assembly GCA_039654895.1. NCBI lineage: Eukaryota > Metazoa > Arthropoda > Insecta > Raphidioptera > Raphidiidae > Mongoloraphidia > Mongoloraphidia duomilia. The sequence goes on from CM077522.1 coordinate 30,953,049, forward strand.
TGAAAGAGCGCCAGAAATCATTCACGGTGGTTAGAATAGGAGGGTGCGGTGATTGGAGCGGCTTTGCAGGAGGCGCCGGGGGGTCTCCGATGGGTGGCGAAACGGGGCCCGAGCAGCAGTACTCGCTGCGATGGAACGACTTCCATGCGAGCATTCTGTCATCGTTTCGGCACCTGCGCGACGAAGAAGACTTCGTCGACGTGACGCTCGCCTGCGATGGCTGCTCGTTCACAGCGCACAAAGTTGTTCTGTCGGCATGCAGTCCTTACTTCCGTCGGCTGCTCAAAGCGAATCCGTGCCAACATCCGATTGTCATCCTACGCGATGTCCAACACAAAGACATGGACTCGCTACTCAGGTTCATGTACAATGGCGAGGTGCACATTGGTCAGGAGCATCTCGCCGACTTCCTCAAGACTGCGCAGATGCTGCAGGTGCGCGGCCTCGCCGATGTCCCCTACAATCAACAGCAAAAGGTCGCCGTGCCGGACAGAACGCCCACACCGACCGATAAAATATCACCGGTAATTATTGCAATATTTCTTTCTTTATTTTTCATCAAATTCACTCACGCTCGTGTATTTCATACGAGGCAAAGGTCTCTCAATACTAGTAACGCATGATTTGTCTATCTGTCTTTCTTATGTTTTGTACTATTTTTTTGATTTGCATTTTAAAAGTAAATACTGAAGCAAACATGTCTTATTTTGATAAAAATATTAATAATTAAAAAGTTAGTAATACTCATTTTTTTAAACACAAAAGGTGAGACTTCAAAATTACGCAAAATTTTTAAACGAACAATGAAAACGTGTTCTAAATAGTTTCAATATTATAATTATAAGAATAATTAGAAAAGTGAGATGGCAATTAGTCTTATATCATTGTTGCAGACGTCAGCATCTCTTCCATGGGCAACATCTGACATGCACGACTCATTACGAGAAGGCGCCCTGTCGCCGCCGCCTCCGAAGCGATCGCGGAGCACAGAACGGGCACCAAGAGCCGAAGACTATTCACCAGACAGAAGACGAAGTCCGTCGCGGGGGAATAACGGCGTCGTCGACATGCGTGAATCGCTTTTAGGGCAAGCGTTGGAAGGAGGGCCGACGATACATACCAACTCAAGTAATCAGGTCAGTAATCATAACTGTTCATCCACAAATATGCATCAGGAAGCTAGGAACAAGGAACAAGGTGATCGTGGGAACGAGAGAGGAGAAAATGTCCGCTAATTTTATCGAACAGAAACGTGAAACAATGTCCAAAAATTAGCATTTTCAACAATTTAAACGAAATTGTAATTTTAGTTAAATATTTACACTATCTTTCCGCCCCGGCTTCGATAGGCAGATTTTGGTTTGGAGAAACATCCTTTTACTGTGTCTCTTCTAGTTTAGCCAGCGTACGTCAATTTAGTTAAAAAATCGCGTGCGGGATCCCCGACTTGCTTTACATTTTCGCTCAGTGTTCATTCTCCTTCTGTTAATAAATATCTGGGTGCCGAGCTTTGCTCGGATGAGTTCAAAAAAATAGTACTTGTATGCTGTGAGATATTATTTTCTCAGAATATTATTCCGAAACAAATTTATTTCTGAAACATAATTTAAATAATTGTTTCTGTTAAATATTTTAAATACCTATGTGTATTTTTAAGCGTAAAAACTAAGTATCAACTTGAATCAAGCATTTGTTCCTATAAATATTACTTAGGTCGCCATTTTCAAATCTACCGCCGTTATTGTTTTGTTGACTGAAGAACTCGCAAAAACCGATTTTCATAGATTGAATATCTTGTAAAAATGTTCGAATCAGATGAAATTCTGCTTGCCCGTTGCCGTCTCAATAATCCATTTTTAAACATTCAATATCAACTTTATCGAAGAGTACTTTTTCTCTGTGATGTCATCTTAGCAACTTCCAGTAAATTTCAAATATTTTTTTGCATAGAAGGTACCTACTGAAAAACTCACAAAAATCGATTTTCGAAGAAATAGAATTCGTATTATATCTTTTAATAACAAACGTCAGACTATAAACCTGCAGCGCAAAACTTTTTTGCATGCATCTTCACCATAGTTTTTAAAAATCGATGTGTTTTGATATACTGCATGCCTGCGTCGCTAGAAGTGCGGCCCTTCGGGCCGCCGTGCAAATTTTTAAACAAAACTTTTTTGTATGTATCTTAACAATAGTTTTCAAAAATCGATGCGTTTTTACACAGACTCGCGGTGCCAGAAGTGCGGCCCTTCGGGCCGCCTGTTTGTCATTATTTACATATTGTGCAACACACTTCTTATATTAGTGTTCATTTACAGTTTTAACCCTTGTGATATATTATACAAAATCTATGTAGAAATAGGCTTCGAATCGATCTGACAATTGACCGAGTTATAAATAAAAAAACCCTTTTTTAATTGCTCCCCTCTGGGACCAAGATTCCTACCTAGATCGATTTCTCGCCCCGAAAAATCCCCATTCTGTAAATTTCATCAAAATCGTTATTCGTTTTTGAGAAAAAAAGTCTAGGTAAGATTATACGTCATACTATATTTAACGTACATAATATACATATTTTATATAGGTAATATAAAAATAACATACTTAGGCACCTATTTATTTAAATATTAGTTAAAACTACTTACATAATTATGTTTAGTTTTTATTTCTGTTATTTTTTACTATACAAATAGTTCACGGATTATTTTAATAAGTTAAAAATTCTGTCAGAGTATTTTGACATATATAAATAATGAAAGTAGTTTGTTTTCTCCAAAGCCTACTCACGATATTACAATGTTTTGACAGGTCAAAAAACCGTTTTTAAAAATGATAAAATCGATAGGAAAACGAATTTTTCCAGGGATGAGACCTAGCTAAATCGATTTTTTGCCCCCCGAAACCCCTTTTCGGTAAATTTGATCAAAATCGTTAGAGCCGTTTTCGAGAAAATATTTATATAGATACATAGAAACATAGATATATACAAGATTTACTCGTTTAATAATATAGGGGGATAGGGGGATATGTAGCTTGTTACTCGTGAAGAAGTACGCTTTACAGTGAAAGAATTTTTTAAATCGGTTCAGTAGTTTCTGAGAATACCAGTGGCAAACAAACATAGAAACTTTTGCTGTTTATTATATTATTAGTATAGATAATATATTTTCTTGCTGTGAAAGTATAGGAAAGCATGCTTAAGAATGTTTACCGTAGAAATATTTATTTTCTGACATAGAATAGGTTTTTTTTGATTTGTTGCCTTTGTCCAACAGAAAGGTCAGTCTGACTCGTCGTTACAAGCACAGTCAACGGGCGAGGACTCCAATAGCAGCGACACAGCGTTGAGTGATCGAGGAGGCGACCGGGTGACGCCCAAAGCAGAACCTGGCGACTATCCCGGCGGGATGTTAGACGATCATCCGTTGCTTAATGCCAACGGAGGGTCATCCGGCATTCTAGACCAATCCAGGACACCTACATTTCCTGGTGCACTCTTAGGATTACAAGGTACATACTACAAATACTTTTTAACACTGCCACTGGAACACGCGTATTTTTTTAGTAAAATTGAGACTCTTCTGATGATGAAGCACCCCTGATGAACCAAGAATAATTCACGTCACTTATGTCTCCTCTTAAAACTGCCGTAATATGGTGATGACAGTGAGGTCGCCACAATTTTTTTTCTCATTTGAGAGTTAGAATCTACATTACAAATAGGCAAAAAAAATAAGTTTTTTGATAATCTTTTTGGAAGTTTATTCTGCTATTAAAAAATTCCTAAAAGTGTGCATTTTTTCAATGTAATTTTAAAGTGAAATAATATCGCTGTGGAAGTGACGCGAACTATGACCTGCCAATTACAGTTAATTATATCCCACCCTTTCATTGCATTGAAAGCAATCTCATGACGATCGTTTCATTATTTTTCTCTTTTGTATGGCTGACGGGAAATCAAACGATTCCAGTTTAGAACTAGCAGGTCGCTAATGACAGTTGACAGACTGCTGTTGTATGCATGTGCTCGGTTAGGTTAGGTTTGATGTGGAAGTGTCAAAACAATAGTATTATTTAACACGCAAGCGGGGACAAGTTTACGCGTCATCAAGGCGGGTTTAAGCGAAGCTGTTTAAAATGTATACATTTTTTAAATTCTTGTTTGAAATTAAGAGAAAGGATATAAGAATGAACAAGTAGGTTGAAATTATTATTTTACGAATGAGAAATAAGACGCATTGTTCAAAGCTATCAAATTCTGACATGTGGGATGATACCCTTGTTCGGTTCACGACAGTGGCGGCTCGTGATATTTGAAAGTGGTGAGGCACAGTTGAAAAAAAATTTTTTTAGTAAGGTTAGATTTTAAAGTTAGTCTAGTAGACTAGTGGTCAGTCCCACTGTTGGAAAAAAAGCAAAACAAAAATCAGTACGAAAAACCACAAAAGTATTTACCGAAAACTATAATAACACACATTAAATGTCGCATTAAATTTACGTAGAGGCTTGCCTCAAAAGAATGTTTTTATGCGTTACTTAAAGCTAGATTCGACTGGACTATTATATGGTATCATAAACACCACATTACTCACATTACTAATACGCTAGACAAGGAAGCGCGAGGCGAGCCTCGAACCATATACGACCGCATGCAGAAATGAGATGGATGATATAAGAACAAAACAGACAATCGCCAATGAAAGACAAGAAAGCGCGAGGCCGGCCTCTACCATATACGACCGCATGCAGAAATGGGATGGATGATATTTCTAGCGAAGCGCGTTAAGATTGACGGCAGGCCCATATTTTACTGATTTCTATGAAGCCAAATATTAATTCTAATGAATATATTTATGCAAATAGTAAAATAATATAAATTTGTAATTTATTTAATTTGCAAAATTATTGGTGAGGCACTGCCTCACCTGCCTCATAGGAGAAGCCGCCACTGGTTCACGACTACAGATTCCGATTACAATACAACTTCAAAGTTCTTCTGATAGTATTAACTCTCTAAATGTTATTTCAAAAATATTACCTCAAATTTATATCATAAAGTTAAGACTAAAGAGTCAAACGAATCAAATAGTTGCACTCAAACCCGAATCTTCCACTATCGCGGTAGTCATGTCACCGTAGAGTAAATGATAACTTAGTCGCCACGATAGTGGAAGATTCGGGTTTGAGTCCCGACGGTGACATACGTTTAAATTAATTTTTTAGGGTTGAATTGTAACCTGACGCCATTCGTTGGCTGTTCCTTACAGGAATTCTAACTTAATTTGTATTTATTTAACTCAGATTTTAATGGAGAAACAATTCTCATAAAAAAACAACTTATATTTTCTTCGTAAATTTCGTAACTAAACTTATTCTTCAAAAACAAAAACATCGCTAAGGTTTTTTTTCCCTCAGTGTTTTTCTGATATTACATATAAACATTAAACAAAATCAGAAAGCGCAAAGTAAAAATTCAAGTTTAGTTTTAAGTATAATAACAAGTATTTTTCTGGGTGTTTTTATGGCATGTTGTACTAATTGACTGACATTAAGACTTTATTACAGGTTTACCGGGATTAATGCCAGGACCTTCAGGTTTACACGGGAATAATGCAGATAGTTTTGGTGAGTCTAAAATTTATCAATTTTTTCACAAATCGATTTGTTAAATGTTCAGATTTTTTAACATTATTAAAAAACTAATTTATCTATCACAAAATTAAGGGAACGGTTTATAAATAGTAAATACCTATGTTTTTTTTTTAATGTAAAATACGTTATATTTAATAATATTCACGTTTTGTTTGTAAACGAATTTGTCAAATATTACGATTGTATTGATGTTACGTAACTGATGACCAATTTCTAGAACTAATTATCTTTTACATCTTTTTAATCTTTTACATGAGTGTGCCTATTTGATAATTTTAAAATTCTCGATCAATAATTGGCTTAAGCAGAACGTGTTCTAAATTAAGGCCCAGATAACACCAGTGGGCGAATTCGCTTTACAAAAAACTATCAATATAAATACTATGTGTTTTTTGTATTCATTTTTGTTGTAAAACAATAGATAAAGGGATTGGGGTCGGTCTAAAAATTTTCCCGGTAATAATAATGATTGACAGTTCGGGTCTAACTCAGTCGAATCCTGGTTCGGAACAATCTTCACTTTTGGAATACCTGCACAAGAATAAATGAAAGTCTGCACTATCGAATGGGTGTAGCACAATCGATGCTGTGTGCGGGAATTCATTTATTCCTGTGTAACCTTAAATCTGGTGCTGATAGCCAATTTTTAATTGCGCCATTATTCGCTTGGCCGATCGACGATCAGACCCAACTAAATGTGTGGATTTAGTTGGGTTTGTGGGAACTGATCAGCAAATTTAACATTTGCGGGTGACTAAACACTCGGTCGACTAAAACTTGTCTTTCAGCGCCAGGTCTTCAAGATTGCTTTGTGCCATTCCTCATCAAACTGAGTCGCATTAGTGTGTGTCTTGCTTTGTATAAAATCGTAATATTCGTTAATAATGCTTTCAGAGACCCAACATTAATGCTTGTAAAATTTAGTTTTTTTACGTTGAAAAATAATAATGTTATAGCAATATTTTTCTGAACATTTATCAGTCGATATGTTGTATCCTTTTTGTAAATAGTAATAAATACCCTAAACATAGATTTAAAAAGACCTTGTTAAATGCTCCTTCGTTCAAAATATTGATTGGACGTTTTTTCTTGTATTATATCTGCAAAATATGCGCAAAAACACGATAATTTTCATGAGACAGGCAAATAAAATTGTTTCTTACACAAATACACGCGAGATGTTAACCTTTGGCATATGTATTATTAAATTATTATAATGTTCTCTACGAATATAATTTACATATTTTTGGTAAAAAACGCCATCAATTTTGTGGTCCGCATAGAGAACACGTTAACCAGAAAATATTATCGTTTTCTTTAAATACTTGAACACAATCTGAGAGGAAAAAAAACTACCGTAGGGTCATGTGTACACTACTTATTACAGGGATGAGAAAATGTATCAAACTGCACGCTTAATTCAAATGTAATACTAGTAGACGTATGTCATATCTGGGAACTTCAGATGTTCGACATCAGGGACGTAGCTAGAACTAAATTTTAGGTAGGGTAAAATTTGAAGTTGCGCGAAAAAAAAACAAAAATTACAAACGACGGAATGTTACTGTATTTTGTTAATATTTTAGGTGGGGCATTGTCCCTATATGTCCCCCTTTAGCTACGGCCCTGTCTAACTATACCTTTGTTCAAATATACTGTTAGTAGCCGTATGTTCAAATATTATTGCTGTAATGACTTTTTTTGGGAACTTTATGCATACTTAAAAAAATGCGATTAGGTAATTCTCTGGCTTCCTTATCGTCTTGCGTTAATTCTGCTCTGCATAAGCTATTAATGGATATCGTAGTTAACTATTAAGTATTATCCTCATATCGCCTTCTCAACAAGTAAATCAAGTTTTATAGTCAGTTAGAAATAAATTAATAAGCCTTGACATTAGAAATATTTATACCTTTCCAACTAATTGATTATATTTGATATAATTTATAAACGTATGCATTCTTTAGTGACATACTCCCAAGATGACAATTTTGTTATGAAAAGAATTAGGTAGTTGTACGTTTGCCCATTTACGTCTTAATTGAATATTTGCAAACGGAATTGGATATCCAACATTGGTGGTTTATTTATGTCGCACCCTCACCGTGAAATTGCATATTTCATGAAAAAGTTGTAATGTTTTATGAAATTGTTGCGGATTGTGTAATTTCATGGTCTTCATCAAATGTACCTATGATCTTTTTTCCATTTCGTAAAATTTTGATTTTCCACTTTATGAAATCATTTGAAATTACTCGATTTGTATAAAAAAAGCAGATTCATTCACAAAAAGTACGGATATAATTATAAAGTTGACGTAACTGCCTAAGCGTTTTGCCAACGGACTGACTATGTTGTCCACTTCATGTAACTAATGAAGTGTAGAGAGAAACAACAAAGACAATAAATATGTTTTGAGTTTGGATGACTGACAACATTTATAAAAGATAATCTGAAATTCTGAAAGGATTTAATTTGTGCAGTGGTGAAAACTATTTCACACTATTATTCAATTGCGAATTGGGAGATACCTACATAGAACTTTATTTGAAGCAGATGCCAAAATTGGACAAAGTATAAACGAGTTGTCATTTTCCAAAAAACGTCTTAGAAATAATGGTAGTGGAGAGAAAAATTAATTCATTATTTTTATTTTCTAATATGGGGCTTATACTTAATCAAAATAATACTGTACCTAAATATTTATTTTTGTCATTTTCACTTTTTCAAGAACTCAATAATCTTATCAGCCATACGACGAAACGTTGTATTTACCCTCTCCTCGAAAAGAATCACCTTTTTACCGATTTATTATTTAAAAGAAATTATGAACTGAAAAAAAATAAGATTCAATTTCATAAAATGAAAAAAAAATATCCGTTTGGAGAAGAGATTTAAAATAACACAGTCCTCAGTCATTTCATGAAGTGGATAATCATTTCATAAAATGTACAATTTCACGATGTTAGTGTATCATATAGACAAAATATGTCTACTAGTTTTATATTTGATTTGGCGCTACTTCAAAACGTCAACTTTTTTCCAATCCTTATCTTAAGGTACAAGGAAAAACAGTAAAAAATGCGATATTAAAAACTTGTGCATGCAAATCGTTAATACAGATTCTAGACGATAAAATAAAAACAGTATAAAATACTCGTTACTGAAAATAATTTGTTGGCATTAAAATGAACGATAAGAAAACAATTGCCTGTAAGACCTCCCGTTGTTTGACCAGCTACCACTTACTAAACAAAGATAGATTAAAACATTTAGGCAGAGACAGCTTCATTTATCTGATGAAGATGCAATACGAAAAACACCTCTAAAATCAAAAGAAAATCAAAAAGAAAAACGAGAAAAGAAATGAAAATTGATGAAACTGGTGTGCGTAGGATGTGGTGGTGGTGGCTGGTCAACATCTGTCAACAACACCAAAGGGGCGTCGGCATCGTGGACGGCCGCACTCGGAAGCAGAACTCAACAACAGCAGCAGCACTCGGGGGACAGCGACGCCGATGGTAGCAGCGGCAGCGGCGGCAACAAACCCAAGTGTCCGGAGTGCGGCAAACAGTACAGCAACAATAGCAACCTGAAGCAGCACATTGTTAACGTTCACAGGGTGTCCAACGAAGTGCACCCTTGTCCAGTTTGCGGGAAGACGTTCAAAACTAAACAGTACGCGCAGATACATATGTTATCGATGCATGGCATCAGAAAGAGACAAAGTGTTAGTTATAATTCGCCGCCATCTTATCAGTGAATTACAGAACTGTTTTCAATAAGACTACGTCAAAATCATACAATTATTTTCTTCGAACTGATTATGTTCGCGTCAATTTTTAATACAGTGAAAATGAATTTTTTAAAGCTTTCAACTATAGTCGACCCTTTGTGACTAGCCGGCGGGGGGGGGGGGGCTGTAGAGGAAAAGTTTTTCCCTCACTCCTGCGTGAATCTACACGTGCAGTGAATGCTTTCTGAGGTAGTATCGCGAAGTGAGGTTGACTAGTTTTTGGCTGTGATCACTTAAAAAGATTCCTTCATGACTCAGTGAGCAATTAACCAAGACGATCACTTAGAGAGAGAGAAAGAGAAAGAGAGACAGACAAGTGTATATTCTTTGAAAAAGACTTTAATTCAGGAAAAAATTGGGACCGTCATTATTGTGGAGAATAGTGATAATATATAATATTTAGGATTAAGAAGATTAATCGCATGACAACTAGAGTTCACGCGGTGTGAAATGATTACTATTTGAGGAACGGTAAAAAAATTGGAATTGTAACATAGATTACGCTCAGTTGATGACATTTTTTTCTTTGAAAAACTGCAAGATGAACACTGGATTTAATCCTCTTTAATTAAACATTTAACCAAGAATTCTAACTAGCAGTGATTTATATTTGAAGAAAAATGTATATATATAATATAATATAAAACTTAGTGACTTATTAAATAATTAATCATCAAATTAGTTGTTATGAATTTATGATATTGCTTTGTAGGCTACTTAATTGTATAGTGTGAGGTAGCACAAGAAAATAATGCCAAAATTATCGGACGTTTTCGTTTAATTTCGGTAAATGTAATTCGTTGTACAGCCAATTAATTATAATTACCGAAACTATCGAGCTTTTTTCGCGTTACCTATAACTATTTATCTGGCTGATCTTATATTTTTTAACATGTAGTAAGTAGGTACCGTCTGTCAAAGATGTGGTAAAATAAGTGAACTTTCGTGACGGAAAATTTTGTTTTTTATTTCTTCATCAGGAAAATTGACCTCAGTTATTAGGAAGCAGCTTGTAAAAGGTTATGCAAATTTTAGAAATAACTTCGCATTTAAAAATAACGAGTTGGTTGCATGAATATTTAGATTTTTAGCATTCAATTTATTAAGGCTTGATGGAAGATAATCTAGGCGAAATAGTTACGAAAGTGGCATTTAGAGAAAAAACGTATTAACAAAGGGGATTTTGCGGAAAATTGTCGAGGGTGGTCCCCTTACTAACATACTAAGGTTTGGATCCCCTAAAATAAATCTTATTTGAATTTTATAATTTACTTAAAGTATTACACAGAAGTCAAACATCGTGTTATAATTTAGCAATTTTTCTTTTAACTAAAGAAAGTAATATTCTGAATTGATTGTTTTTTTTTTTTTAAATAACAAAGAAATCACTATTCGTAGTGCAAAACCTTGTCATTAAATGGTGTATTTGCATTATGGTATTTCAATATATTTTATGCCATAAATTTGTTTACTAAAAATATTTTTTCTTAATTCCGACAATTAATCGGAAACCTTTGTAACAGTCTAATTTGTTAGCATCATATTATATAATAACTTTATGCCTAAACGTTGAGTTTAACCAATTTTGGTAAAACCTTAGGAATGTACCTATTTTAATTTGTATTAAAAACCTATTTTTAATTTTGAAACAATTCCGCTACTTTTTTCCCATGCTTTCGGGTCCCCAATATTAATTGATTTCAATCCCTAAATAAATTACTCTTCAATGACCAGCTGTCTAATTGCGCGTATTTTCTTTATTTTTATAAATTTCAGTTCGCAAAATATCTAATGGATAAAGATTTTTAAACACTCTGTACAACCAGATTAAAACCTCCCAAATTATTACAAATTATAAGCTGTTGTAAAAATGCTAAACAGTACCTGACGAGTTAATTGACTGCAGTAAACAAAATCGTCGACTTCCGGAATAGTCAGAACAACATTAAATCTATTTTTTTTAAATATTGTTGATTCCTTTCTTAGATTTAATGTTTTTTCAAATATTAGAACACTACGATAAGTGAGATATTCCATTTTTTATATTTCAGGAATAGATAGATAACATCAAAATAATCATGAGCGTACGTACGAGGTGGCAGGGAGGGCAGCTTCCCACCCCTGGGATCTAGAATAACATGTGAAAATTCAGAAAACTTTATCTTTTATTTCCCGTTATTGAATTTTTGCGCCTGAAAATTCCCCGAATTGGACTATCGATTATGACCTAATTTCAGTATGATAACTGGTTACCGGATGTGCATGAACCATGTTTATTGTTTACTTTCATTGCCTTATTTTTACTTCTGTCTCTTACCCTCTTCCTGAACAAAATTGTGCGTACGTCCTTGAAAATAGTACATAATTTTTTACATGCTGTCTTCCTAGTTCCTGACGACTATATTTTAGACATGATATAAGTTTACGATTGACTGAATAGTATTAAGTAGTAATCAGTGATTTCGTACAGTATTATATTTCTAGATTTATAATATATTGTAACTAAAATATCAATAGATAGAATAACGAGATATTTTAATAGGACCGCACCAAAAGAGAATGCGTACCTTAGACTTCTAAGAGCCAAAGGTATATATTAATAATGCGGAAAAAACCAAATATTAAATTAAATTTTTTATATTTCCAAACAAAAAAAAATTGGTTTGTAACACAGAGGGACCTTTAAACATGGCCAAAATAGCAACATTTAAAGTTGTTAAAATTCCTTGCAAATTAGCCATAGTAGAAAGTTGAATATCTGAATTTATTAACTGCATCATTATTGTAAGACTTTTACCCCATTAGCAACCCCTATTAGGCACTTGAGGTGACGACTTGTTCGAAGCATTGTTCTAGCGTCAGATCGTGAGCATAATAATTGTGACCGATTTAAACATTTTTTACAGAATTTGTGTTGAAGTGACTGAAGAAGTTCGATATGGAAGATATTACTCAGAGCATATACTTCATTCTGACATAATTTTAAGCGATTTGGTCATTTCGTTGTGTACAAATCAACTGCTAAATTTAACGTGTTAAATCACTCAGCAAAAAATAAAGTTTAAATTTTGACTTGAAATAAAACTTCCAACATCTTTCAGCTATATTTTTTTTCTCGAAAATGTAGCTAAAGGTTTATTGTATCTATTAGTAGAAAAATTTCTTGCCCGTTTTTGCCCCCTTTTTCCCCGCGACATCATCTTCAGAAGGGACATCCGAAACGGAAACGTCTGAGCACCAATCATTTTGCATAATTCATTTGGGAAATGTTTTCATGAAACTATTTGATAAATATTAACCATAATATCATTTATAATTTAGGTATTAGATTTGACTATATCCACACCCCCTAAGACCCCCAAATGTTGAAAAAGTATTTTTGTATTAATTGTGACCCTATTATGGAAGGATTCCGAAAGTTACAGAATTTTGGCCAGAAATTGCGAAATCGATCCCTCTGTGTACAAGAGTGAACATTAAAACATTATATTAATATTTAATTGGCAACTAAAATTAGATATTCGGTGTTTATTATCATTTTTAAAAACTTTTTGAATTTATTTAAAAAGTAAAATTATCTGTAAAAATAACCCGCACATTCTCAGTTAATTTACGAACTAAATTTGATTGAGTGTCAAATTTTAATTACTAAGTATCTAAAAATTATTTAGTAACCTTGTTCGAATTGTGGAATAAAGTGAAGTCTTCTGGTTGTGCTACTCTCTGAGGTTATTAATTTATCCAAACCATTTCCGTATTTGACTGCTTATATTTTAAGAGATTAATTTCCAAGTAGAGATTAGAATATTTTATGTTACGGATAAAGCTAGAAAACGCAATTAACGTATAGGTTTACGTGGGTGAAGTACTTATTAACCATCGCGCTTCTAGTGGTTAATGCGAAATTTATCCCGGGGAAATCTAGCTTTGTTGCGGATTCTAACCTGCAAAATATGTATCAACAAAATATTTTAATTTTAGAAACATACCAAATTTTTTTCTTTTTCTTACATGATTTGTTCGCCGTGATTATTCTTAAAATGATTGTATTTTTTACAATTATTTTTTTAGTGCAGTGTGTAGTATAAACTGCACGGTTCATTTTTTATTGACGTAATAACGTGATTTTTAAAATTTAAAAAAAAACAGTTTGTTTTATCGTCTCTACATTATAACATCAATAAGTTGTGTCAAATCAAATGTATTGTTCCTAATTAATTATACATAATAAATTTTAATTAGAATAAAATTGGATTTTTCCTAATGATATCCTAGAAAAGATCCCTCAAATTATTACGAATTGAATAATTTCGTATACTATTTAATCTCGTAATTACGAAATTTTGAAATTGTTTGAGTATTCTAAAAGAAAATTAATACGAGATCATTTTCGTGAATTTTTATTCTACTTGTAAATAAGGTTTAGAAAAGTGGCAGTTTGATTCTATTTGGATCTTAGCGCTGCCTTATAACCCTGCTGTAATACACTTCTTGAAATATCCAAGTACAATTTTAGAAAATTAATTTTGGCCCAGCCTCTGACAGAAAACTATAATAGTACTATATATAGTCTATTCATGTCCAAGATATAGAGTAAGTTGAAAAAATACATTTCAACATGTCACTTAACTACAGCTTACAACAAAATAAATAGGTAAATGCGGTCCAGTACATTTGCAAAACTTAAAATTCTCCCGACCGACCAATCGCAACTCAAGAAACAAGGGGACACGAGCTGATCACGCACACATGTCACTCAATCTTGAAAATTAATAGATAATGCAATCTTGCGAGATTTTGAGTAAGTTGAGTAAGATCTCGAGAGATTAGGAAAATCAGTCTCGCGAGATCTCGACAATATCGAGATCTCGCGAGATTAACAATTATGTTACTAATTTCCTTAAAAAATAGAAAAGCAATGGAAAAAATTAAAGAAAATGTAAGAAAATGTTAAGGCAGACCCCACCCCACCCCGCTCGCCGCGACCCGCCCGTGACACCTGACCGCAGGCACATTCGCATCGAAGGTCAGTTCGCACGCAACCGCGCTCCGAAAAACACCCGAAATATGCTGCAGTGCAATCTCGATAATCTTGCGAGATCTCGTACGATTCTCGTCCAAGATTAATCTCGTAAAAAATAGTCGAGATCTGGCGAGAACGAGATCTGGCGAGAACGAGATTGTATTCCCTAAACGGTTCCAATATCTGAAAAATGTTCCAAAAAGTAAAGACTTAGGTACGTAAAGCTGCGTATTTTTAACCTTTTTTTGAAAAATCTCTTAGATATTTTTCAATTGAAGAATGTTTACCGCAAATAGTACCTAAGTTAAATTCAATAAGCACACAAAATACGAAACTCGCTTTGAACATTTTTCTTCCCAAATAAGGATTATCTCTCAAGTCTTTAACGTTATTCTTCCGGATTTCAACTAGAATTCGAAAATGACATTTTCCTTATTGTCCGGTGAATTTATAGTGGTACAGGGCTATGCCATAAGCGAGGAGCGCGTGCTGGACAACCCTTATCAAACGTGTGAACTCTTTCTGCAAACAAATACAGACACAAGAAGATACAAGGATATGAGCCCTCGTGTTTGTATTTGTGTGTGTGTGTGTGTGCGGTATTGCCTCCAGGCCAAACATGTAACAGTCAAACAGAGGAGATTACGCCCTTTATATGGGTGGGTGGGTTAGTGCAAGTCCGCGCGTATTGATTTATATACCCTCCCCCTGCCGCCGCACCTCTCTTCTCTTTCTCTCTGTACAACACACACATACATATACGCGCGTCTCCCCCGCACTCCTTGTCCTCCCGCGTCGCTTGTGTAACTCTCTGCCGGTCCGAATCAAACGGCAAACATACACTGAATACACTGACTCGCGTTGTGCACCTTCGGAGTGCGATGACGCCGTTCGCTGTAATTGCATTGCGACGCCACGCAAATGTACAAAAGCACCACGGTATTATTTTAGCCTTCTAATACCACACTGGCGTTCACAGTACCCCAGAACAAATCAGTGTTTGTACATCCTTCGCAAAGAAAAACGATTTTTCATATTATGCTCAAAGTACCTAATGATTTTTCTTTATCACATTTTTTAAGACATTTAAAAGTTTCTTCAAATAAACCCTAAAGGTGAAAAATATTGATGATAAATCACAGACAATTAAAACTGTGGGGCTCACTGGACCCTAGTGTGGAGATTGAATTTTGGATTGTGGTATTTTAGGGTTTAGTGCCATGAATAATAATAATAATAATAATAATAATAATAATATATATTTATTCCATCAAGAACCTATTACAGTTATAGTGTAGGATCTCGGCGATTTAAAAAACAAGGGTTTAAAATAACAAATTATGAAATTGCTCTTGTAGAGCTTGTTCTGCATAGTTGAAAGATGTAAAAAATAGTAGCCGATCAAAAATATAATTTTTAAACGTACCTACTTTCAAGGAATCGAAAATAGGCAGATTCTTGCATTTTCAAATTTCAAAAAAATTATTACTCGAAATCTATTGACTTTTCATTTTTTGTTGTCATTCGACAAAATATAAAGTAATTGGATTAAAGAACATTTTCGATGTAAAAAAATCAATGTTGTTTAATCGCTTAAACAATGTCGATTTAAAGTCATAGCGGGAAAACGTACAGAGTGGTGGATGTTCGCTCAAGTAAAAAAAGCTTGTTGAGACACTTACAAGCATTTCTGAAAAAAAAATCTGTGTACCCAAGTTTTCCTACAGAAGTGTAGCCAGAGACAGGACTAATAGCTATTTTTGATAAAACGGAATCATGATACAAATTTAAGCGATAAAGCAATAAATATTCTTTTGGCGACAAAACAATCAACTCACAGCGAACGCATTACGGACGGACAGTCCAACGTCAAGTACACTCCATTCGCAAAGATAAAGCATCGCATTCGCATCTGTGTGTACGTCAGGGTCGTGCGCCGTGCGGGGGTGGCGGAGGAGGGGAAGCAGGGCGCGCTCCGCTCCCTCCGCGCGCGCGCACACACACTGGAAGGACGCACCTTCACCTACACAACATACTACATGCGGAGTCTCCAGTTCTATCTATCTCATACGCTTGCACAACCGCCACCCCCTCGTGTCTTACAGAGACGCATCATAGTAACCGTTGGACCGACGTCATTTTCACTTGATTTGGCATGTCTTGTTTATTGTGCTGTAGAGTTTTAGGGCACGTTTACAAATGCACAACTAATGATGTGCGCAATTTTTGATGTCCCGTTCCCTACACCACATTAGACCCGGCTCTTCCACCATTTGTGGTCGTAGAACCGAAAGGAATTAAGAGGAATTTTAAAAAATCCAAAATTTGGATCAAAAACTCATCTGAAATTTATTTTTGTCGCATTTTTAACAATTTTTTAAAAATCTGTTTATTTTAAGAGCAAAACGATTGTGTTTGTCTCTATTTCTTGAAAAAAATATTTAAAAAAGAGAGGGTTTATTATTATCATCTAAAATAATTTCTATTTGTAGCGTACAAAAACTAGCTAATACCTACTCCAATTTTTACTGAATGGCGTGTTTTTCATGGTACAAGTACTGAATTGTGCTCTATTCATCATTATTTTCGTTCTGTCCACGACATTTAGACCCGTCCCTCCACCATGTTAAAAGCGTCTCGAGTCCGTCTCTGGAGTGCACTACATACGTACTTATGTATATTTGGTGCGTTCTTCTTTCTGTGTATCGATTGAAGACAGAACTATAATGTACTCCCTATGGCCTATACGAACTTTAATTTCCTTTTAGTGTTTTAAGCGAAGAAAGCTTTTTATGGTAGCCGAACTCATATTATCTCAACTCGCCCATACAGATATGGGTTTGGTGTGTTGTGTTGTATGTTTGCACACGGCATAGTCGGTTTATAGTGGAGCGGCGGCAGCATGGTGGACGTGACGTAGCATTTCTAATATCATTGTTTTAATACATAACTATATTAAATGTTTATATAACACAAATATTCTGCTGTTATGTAAATGAAAATAACAAGGAACGTCGCTATTTGATTAGTACATACATTACTATTTATTACGTCATTATTTCATAAAATGAATGAAAATATATAGTTGTATTGATGAAAATTGTAAGATCAAAATATCCAGATAATGTTCAGAATACTGTAAATTTTGATTTTAACTTTTTTTTGGCTCAGTATCTACGTACTTAAATTTAGTAAAATTATCAAATTTATAAATTTTACAAAAATATTATGACATCATTCTATTGTTTTCTGTATCTGTTATGTTCGTAGGCCCTCTGATGATGATTAAGAATATAACAAAACATTAGCTAATTTTATTTATTGAAGAAGTTTCTGAAATTTCTAAACATATCACATCGATTTTTTTCATCTTAACGCTATCTATAGGTATTAAATATCATACGTTTTTTTAAATTAATTTTATTCATTTAATTGACCTTGAAAAACTCAACACTAAAATTGTTTCCATTAACCAGTCCTTTAAATTTAAAAAATTAAAACCAAAGATTATTAACAGAACTGAATAACGAAGTTTTTTCTGTTATAATACCTACGTATTTGTTATGAAAGTTGAATAAAATGACAATGAAGTAACAATGAAAATTTTGGTGTTATACCTTAATTACATTTTTTAAACATAATTTATTGGAAGAAGCCTTTTTCTTAACACGAAACTGAAACACAAGCCTGGCATATCTTTAAATTAAACAAAGCATAAACGCTATCAACCAAATTATCTAGTCGTGTTTGTATTACATATTTCAACTTGAAAACGAAAATACCAGTTGAAAAATTGATAATCATTTGTGGAACACAAAACTGAACTATACGTAAACTTTTCCATTTTCGAAAGTAATAATTTGCAATAATTCTAAACGAACAGCGTCTTAACCATAAAAATAAAATCAATTTTGCGCTAGAGTGCATTCCATCTTTCCGTAAAGTTTATTACCGCATAAATAAACAAAGCCTTTTGCCATCTTGGCGTTTGTTTATTTTATATCTACAGGACTGTACATATAATACGACTATAAAGGCATAAAAATCGAATCAAATAAAACTAGTACATATACATACATAGAGGTATGTACGTTCGCTGATGATAGAAGGCCTAGAAGTAAAGTAGTAAGAGGCGGAGCTTACCGCATACGTCACCAGGGAATCGAGGGCTCACCGCACACATATACCATATTATGTACAATATCGCTTTTGCTCTTGCATTACTCTCTCCTTACATTTATGGCCTTGTGTTTTTTGTTTATATCCTGCCAGCTGAATTTTCTCAAACATCGACTTTTGTCAAATCTTTTCTTATTTATGTATATCTAGTCATTGAATATTTCTTAGATTAATAAAATTTAACGCGCATGTTTTCATTAATTTTTGCAGTATTATACGAATAGATATTCGCAAACTTCCTATATAAACTTCTTCCTGCCTTTTTGTTTGCTTTTTGAATCAATACAGAAATACATCGCATTTGAAGTCGTAGCTCAAAGAAAGAAGTGTAACAATGTGACTGATTTAAATAAAAGACGATAAGATATCTAATTTAAATTCATTCTTAATCTTCCTCTATTCATAAAAATCAATTGTAAATATTACTTGCAGTGTCAATGCACATATTTTTCTTTACTAAAAAAGAAAAAAAACCTTAAAACGAATAAACCTTGAAAATTTAATGATTACATATGATCGCTTCTGAAATATGCAATGATTATAATTCCAAGTTATAACTCATAAGTTATATGTAAATACTTAGTTCCGAGAGTAATATCGACAAATCTCTTTTTATAATAGTAAATTGAATGCAACCAACTATTTTCGGGAATAAATTTTGTCAAAAAAATTCGCACTTCAATTCAGAAGCTTAAAACCTTCCGATGATTCCGAACTTCTCCGCATTTCAGTAATCAGTCAGTTGTTTTGAATTATGAATACAAAAAAATGTGTTTTATTCGTTTTCAGAAGTCTTTTCGCACCTTTCCGAAGCTTGGAGTTTTCCAGCCATATAATGATCAAAATGTTATAAATCGATGAGTGATTAAAACGAATCGCGTCAGATATATAAAATAGTTCGACTTAATATGTCCTGCCTGCGTTCGCAGTGCAGTTAGTTGTGCGCGGTGCCGCTAGTGGCGCTGCCAATGCGTGATGTAGAGACATTATTTGAGTTTATTACTTTATATCCCATAATAAGATCTATAAGTCTGCTGACTTATTGCTGTATGCGTTGCTGGGTATTATAATGCCACCCCAATCGACTGAGACGTCGTACCCACCCCTTCCTACATCACCCCTAACCCCACGTTCGACCGCCGATAGCGCCTATCGCACGCACTGCATCTCACAAAGTTTGGATTCTGACATTATTTGACCCACATTATTAGTGAACTAATTATATTTACTTATAAAAAATGAAATAATTGCACATGCCGCTACACTACGTTTAGCGGATGTGGTCTATTATCGCTTAGCGCGTCAGAGCGGAGCTTCGTTCATAGAAGAAGTTATATCTAGGTTAATTTCGCACGGAATCCATTCAAATTGTAGCTTTTTGAAAAGGGGAGATTCTGTTCTATAAAATGATATAGATTGATCCGAGTTCGTAATTACTTCTAAAATTGAATCTGAAAATCGCGAACAGTAGTTGTTGGTTGGTCTGTACGTACGTACGTCCGAGCTCTACAGATCGCAATTCTTGACGAATCGCTTTGGTTTATATTTTATTCGCTTTCTTTACTATCAGACTAGAACCCTATTTAAATTTACTGAAATGCGTTCACTAGTTTAATTTTTATAAACAATTTTATTTTATTATTTTTGACAGCTTATAATAATATAATATTGTACAGTATAAATAATATCGTAGAAAAACTGAGTGCTACTGCTATACCATAAAAGTAGCTATTCATCCATAGCGATCGTAGACTAGTGGTTAGAGCTCTGCATCGGTACGGACAAGTTCTACAGTTCGACTCCGGCCGACATCATAATATTTTTTTTACATCTATTTTATATTTTTATTTCACTTGATATTTATTTATTTATATTTTCATTTATATTTAAAAAAACATTTTTTTTTATTTTTTTCAATTTTTTTAAAATTTATTAATGCTTTATTTACCTAATATTTTTTTATTATCTTTATCATACAGTGAAAAACTTCGCGGAATGTGCACTTTTGGTTTTGCCAACTATTTTATATTATTCGATGTTTATAAATATTCAGTGAAATCTTTCCCGAACAGACACCGAGTGTTTTCTCTGCTAAAAAAGTATTCAAAAGAAAATTCACAAAAAAGTTTAAAAAATTTATTGCTTGCGTAATCTCTTTTCAAGAGAAAATATTAAACTGTATAACAATCGTTTTGCAATATATACAATTATGTATATAACGCGGTTTATTTTTTAATAAGTATAGGTAGTTGATTATTTTATTGTTAGTATACCATTTTCTAATTAAAACTAAGTAGAAAATAATTATCGCATTTTCCGGTATATAGGGCGCTCTGTTCTATAGACTTACCTCTATTTAGATAAGTTTTTTTAAGCCAGCTTTTTTGTGTACTAGATGCATCTATATTTGAACTAACTTTTATTAAACATAATATCTGTATAATCTATATCAGAAAAAAAATTAAACTGCATTCTTAATTGCCATATTTATATTTACTAATTAAAAGTTAACGTTTTTGTTGTTATTTTTTAATAATCGGTTAAAAACAATATGTAATTTTAAAAAATCGTCGTTTAATCCTTAATTTGATAAAAAAATAAGTATCTACCTAAGCGTATTTCAAATCATACCGTATATACCTATTCCGACGGAAATACCTAAAAACAATTACGCGTTGTAATAATGAAAATGTATTTAATTACTAATTAAAGTTTGCGGAACCGTAATTAACAAATAATAAATAACATACTAATTAATGAATTATAATACAGCTCTAATTAACGTTAATGCACTAATTAATTATATTATTTGCAATAGTTACTTACGGCGGTTATTAATTATGTCGTTAGACGGCAGATATACCAAACTTTTTGCGCGGTATCTATATTATAACGTCATCGGCTCTTGTCCCATCAGCTTCCCCCTTTGTGGCGTACTGCAAGTATACATAAATACATACATCAGTTATATGAGAAAGGTTCTGTATTATTTTAAACTTTTTATGTGTTTGTATTTTATTGCTTATATACGGTTTTATTTGGATTAAAATGTATATTGTTTTATTTTATGTAGTGTAACCACGGAAAGCGCATATAGGGGGAGTATAAGAAAGTTATCGAGTAAACTTCTCACGGATTTCCAAAATTACATTATACAGATTAATATCCTCCAACATAATGTGGTTCGTCTATCAGACGCTTATGACCTCGAGCGTCTATAATTTACAATATCTATCTATAGCGCTTCGTCCTGACTATTTTGCTACAACGCGAATTATAATTTTACATCGTAAAATAACGCTGTTGAAACCACTGATGTCAGTCCGAAAGAAAACTTTGCACCAAACTGTTTCTCGAAATTCTACAAAAAAAAAATTAAAATATGGTTCCTCTATTACAAGTCCCCAATTCCTGAGTTCTAACTCGAGAACTGGGAAAAGTGTCAATTGGATTTTCAATTTATTATTAAAAAATAATAAAATTGGAAATATGAAATGGTGCTAGGTCCAATTAACCTTAGCTGTTGGTGGCCTTAAAAAAATAAATTGAAAGAAAATCCTGGGAACCTGAAAATGATAATTTTTCAAATACAATTTCATTGACATATCATAATCGATCTTTCAAATTAGGATTAGTTTCCCAAGATTTGATATATTTTGACAGTATTTTTTTCGTAGCAACTGACATGGTCAAAATTAATGATTGCGCACGATTTATTGCGCAGGAAGCTTGGTGGACCTCTTACAGAAATATTACTGAACTATATATTCCAAAAATATTCATTGATGCAAACATCAAAATTCTTCCAATGTAGCTATACATTGCAGTGGCTGTAGTCGGACATTTGAATTATAATTCCTAAAATAATAAAAAAAAAAACCCAAGCGATTTCATCCGTGTAAAAATCCCCTGCTCTCAGTAGTGCTTGAAATTAGCTACAGCGATATTTTCGGGGACATGTACACTTCCATGCAGAACTCGTACTCCACCTAATTACCTACAGAACCATGTTGTTGATAGTGAGCCCAGGTCATGACATTATTGAGGCAATCTGCTATGTTTATGCAATTATTTATTATTAACTGACGTTTTGATTGAATTTTTTTTTTAAAGACCACCAACAGGTAAGGTTATTTGGGCCTAGCACCAATTCATATTTTTAATTCAATATTTTTTTTTTTTTAATAATAAATTGAAAATCCAATTGACACTGTTTTGATTGAAAATAATGAACTCAATGTGAACATCAACTACATATTAAAAACTAGTCCCATATTTTACATTGTATATACTCGTTTAGCACTAAGTTTTCATGAAATCTGTTAACAGCGCTAAGCGGGGATTGTTGTAATCGTAAATATAAATCTGAAACTGTTCAGTCACATTTCCCAAAATGATTGTAACTTAAATCAAAATACATCCTATTTTCCATCCCCAAAATGATTCATATGAATTATGATTCATATGAATTATAACTACTTTAAATTATTATATTTCTTAAAATAGCTACCAGAAATTCTGACCAATCGTAAAATAGAATTCTAAACTGTGCGGATAGACCTCTCTTGAAAATTGTTACTGGAATTTATAAAATATCGTAAAATGATATATTTTTCCAAATATGAAATAACCACTATAGAATTTATAATGAACTAAAGTATAGTAACTTCTAAATATGTTTCAGCTTCGTTTTAGACGTATTTCTCTAATACTTCCAAAACCGAGTCCAAAACTCAGTATTAATATTATACCTAGTCCAAATTTAATATAAGTATTTAATATTCTTGTGGTCGTATTTCTCAAATTGTTATATACTTGGACATATAAATTGTAAATCTAGATTCGAGGCATCGAACTGAAAACAAGGTTGGCAACTATTTTAGTCGTAATGTTTGAAATTTTTATCAATACTAATATACAGGGTGTTTTCGGTCTATTTATTTTATTTTTAATGGATAATAGTACAGGTCAAAAGAAGACGATTAGTGTTAAAACTTATAGTAAAAGTTGTGTAATAATTTTGATGCATTTCTCCATAAATTAACATCATAGCAATTAATTCAATATTAGAATATGGATGATGAGCCACGGCTGTTTTTAATTTTCACACAGAAATAACAACATTTTTACCGACAAATAATGAACTATATCTGACAGTCAAAAAACGAAAGACATATTGTCCATTAGTAAACAAATAGGTCTTACTATCACTAGATCTAATCAACTCATGTAAAAAATTTAGATAGGTATCTAATCATTTTCCTTTCTTATTATACACCTTTTTAAGGTGTTTTAACACTTATCGTTTTTTTACCTATATACGATCACCCATTAAAAATAAAATAAACGCCCTATGTATAAATAGTAACGGGATCTCGTTTTCCTGTGGGTTTTTTTAGAATTTCTGTTTATTAGGTATGTATGACACCTATAAAGGAGAACACGTGTTTCCAAAATTTTTGTTTTTATGTTTGCAGTCAGTTTGTACCGGATTCACTCGAAAACGGCTGGACCGATTTTAATTAACTTAGTGTACTGTCAGTTGGTATTTAAACTTAAAAAATATAGGATACTGTTTGTTCGGCTACGCTCGGGTTAAGTTAAGATTTCTGTTAAAATCGACATTAACACGAGCGAAGCCGCGGGTAGAAGCTATTAAAATATATAAATCATCATACACTTGAATTATCAACATTTCAGTGGTCGCATTTCCAAAATAACTGAAAAACTAAACTATCGTGATTTTGAAATCAGCTAAATAAAAGCAATAAACTAGATCGTGTTCATATCAAACCGTGGATTAGTTTAAAAATACGAGTTCCATAATCAGTGTAATAGTTGAATTGTTTTATAATTGTAATACTAATTGATGCCGCCTCTGCATTACAGGGGCGGCAGTCGGGGAGTCGAACAGGCCGCAGTGCCCGCTGTGCGGGAGGGCTTACTCATCGCCGAGCAATCTACGTCAGCACATAATCAACGTGCACGTACAGACGTCCCAAGACCAGTGGCACCGCTGCGAACTTTGCGGCAAAAAGTGCAAAACCAAACACTACTTGATTAACCATCAGCTGCAAGCGCACGGCATCAGGCAGAGGCAGGCGGCTGCCACTTCGTACGATTGTCCGCCGCGATAAACCGCCGCGTATGATCGCCTCGAATGTGTATATAGACGTACGTTCGATAAATAGTTAGGTCACGTTATAGAGACCGTTCAAAGTAGATTTATTTTTTAAATTCTGTTTTTAATTTTTCCGTTAATTAAACGCGACTTAATTGTTCTGATAAAAATTATGATGTTATGCTTGTCTCACACTTATATCTGATTCAAAGGTTGGAATTATAGGACGTGTCAACCTACTTAGATAATCTCGTATAATTACAATGAAATTCCACCTTTAAAACAGCTCATTTCGTGTTCCATTTTGGCGTACCACCCTGCGAACTGAGACTCAATTTAGAGAAATCTAACTTTCAAAGACTATAAAGGTAAAACGGGATGTAGCAAAAAGTTGTAACTGGAAATTATTATCAGTTGTTGACTTTTAGTCAGCAGGTGATATTTTTAAGTTAAATAACATATTATTATATTATTTTGTGTTCCAAAGATGTTGCAAGTATACTTTTCAAACTGTGATATTTAAAAATAAATTTTAATTATTTTATTACCCATCTAACGATCTACTGAATAAGTTTTTATTTTACTGATTTGAAATTGACTAATTAATTGAATTTACATATTTAAATAATAATCAAAATTATAGATCAGATAATTTTATTAATATTTGCTATCTAAAATCAAAATGATTTTTCTGGACATTATACGAGTTGTTAATGTTAATGCTGTGATTTGTAATATGTAAATACTAAAAAAATGTTTTTTTTTTCTGATCACTGAAGTGTATAATATTATCACCGAAATTTTTTTCAAAGTAAAAGTTTGCTTATATTTCCTGTAATTTTCCGATCATACATCATGGTTCTATTACACACAGATATTTTGTAGTCAAATTACTATCGCAGCTTTAGGAAAGTACTAATCCATGCCAACGGATAATTCTGCATATTATGCTTTACATTTTTTTCATCGTCATCATCATCATCATAACCATAAACCACTACACAATCCCGCTATGCTTTTTTGTTCGAAATAGTACGGCTATATTTTATTTATTTCTGAAACTTAAATCAATAATTACACAAGATGCAATCTTTATCGCGATAGTATTTGTCAATACGGTCGTAAAATATGTGTGTAAGGGCTTTATTAGTATTACACACACATTCTTTACGGTCGTATTAGCGTTTGCAATCTTAAGAAAGCGTGTTTATAATCTTACTTATCGTCATTGCAATTTTGTCAAACGCCACTCTCATCATCAAAATGTTATTTAAAATTTTACGGTCGTATTACGATAAAATATGTCCACCTATATACGGCCGTAAAGTATATCTATGATGTACCCTTAACGATAAGAAGAAAACATAGCCTTCTTTATACAATAGCTAATTTTGATGATGATATAATATGATATCTGCATAATATTTGAGATACAGGAAACTCACTGCAGCCATTGTTGGCGTTGCAGATGGAGTTTCGATGCTGTTCGAGCGTTCAGACGAGAATCGGAGCGTCGGGGGCGGGGTTGGCGGCGGCGGATGCGGCGGCGGCATCAAGACCGAAGTATCTCCAGGTTTCAGTTGTCCATTATGCGAGGTAACCGCGATCTCTCTGCTTGAGATCCGTCAACATATCGACGTTCACTATCCGCGAGACAGTCCAGTTTGTCCCGTGACAGCTTGCGCTAGACGATTTGCACATCCCAATTCAGTACGAAACCATATGAGACTCAAACATCCCACCGAATGGGATCAAATGAAAGCGCTGAAATGGAGTTATGGATCGACGGTTTTTTGAGTTGCGTTCCGTTTAGAACATGGTTCCGCCGCCACCACTGACGATAACAAATCTACTCGCGATCGCGAACGCCACTGGAATGAACTGCTCGGTTTGCGGTCTGTGATGTCAGTGACAGCCGCCCGTACCGCTACGAATAATCAACTCGAAATTTTCGAAACTTGATCGAACATTATCGACGCATTAAATCAGTGAAACAAATAAACATTAGTGTACATAATTTATCAAGAAACATACGTTCTTGTAGAATCGCTTAAATGCAAGCTTTTAAAATTGATTTGCTTGAATCGTGTTTAACGATAACCTACTTACTTTAAAATGTATAAATTGTAATTTTAAATAATCAATTTTCGTGACTAACTCAATATTTAAATTATATTATTTTTACGTCATCATAAGAATGATGTAAAATGAATCAGTTTCGTTTACTTCAGATAATAATCAAAAAACATTATTATTGATTCATTTCTCATCAGTGTGATTTGACGTGTAGACGCGAGCTATAATTATGATAATATGCTACTGCGCATTTATAAATTCTAAATAATGCGCATAAGCAGACCAATCATAACATTTGAGACGTGTATGAAGAAAATTTTATAAATAGGACTAACGATTGGATTTTAGGGACATTTAATTTTATATGTTTCAGATGTGGAAATCAATTTTTTTTTGCAATTGTTGACTATAAAATATATGTGTCCCTTAATCTCTCGTGATATGTATAATGTAAACAAAATTGATCTCTTTAGATGTTATTGCAATTCCTATATAGTATAGTCTGTAATTTTGTAATAATTAAAATAAGATAGATTAGGAAATTATAAAGCCGGAGTTTTATTAACAACGCGCAATTTATAATTCTGTATCACAAAATGTTAAGACTAACACCTTTGCTACAGTCATGTTACTTTTTAACTTGCGCTGTAGTATTTAGGTAAATTTCCACAACGATGTGAGCTGCCATTAAATGGCGCCACTCAGTATCGTTGTTTACATTCACCTTAACTTGCAATAAATTGTCAATCTAGTGTTAAAATTTTCTGATCAAGAAATGAGAAGACAATTAATGTCTCGCAAATTTTCCCTTATTTATATGTCTGTATCTGTGACTTTGTGTTATATTAGTAATCTATTGAAATTAATTAAAACCCCACCGAAATTTCTTAACTTTCAATATAATTTTGAACAATTGAACCACAGATTCCACAGTTCATGCATTCCATAAAACTATATGCAAATGAAAATTGTTAAATAATACTATTATTTTTTAAAAGTTAACTACTTTAGAGAGGCTAATTTCAGATTGTTCATAGGCAAGATTTTTCTAATGATTTAAATATTATATAAATTGGCATTTTTGACTTTTCTTTATACTTTGAATGTACGCATGCGTATTATAGTTTAATGTTTTTATTTCATTGAAAAATAGGCAATTTACAGAAACAGTCTATATGCTTTGAATATTATTTCTATACACTTTCTCATCAATTATATTTAAGTTTATAAACATAGAACCTTCTTCTTCATATCAAAAATGTCTTTAGTCAGAATAAAATATAAATTACCATTTTGCAGGATAACTGGTCACTGGTCATGTCAGTAATATACTTACACTCTACAGGTTACAATAAAAAAACATTAATTACAATTATTATAAACAAATCAATAAATTTGTTTATTTAAATTGAATCAACAAAGAAAGCGAAATATTTTTTTATAAGATTTGTAATATCTGAATACTATTTTTTGCAGAATGTGGTTACGTTTGAGACATTCAATAATATAAACGACTGAATAATAATAATTTTCTTATAATATTATATTTACCAAATACCAGGTCACCTAATAGACGGAGAGCTGGCGACGTTTTTTCTCAAGTATCTACGTAAAGCAAAATAATACTAAAAATACCTGTATACGTGTTCCCCATTTGAAAATCTATAAATCTGGCAGCCTTTTCCCTTGCGTTTTAGGTGGCAGGTAGAAATTAGACAGGTAAAATATGAATTTTTCATGTTTCTAATAATGCAACACATTTTTTATTCTATATTAATGAGTAGGTGATAATTTAGAATACATAAAATAACATTACCTGCTTAGGTATTTATATAAAATAAAAAAAATTTCATGTACGTATCTACGTACCTAGGTAATACTTATAATATAAAAAAAAATGTATGTATCTACCTAAGGTAGGTATAATGGCATATTTTTTTTACATAAACCGTGACATATATATTCTAATTCTAAAATACCAGACCAAAATGTTGATGCGAACACGTCGAAAAAAATTATAGAAAATCCACTATTTTGCGAACACTTCGAAAAAAATGATTGAAAATCCACTATTTCCAATAATAAAAAATATAATAAACGAAATTTAGATGGATACCGTAGTGTCAAAATCGTTTAAAGATTACAGCATTGACTCAATAATACAATTTCATCATCATCATCGTCCTCGCCTCTTCCCATTACGCGGGATCGGCTTTCCTAATCGTGAGGCGCCATTCACTTCGCTGATGAGCATCGTCACTAGACAGGCTTAACTCCGTCATGTCTCTCTGGACATTCGTCATCCAAGTATTTTGCGACCTTCCCCTCCCTCTCTTTTGTGAATCCATGGAGAGGCACTTCTTCACTACGTTATTATCGGGCTTTCGCATAACATGCCCAAACCACCTTAGTCTGGATTCTCTAAGTTTCTCAGTAATAGATGCTACCTTGAAACTGCCCCGTATATGTTCGTTACGGACTTTATCCTTGAGGATAACTCCACCCGCCCAACGGATCATATGCATTTCAGTTGTGTGTAGTTTTTGCTCGTGTGTTTGCTTCATAGCTCACGTTTCAGTACCATAAAGTAGAACTGGTCTCACGACGGTTTTATAGACCTTGCCTTTGGTTCTTACAGGCATTTTTGGGTCACATAATACCTCTGTTAGTTCGCGCCATTTATTCCACCCAGATGTTGTTCTGTGTGTTAGTCGGTTGTAATCTTGCCATCTTCTGCAGTGACAGAACCTAGGTATTTGAACTTGCTTACTCTTGGTAGAGTTTCTCCGTCGAGCTTGAGTTCTGTGTTTGCCATACTAGATTTGTCGGGGTTGAAGTTGCACACCATATAATCGTTCTTAGTTCTACTAATGCGTGGTCCATTTGGCTCGAGAGATCTCCTCCATTGTTCTAAACTCTCTTATATTTCATAAATAGGTACTGCCTGATATTAGAGCCACGTCATCGGCATACAAACGGTTCCACGGTAAGGGTTTCTGGATTTTCTACGTGAGGTAGTTCATGATGATATTAAACAGTAGGGGACTGAGAACACTCCCTTGATGAACCCCCACTTTGATATCAAAGCTCTTGGACACACCTGCTGGACTTTGGATACAATTTAATAATTAAAAAAGAGTGTTAGAAATTTGTCTAATTTCTACCTGCCACCTAAAACGCAAGGGAGAAAGTCCGCCAGACTTACAGATTCTTAAATGGGGGACATTTATAGAGGGATTGTTGAGATTATTGTGCCTTATGTAGACACTTAAAATCCGTCGCTGTCTCTTAGACTATAAATAATAATTTAACATAATTATGTTTTTTTCATTCCCACATTTTGTGGGCGACAATTTCTCAACTTGATTGTTTCCAAACTTTCTGGACGCTACTTCCAGTGTATTTAATAATTTAAAAGAACGCGTTAATAATAATACTTGCTCAGCTTACATTTTTTGACTGAATAGCTAATAAAGCTAATTACATAAATAAATAATGTACCTATTAAAAATATTGTATGATTTAGATTAAATGTTAGAAATGCAGGGTTGGATTGGGACACAAACTTAATCGATTTATTAAAGTAAACTATTTTTATATAATGTACTTATTCTTTAATTAATTTTACTTCCAAGTTCGGTCATCGAGATGTAATTTACAACGTGAAACTGCAGCTGTCAAAATTAAATTAATCACTGCAAATGTCTCGAAGATATTATGTAACTACAAAAAAAATGTGTGTCGCGACCCTCAGAGGAAGTGTAACTTCTTATACAATACTCAAAGGTTATACAGTAAAATTTAGTTTACTTACAAGAGTTAAGACCATGTATAGTTTACACGACATACTACAGAAGTGAAACTTACGCAAAATCTGCATATTATATCCGGCAAACAGTGATTTTAGTTATAGCGTTTTCAGCTGGTTACATTTTGTTACACTAGGCCGCACTAATGTAAACTTTCACCAAGAACCGTGTTCGACTGGTCAGTGTAGAGCGCAATGCTACAGTGTATCGTGTTCGGCTGGGCGGTGGTGGGATGCTAGTGTGACCTTCAGTGTTACACTTTTACCACCGTCGCAGGGAGGTCGTGTAAATAAAGTGCAGCATGACAGTGGTAATGCCAGAATAATGGTGCTAGTGTTACATTCATGTAAAACTACGCGCCACTAGTGTCAAAAAGTGCATACCAGCTAAAAACGGTATTAGTGACCTGCAACTCCAGTTTGTAAGTGGGCAAAGTTATACAGTTCGGCCGGTGACGGCTGAACTGTATGAACGCCGTCCGGCAAACAGTGATATTATGCTGTTTATACTACACATTACAAAACTGAAACTCATACTTAGATACTGAAAATCTACATCTAAAATGTTATAAATTGACATTTACAGAATATATTACGATCTGTTTTTCGTTGTCATGGTTAGACCGTTAGCGTTACATATTTAACGCAAATGTTAACAGCCCGAACTCGCATAAGAAGCTACACTTCAAAAAAACTTGGAGCTGCAACGGACAAAGATAACTGTTTTAAAATTCGAATGATAAATAATTAATACTTTTCAATTAAGCTGTCAAGCGTCTATAATCTATCTTCAGTTAAGTTTGTTTCCTTGTCCTTTCCTGTTATAGGTTTGCCAGTCTCGTGTAAAAATCAAGTGCTAATAAAACCTGTGTAATGAAATATTTGCATTTGAATAAAATTTTAAATATACTATTATGTGTTTATCGTGTTTTGCGCATCATTCAATCCAAATATCGATTACAGATTAAGTTGTTTGGCATCAATTCTTGTGTATTTACATAATGCAGTATAGATGCACTGAAAATAGAGCATAGTATTTTTTAACAGTAGGTATCTGCCTTGAACTAAACGAAGGAAAATTCGCATACAGGTGTATAATTAGAAATCGATAATAGGGGATCTTCCTACATCCATTTTTGGGTAGGCGTTGGAACGTAAATTATTGTTGTTAGGCAACAACCTACATGAAAATGGATGTAGGAAGATCTCCTAAATGTTCGATTTCTAATAATTACCTATTCATCTGTACTATACAGGATGTTTCTTAGAAAAACTAACATAGGAAAAATAACATTCAGAACTTTTACAATTTTGTAGTAAGCTATGGGCCATAAGACCTAATGTAAATATTATGTAGTAGATGCTTTGATTTTTTTATTAAGGATGTCCCGAGTTACTCTTAATAGTCGATGGAAAATTGTTTAAAATATTCACTGTACTATTTTTTCTATGTATTCCACTACATAATATTTACATTAGGTATTATGGCCCATAGCTTACTACAAAATTGTAAATGTTCTCAACGTTATTTTCCGTATGTTATCTTTTCTAAGAAACACCCTGTAGAGGTATATAAGGGGGCATCTCATGAAGTGCGATAGTGATATTAACTTGGAATATTATTAACTCACTGCAGCCAAATATCTTCTTTTTTTATAAAAATAGATATGAATTACAAATTACTAACGATGAGTAGTCAAAATCCTGGAACTACTATAACATCTATAAAAACTACCAAATATTCTATAAACAGTCCATTGAAAGTGCTAAACTAAATTATTATGAAACATTGGTGTCTCAACAAAGTAATAAATCCAAAGCGATATGGAGTATTGTAAAAAACGAAACTAATAGTGGAAATCCTTTCATTGGTGAAACACCGGTATCAGCCAAAGACCTAAATACGTTCTTTGTAAATGTTGGTAAATCAATAACAGATAGCTTACCGCAAAGTAAATCTGACGGTTACTCATTATTACAACAGCATTACATGTCAAATAATAAATCGTTTTTTCTGTCACCAGTTAATAAGAATGAGGTTTTTGCTGCAATAAAAAATTTGGAAAATTCTACCTCTAAAGACATTTACGGTTTGGACTCTAACCTATTAAAGATAGCTAATATATACATTTGTGAAACGTTAGCGTCATTAATCAATCGTTGCTTCATGGAAGGACTATTTCCTACATGTCTCAAATTAAGTAGAATCACTCCTATTTTTAAAAAAGGTGACAAAACAACTCCAGATAACTATCGCCCCATATCAATTCTACCCGTTCTATCTAAAGTGTTAGAAAAACTATTTAAAACCCGACTTGAAAACTTTCTTAATCAGTGTAATGTGCTATATGAACATCAATATGGTTTTCGGCCTAAGTACTCTACCATCAAAGCTCTAATAAATGTTATAAACAATATTTTAAACTTACATAAAAACAATAAAAATGTAGCCTTAAGTCTATGCGACCTTTCAAAAGCTTTTGATAGCGTCCCACATGACGTATTACTTAACAAACTTAACTTCTACGGTTGCAGAGGTATAACCAACAAATTTTTAGAATCATATCTCAGTGATAGATATCAAAAAGTTATTGTTCATAATGACGAGTCACAATATTGTAAGATACAATGTGGAGTTCCTCAAGGATCCATTTTGGGTCCTCTTCTCTTCATTATTTTTATAAATGATCTTCCGAAAAATATTACCTGTTCCAGTACATTTCTATATGCTGACGACACAACATTTGTCACAGATCAAAACGACATGCTGCTGTTAAAACAATTTGAAAGTCAAACTTTAGAGGAAGCTACTTCATGGTTTTCTAGCAATAAATTACTATTAAACATAGCAAAAACTCAACATTGTATTATGCAATATCGTGACTCGGGGGATGTTACAAAAAGTTGTGTCAAATTTCTTGGACTTAACATAGAGAGTACTCTAAAATGGGATACGCACATTGATTCAATATGTCATAAATTAGCAAAGACAATCTATCTTCTGAGGAAGATTACTAAAATTGTCTCTAACGAGTGTGCTTTAAACATTTACTATGGTCTCTTCCACTCGGTGATGCAATATGGGATAATTCTATGGGGGAATTCCCCGGAGGCAATAAGGGTGTTCAAACTTCAAAAACAAGCCGTTCGAATTATTTCCCACTCAAACAGACTAGCACACTGTAAACCAATATTAAAAAAATTAAAAATTATGTCATTACCATCTTTATATGTCTACAGTAATCTATTATATGTCAAAAATAACCTGAATTGCTTCCAAACAGTGAATGAAATACATTCCTATAGTACCCGAGGCAATAAGGATATTAGGGTGCCTCTCTATAAAATTGGCAAATTAACTAATGGGCCTAATTATTGGGCCTTAAAATTCTATAATATTCTACCAACTAATATAAAAGAACTGAATAATTATAACTATAAAAAAACAATTAAAGATCTTTTAATAGACAAATGTCTTTACAACTATAAAGACTTTTTATAGTAAATATATTTTCTAAACAGATTGTATTATATATTATTTTTTTTTTTGCTTGTTGACGATTATTGTATACTTTTTTTTTTAGTTTCACAATAAAAAATTATCTATCTATCTATCTATCTATCTATGAGAGAAAATTTTTGCCCCATAAATTTCACAATAATGGGTAGGATTTTTTGCATTAAAAATAGCATAAAAATAAATTGTACATTAGTAAGTAATCCTCGCATAATTTTATTTAACATTTCTGGATATATAAAAGGTAAGGAAGAGGGTACTTATTCCCTTATTATTTATATAAATAATTGTTGTCCTATTGTAAAATTTAAGCCTGGCTGCTAAGTGTTTTCTTGATGTGTTATCACGACATACTACAGAAGTGAAACTTACGCAAAATCTGCATATTATATCCGGCAAACAGTGATTTTAGTTATAGCGTTTTCAGCTGGTTACATTTTGTTACACTAGGCCGCACTAATGTAAACTTTCACCAAGAACCGTGTTCGACTGGTCAGTGTAGAGCGCAATGCTACAGTGTATCGTGTTCGGCTGGGCGGTGGTGGGATGCTAGTGTGACCTTCAGTGTTACACTTTTACCACCGTCGCAGGGAGGTCGTGTAAATAAAGTGCAGCATGACAGTGGTAATGCCAGAATAATGGTGCTAGTGTTACATTCATGTAAAACTACGCGCCACTAGTGTCAAAAAGTGCATACCAGCTAAAAACGGTATTAGTGACCTGCAACTCCAGTTTGTAAGTGGGCAAAGTTATACAGTTCGGCCGGTGACGGCTGAACTGTATGAACGCCGTCCGGCAAACAGTGATATTATGCTGTTTATACTACACATTACAAAACTGAAACTCATACTTAGATACTGAAAATCTACATCTAAAATGTTATAAATTGACATTTACAGAATATATTACGATCTGTTTTTCGTTGTCATGGTTAGACCGTTAGCGTTACATATTTAACGCAAATGTTAACAGCCCGAACTCGCATAAGAAGCTACACTTCAAAAAAACTTGGAGCTGCAACGGACAAAGATAACTGTTTTAAAATTCGAATGATAAATAATTAATACTTTTCAATTAAGCTGTCAAGCGTCTATAATCTATCTTCAGTTAAGTTTGTTTCCTTGTCCTTTCCTGTTATAGGTTTGCCAGTCTCGTGTAAAAATCAAGTGCTAATAAAACCTGTGTAATGAAATATTTGCATTTGAATAAAATTTTAAATATACTATTATGTGTTTATCGTGTTTTGCGCATCATTCAATCCAAATATCGATTACAGATTAAGTTGTTTGGCATCAATTCTTGTGTATTTACATAATGCAGTATAGATGCACTGAAAATAGAGCATAGTATTTTTTAACAGTAGGTATCTGCCTTGAACTAAACGAAGGAAAATTCGCATACAGGTGTATAATTAGAAATCGATAATAGGGGATCTTCCTACATCCATTTTTGGGTAGGCGTTGGAACGTAAATTATTGTTGTTAGGCAACAACCTACATGAA
Source organism: Mongoloraphidia duomilia (assembly GCA_039654895.1). NCBI lineage: Eukaryota > Metazoa > Arthropoda > Insecta > Raphidioptera > Raphidiidae > Mongoloraphidia > Mongoloraphidia duomilia. Next base: position 30,988,723 of record CM077522.1, read on the forward strand.
AATGGATGTAGGAAGATCTCCTAAATGTTCGATTTCTAATAATTACCTATTCATCTGTACTATACAGGATGTTTCTTAGAAAAACTAACATAGGAAAAATAACATTCAGAACTTTTACAATTTTGTAGTAAGCTATGGGCCATAAGACCTAATGTAAATATTATGTAGTAGATGCTTTGATTTTTTTATTAAGGATGTCCCGAGTTACTCTTAATAGTCGATGGAAAATTGTTTAAAATATTCACTGTACTATTTTTTCTATGTATTCCACTACATAATATTTACATTAGGTATTATGGCCCATAGCTTACTACAAAATTGTAAATGTTCTCAACGTTATTTTCCGTATGTTATCTTTTCTAAGAAACACCCTGTAGAGGTATATAAGGGGGCATCTCATGAAGTGCGATAGTGATATTAACTTGGAATATTATTAACTCACTGCAGCCAAATATCTTCTTTTTTTATAAAAATAGATATGAATTACAAATTACTAACGATGAGTAGTCAAAATCCTGGAACTACTATAACATCTATAAAAACTACCAAATATTCTATAAACAGTCCATTGAAAGTGCTAAACTAAATTATTATGAAACATTGGTGTCTCAACAAAGTAATAAATCCAAAGCGATATGGAGTATTGTAAAAAACGAAACTAATAGTGGAAATCCTTTCATTGGTGAAACACCGGTATCAGCCAAAGACCTAAATACGTTCTTTGTAAATGTTGGTAAATCAATAACAGATAGCTTACCGCAAAGTAAATCTGACGGTTACTCATTATTACAACAGCATTACATGTCAAATAATAAATCGTTTTTTCTGTCACCAGTTAATAAGAATGAGGTTTTTGCTGCAATAAAAAATTTGGAAAATTCTACCTCTAAAGACATTTACGGTTTGGACTCTAACCTATTAAAGATAGCTAATATATACATTTGTGAAACGTTAGCGTCATTAATCAATCGTTGCTTCATGGAAGGACTATTTCCTACATGTCTCAAATTAAGTAGAATCACTCCTATTTTTAAAAAAGGTGACAAAACAACTCCAGATAACTATCGCCCCATATCAATTCTACCCGTTCTATCTAAAGTGTTAGAAAAACTATTTAAAACCCGACTTGAAAACTTTCTTAATCAGTGTAATGTGCTATATGAACATCAATATGGTTTTCGGCCTAAGTACTCTACCATCAAAGCTCTAATAAATGTTATAAACAATATTTTAAACTTACATAAAAACAATAAAAATGTAGCCTTAAGTCTATGCGACCTTTCAAAAGCTTTTGATAGCGTCCCACATGACGTATTACTTAACAAACTTAACTTCTACGGTTGCAGAGGTATAACCAACAAATTTTTAGAATCATATCTCAGTGATAGATATCAAAAAGTTATTGTTCATAATGACGAGTCACAATATTGTAAGATACAATGTGGAGTTCCTCAAGGATCCATTTTGGGTCCTCTTCTCTTCATTATTTTTATAAATGATCTTCCGAAAAATATTACCTGTTCCAGTACATTTCTATATGCTGACGACACAACATTTGTCACAGATCAAAACGACATGCTGCTGTTAAAACAATTTGAAAGTCAAACTTTAGAGGAAGCTACTTCATGGTTTTCTAGCAATAAATTACTATTAAACATAGCAAAAACTCAACATTGTATTATGCAATATCGTGACTCGGGGGATGTTACAAAAAGTTGTGTCAAATTTCTTGGACTTAACATAGAGAGTACTCTAAAATGGGATACGCACATTGATTCAATATGTCATAAATTAGCAAAGACAATCTATCTTCTGAGGAAGATTACTAAAATTGTCTCTAACGAGTGTGCTTTAAACATTTACTATGGTCTCTTCCACTCGGTGATGCAATATGGGATAATTCTATGGGGGAATTCCCCGGAGGCAATAAGGGTGTTCAAACTTCAAAAACAAGCCGTTCGAATTATTTCCCACTCAAACAGACTAGCACACTGTAAACCAATATTAAAAAAATTAAAAATTATGTCATTACCATCTTTATATGTCTACAGTAATCTATTATATGTCAAAAATAACCTGAATTGCTTCCAAACAGTGAATGAAATACATTCCTATAGTACCCGAGGCAATAAGGATATTAGGGTGCCTCTCTATAAAATTGGCAAATTAACTAATGGGCCTAATTATTGGGCCTTAAAATTCTATAATATTCTACCAACTAATATAAAAGAACTGAATAATTATAACTATAAAAAAACAATTAAAGATCTTTTAATAGACAAATGTCTTTACAACTATAAAGACTTTTTATAGTAAATATATTTTCTAAACAGATTGTATTATATATTATTTTTTTTTTTGCTTGTTGACGATTATTGTATACTTTTTTTTTTAGTTTCACAATAAAAAATTATCTATCTATCTATCTATCTATCTATGAGAGAAAATTTTTGCCCCATAAATTTCACAATAATGGGTAGGATTTTTTGCATTAAAAATAGCATAAAAATAAATTGTACATTAGTAAGTAATCCTCGCATAATTTTATTTAACATTTCTGGATATATAAAAGGTAAGGAAGAGGGTACTTATTCCCTTATTATTTATATAAATAATTGTTGTCCTATTGTAAAATTTAAGCCTGGCTGCTAAGTGTTTTCTTGATGTGTTATTTCCAAAAAAAAGTTATTACGCACATTTATACATCATCTATTCCAGATTTTTTCATTATCATTGTTTTGTTTACAGTATCGAGACGATCGCTGGATATGCTGCGCGTAAGAGCCACTGATCCTCGACCATGCCCAAAATGTGGCAAAATCTACCGTTCGGCGCACACGCTGCGAACGCACTTGGAGGATAAGCACACTGTTTGTCCGGGCTATAGATGCGTGTTGTGTGGTACCGTCGCTAAATCACGCAACTCACTCCACTCGCATATGTCTCGTCAGCATCGTGGCATTTCAACCAAGGACCTGCCGGTGCTTCCAATGCCGTCTCCATTCGACCCAGACCTAGCTAGCAGACTGTTGGCTAAAGCTGGCGTTAAAGTGAGCGCGGCCGAATTGAGAGCACGCGCATCGCCGACAGGACCGCGTCGTTCGGAAGTCAAATTAGACGCGAAAGGACACGTGCAGTATGCACCAAGTGAAGCGGGGAGCTCGGTGTGCGGCGATAACGATCCTGAAGACTTGACGGTGTCGTCGCAACAACAACAGCACCAACATAGCGCGCTGCGATATCTGGACGTTATGTCGCCGCCGATGAATCACTTCGGCTCGGCGACCATCACCAAAGTGACGAAACATAATACGGCGCAAGCACTGGCTGCCAAAAGCATAGATTCGATCGCGCACAATTTGTCGTCGAAAGAACCTTATCCGGCGCCGTTACCCCCAGTGGGTCCGCCGACTGGTGGAGGTGGTGGTGGCGGTGGATCGACTACCGGCTCAGCTATTCTCGACACGTACCTGCAAATAATCGCCGAAAACAGTCTTGGCATGGGAATGTCTGAACAGCAAGCAGCGGCAGCAATGCACGCGGCTAAATTAGCGCAACTGAATGCGATGCATGGCCTCGACAAAACGTCGCATCAACAACATCAACATTTGCTTGAGAAGATGCAGCAACAAATTGTGGGTGGACACGATTTCTCAATGAAGAGGCCGCCTCAACACGACATAAGGAGGAATGATGCTACCGCACCAACGCCTGATGATATGTCTAGTATTGGTGGTGATCGCGACAGAGACAATGGGGGAGGATTGACACCGGCCGAACGAATGGACGACGACGTAGAAACGTCGGCCGGTGAGGAAGAGGACGAGTATAGCGATGAAGAACCTGAGACAGCCGCAGAACAGGCAGTCAAAACGGCTGAATAGTGATTGTCGCCTCACGACGACGGGAGGTGGAAGGCTGCTGAAAGACAAAACGACGCGTGACCTGAAACGGCTAGTGTCCAACAGTGATGAAAACTGGTTCTCTTCTTAAGGTCTCGCGTTTAAAACAAACAAATAGAATTCCATCCATCTACCTCTTTTTAGTGAATATTTTAGTAGAATAAAAAAAGAACTATTAAAAAAAATTTTAAATATAAACGTCACAATAGCCGTAACGGATAAACAAATTTATTATCGATGACAAACTTTCCTCATTTTGAAAAGAAAATTTAAACTGAATAATTCCATCCGTCTACCTCAATTTTTTTGTCAAAATATATTTTTTTGTTATTTTGTTTGAGTAAATAAGTAGTAAGAATGAAGTGAAATAAATTAAAAAATGAGCGCCGTGGCTACTCAATGCGTAGATAGGTAACTACAAGTAGATAATATGTATACGGTAAAAATTAGTTATACTTACTGTGTTTTATTAGAAGACTTTAAATACGTACTTTGTACGTACTGTGTTTCGTTAATGCTGGGACAAATTATTATCGGCTACCATTCACTACAATATGCTGGGTGCTCACTTCATAATCAACAGTACCTACATCTAATATACAGTAACCTCTTTTCAGTCGCGGATTTGAGATAAAACGTTTCTTTTTCTTTAACGAAAACGTTCTTTATACACGATTTTTACATATAGTAGGTACATGGTTCGCGAAAAATATCTTTTTTTTTTTCAAAGCATTATTTCTCATAGACAGTGTATCTGGTCATCCTAAATAGCATATTAAAAAAAAAAATCAAATTACTGTTCTTTAACTCATTTTTTATAAAATATAATCATTGCCGCAGTTACATTTGTGATTACAATAGAGTTAAATTATTTTTAAAAACAATTAAGTATTTTAATTTAAATGATTTCACATAATATTGTCCAAACCAATATTTTAAATTTTATATCTTAAAAAAATCGCAAAACAATTTGGTTAGTTTAATTTTATTTCAATAGAAATACATACCATCACTTTAGCAAAGCAAATAAACATAATCATCATTGATGATATTTTTACCCGTAATGACGTTTAATGTTAGCAAAACGCGCCTTGAGTATTTTTTTTTCGCTGGGGTAAGTTGGATTTTAAAGCGATAAAAACAACAATTAATAAAAATGAAGTGAACATCCAGTCGATAGTGTGAACAAATAAAATTGAGCCGAGCATTTTATTTAGCAATGCATCCATAGCATATAGCATAGGTATAATAGAGAAGTGTACTGTGTAACTGGACATTGGAGGACTTGTCCATTAAACCAGTTACTGAACCATGTTACGGGAATGCGGAATCAGTTGATTATTATGAAAGTTTCATTTAGATATTGCCATTTATTTTTATAAATATTATATGAAATAATTACCAAATCAGGTAAATTTAAAGTACAACTACACCACATTTATGCCTTTTTATAAAAATGTCCAGATATTTACATCACATTGCGCTTATAAAATAAACGATAACAATCAGAATATTTTATTGCATTTATCATTACATTAAATTAGAGTTTTTGCCAGCAACATGTTGTAAATACCTTTACATTTTTTAAAGAAGAAGTAACCGAAAAGCAATCTGCAAACAGTACAAGAATTATTATATTATATACTGTGTTATACAGCCGTGTTTGTATAGATTAAGTATAACTATGTCCCTTTCCCTCAACTCCATCCCAAATTCGACGCGGTCGATTTCTGATCATAGTGATATTTCATCAGAATATTTTTATTGTCGCTACTTATAAATTCACACAGTCGAGTACAAAACACATCTAAATAATCCCATGGGCTTCGCTGACATTCGGATTCAGTCGTGTATCCGACCTAATAATCATGACACTCGTGTTCTCAAGAAAATTTAACAAATAAGTTTGCAAACGGGACCCCACTTCCATAGAAAATACTGAAAACCAGCTGATTTCCCATTACCTCGTTCTTTTTTAACAGTTTAAAATTTAATTAGCAAAACCATTTGATCAAAGTAATTGCATAACCAAAGTTTATCTCGTAGGGTTTTCTTGATCGGTTAAAGATCATTTGATAAACATTTTCTTTCGGGAAGCCGATTCGAAGTTCATAGTAAAGGTGTTACGATTGATTTAGCACTCTAAACGCTTAGAAAAATCTGTATGTTTTGTACTAATAAGCGAATTGGAATACTGAGTTATATGACCCCATCATAAAACTGTTTAAAAATACTAATGTGTGACAAAAACGTCTTTAAGTATTTATTTTCACTATTTTTTAACAGCTATTCATCACAGAAATGTGATGACACTCCCAGCACAAAATACGTGTTGTTTATTATATTTAATTTGAAACTGTTAAAAATAAACAAAGTATGGGGCAGCATTCACAAGTTGTGTATTAATATGGGTGCGCGTAATACCTCAACTGTAGAAGAATTACCCAGTCACCCATATCCCTTGTAGGTGCACGTGCACTGTTGAAATACGTGTTAAAACAAAACTTGTGTAAAATGTATGCGAAGCCCGAAACCCAGGTTTAAATGTTATTATACTTACATACATATTATAATCTCCGTTATTAAGATCTCTTTATATAATTAACATTACATTTATATACAGTTTTTATATTATATACACAATTCAGGGATAGTTAATTACAATAGTGAATACTTAATCCAGGTTCAGATACTTTTTTAAACAATATATTTTGCAAATTTTATATATTAATGTAATAAGTAAAATACTTATATACCATTTATTGTTAAACACGCTGTTGATATACCTATAATAGTCATAATAATTCACTTTTTTCAATGGCCGTGATATAAGGCAGAGATTTATAATCTTTTGGGTATTGTAAGCCACAATTCTAGAGTGTATTCCGCGAACGAAGATCTTTCTCACCGGTCTTGCTCTCTGTCTCTGTCACTTATCTATGATCATCGGGTTTTTCATATTCAGGTTTTCCCCATTCTAATTCAGGTATAAATACTCAGTCATTACCTTATTTTATCATTTTTACATATTGTGTCATTATTTTTTATCGTATTGTCTGTACTTAATTTTTAACTTTAGCTTCTTCCATTTAATGTTACATAATATTACTTCCACAAGTAAACACTTCCAGCGTTGAAATCACTCAACGCAAATACATATACATATTGTATAGATATTATAATAATAGATCTTCCACACGACTGCTCCGTACTTTTAAGGGCACCGTCCACTCAAACAATGCAATTCTTATGCAATATTAAGTTTATTAAAAATGAAAATAATAATAAATGAAAACAAATGGTTTCAGAAAAATATCGGTTTAATCTCTATATAAGCTGCTTTCCCATAAATAGTGAACTATAAGTATATCATTATTATCCATTGATCTTTTGTTTCAGCAATAACAGAAACATTACGAAATTTTCGGTTTAGCAGTGATCACCACGGATCATTTAATACTATAAAATTAGCAAATATTCGAAGGAAAGGGACAGCAGGGTAAAAAGTTACGCAAACTACTAACGGGAAAGTGGCTTAAATTCAGTGCTTACTAAAATAACCGATATTTTTTTCATGATTTTCAAAATAAGATAATACGTTTTCTTGCATGACCTCTGTTATCGAGCGTTTATAATCCACACAATTCAAAGGAAACTTTTTCTGTTGGCCAACATAGACCAAGATAAAAAAATTGAAATATAAGAAATACTGTTAAAATATGAGTGAAGATTATCTTTACCTATCTGTAAAAGACAAGACAGGCTCATTGTTTGATAGCTGTAACAATATCTTTCAGCATAAGATTAAGCACAATCAAGTACTTCCCTGACCATAACATTTGCATTTTATCCTTTGACATGACGTATTGCTTTGCATTGTACGAGTGGATGTTTGTCCTTACATTAATAATAATATGGCAGGATTTATATTCTTATTACGTAAATAATTTATCTTTTTTTTATGTTTACGAAATACCTCGCATATTTTTATGATAATATTTACACATGTTTCCCGTTATATACAATAATATTGTTTGTTTTTTTATTTATTTTGTTTTCATAAAAGGAACTTTTAGGCTCTCTATAATATAATATGGTATGAGAAGTATAGCGATTTTATTGTTGAATGTTATGGGTTGTTTGTATAGTTTGTGTACCTACTTCTGTAGGAAATCCTTTAATTAAAACAATTACTAGATTTTAGCAAATATCCAATAAAAATGCAACACATTCAGTTGGGTATTGTTGAAATTTCAAATCAAATTTTTAGACTGTGATTTGATAATCGGATAAGATTCAATTTCTATATCTTCAAAGGAACCGATTTTTTTTTAAGTGATTCAGATTTCCGGACTTTTCCGTAAAAGTTTTTTATTTATGAGATATAATCAATTTAAAAACGCAACTGAAACTAACAATTTTCAATTTAAACTATTATCGTATCGTGATATCTTTTATTTTTATTTAAATACAAATTACAAAGTCTTCGTGGTACTTTCTTTGAATATTTGTTTAATCACAGTTACAAATTTGAATAAAATAAAAGTAGAAATGAACAATTTTTTTATTCTCAAAATTTATAATCACTTCAAGTAAAATAAAGCTTCAAATAAATTATAATTGAAACGTTACAAAACGTGTTTATTTAAAAATTTGTACAATTATTCAATACTGAATGTGTACATTAACCGTACGATTAAAAACCACTGCAATGTATAAAAGTATACTATTGAAAATAATTTTATATACTAACTACATTATTGAAAAAGAAAAAAAAACGATGTTTGGTATTTTGTAGTACTTAGAGAAGTATTGTAGTTTTTGAAAGAGAAACATGTAACAAAAAAAGCAAAAAATTAAAGCCAGATGATATTGTCTCGTTGTTATTTATATTTAATAAGAGTCATAGTTAGGGTAGGGTTTAGGCAGTAGATTTAACTCGTTGGATTGAACGCATTGATGTTTTATATTGGTGTTACATAAGACATCGGTATCGGCGAAGAAAACCGATGCACGATACGCGTGAAGAACGACCAGAGAACGGGGGTTCCCCAATACAGTTCAATGGTCAGCTTATACCTACACAGTCTTGTACTACGATGTATAAGCAAATCGATCCTTAATAGACGAAACGACTTAAGAGCCACGTTTAGAAAGCAGCGTCATTTCAGTCGTTTAACCTATTTTAGATCGAAATTACTAAATGAGCTTTTATACTGTTCCTTCAATGTAAAATTTATAGACTTAGGTGAAAACATTATATTGTAATGAAAAGTTACATAATAGATAAGATCGGTGCTTTATAAATATGACATACATACATACAATATATATAAAAACTGATATTATTATATATATAAATATATATTATAAAACTATACTATATTATATTGTTCTGTTCTTTTATTATGAATGTTGATCGGTTTGCTTTAGTTGTAATGTAAATAAAACTCTAAACTCGCTGTTCTGAGACAGAAGAGTGAATCCTATTGTAGAATCGTGTATAGCGTGTATTTACGGACTAACTTCAGTTCTTTCTCTTTTTTACGATGAACGTATTTTGTTTTAAGATAAAAATTGGCTTCGATTATTTCATTTTTGTTTTTGTTCTCATGTATATTATTTATATGCCTACTTAAATAACGCTAATAATGTTACTATACTTAATAGGAGAGTGATATTTTTAAATTATAATTTTGTCATAAAAATGAAACTATACAATTTTAAGAACAATTTGTAATAATTATTATAAAAAGAAAAAATAAGATGAAGTGTACGAATCGTAAATGTGACTAAAGCAGTCAAACAAAAACTAAAAGTATACGTTTAAATAAAAGTCAACTCGTTAGTTTTTTTAACAATCCGGCCGTTCTGTAGATAGAGTCAAATAATTGTTGCCAGTGCCATATTTGCACTGATCGTACAGTGCCATATTTCTAGAAAATGCATTGGTCACATTGCGATTTCCCAGTTATTTAGTTGTAGGTTCTATCTATAAATACTTAGGTAATATGTGATCGTAACACAATATAATTATTATTATGTTTTTGATATTTGAATTTGTTTTATCACCATTTTTTGAGAGAATGCGCAACTCGCAATTTGAAAAAATACTAAATTCTACCTCAGAAAAAAATATCCCCAAAAATTGTTGTTATTAAAAAGTAGTTCTAAACTATGATAATTATACTATATTTGGAAACATGGACTGTAGATATATTTTAATATATTCGGGGATAACTTGCATACGCCTCACTAAATTTACTTGCCTAACTAATTTTAAACAAAAATTTATGAAAATTGAGCATAATTACGTTTATGTACGTTTAAATTACTTCTGTTTATTTTTTCATTACGTGTTCAAAATTCCACACTAGTAATATTTTATTTTTAGCGTGGTATTTTTTTTGTAAATAAAAATAAATTCAAATGAAAATTTGCTTTTTTATTTCTGTTGTAATGTGTTATTATAATTTCCATTGATTTTGTATAATTGCAAATACACTTCAATTTTAGGCAACCAAACTACAACGTATGTGAGCTATCACTGTATATACGCGTGTGCGTGGTTGTGAGCTATATAATTAACTTAACTACATGTGCACAAATTTGTAGCTATGGACATCTTGCGGGAGTCCCCTATCCAACTGTTCTCTTGTAGTGTCCAACAGCAAATAAATCTTATGGTTTCAGTCGATCAATGTTATTTTGTTTGTGAATTTGAAGTTTACAAAACAAATTAATAAGTATGTAGTTACTATTTAAAGGTAGGTTAAAAAATGGCGGAAAATACAGTTCAAATAAAAAAAGCTGAGATAAAATAATAATGCTTGTTTGCAACTGTTAAATATTGCATAGAATTTATCACTAGGTAAGTATTCTACAACAGATAAAAAAACCGAATGATTCTATAAACTAACTAATACTTTACTATATTACAAATTGCATTGTATACTAAATTGAAATATTATTCTTATATCTATATATTGCTATAGGTACATTGTTTTGCAAACTTCGAGTTCTCAAAAAAACTTTTTCAATGTGTAATTTAATATAAGTTGATGTTTGGATATTTATGTATTAAAAGAAATTAACTGTAATTTGTGGTACGACCGAGGATGTTAAAAATTTTATCGAAGAAAGATTTTTTATATTATGTTGCTATAATTTATTGCCATTATTTGATCAGTTATTCATTACAACTTAACAGAAATAGGTCGTACTAGCAGCTAAACCATAGAAAAACTAGAAGAAAAGTTTTATAAATTATTATTAATTATCAATAGTTTTTTTGCAAATATGTATTTTGAAAACAATTAATCAATGCCTTCCCCGCAACAACTTCTGGTACAAAACAAACCCTAACAAATGTCTTATAAGATACAATATTCACAGTGCGATTTTTTTAAAGAGTAATGTAATTACCACAAATTAAAACGTTTCTCTAAATCAATAAATACTGCCTATATTAAAAGTAGTGACAGTAAAATTGGAGCATTTCAATCAGAAATTTGCAGGAACATCGTTAATAAAATTGGGACTTATTCTTGATGGATTTAAAGATTATTGTATCCTAAATAGTTCAATAGCACGCCAATTAATAACCACATGTGCATTCCCGAGTTTTTTTCGGTTTAATGAAATTAAAAGTTTTCCAATAATTATCAAGTCTTGGAGCGCCCTTAATTTGTAAACTGAATGCAACAGGGAGATCCGCGTGTGCTTATTGAAACTAGGGTCTTTTTTACAAATACGATTTATAATCTTAGAGTTTTGTTAAAAATGTTGATTTTGTTTCTTTACGGTAGTGTTAATAGACAATCAGTTTGCATAAGAATTTTTCGCAGTCAGATCTTTCAAGAGTCAGGGCCCAAGCAGACTTATATGTTTGAGTATAAAATGTAATAATTTGTTCAGATGTGTGTATGTGGACAATGTTGCGAGCTTATTAATTAAAATAATTACATAATTAGAGAAAAAGAGAAAGAGCCAATCTATATAAGTGCCATAATGTAGAATCGTTTGCATATTATGTTATCCACCAAAAATATTATTTATGAAATTTTATGTGCCGAGTAGAATGTTTTTACAAAAACACAATTTCAAATTACACAAATGAAATGTTATTTTTATGTATTGAAATATCTGAATTTTTTATGCAAACGATTCTCCTTCGAGTCTGTACGGAAAAAAATGAAATACTTTCTATTCTTTATAAACTGACAGACTTTCGTGGTTCCTAAACAATGTGTAAGTGTGTTGTTCCTCAACAATAAACCGAGACAAGAATCAATTGTTCGTTTGTTTGTTTGTGTAACGGACGCTTATTTTTATACTAATTATGCAATATAATATTGTAACCGGACACCTGTTGTGTTTATAACTGTTAGGTCGTTACTATGTACGTGTCATAGCTCATAATGTATTCAAATTAAAAAAGAGCACATCGAAAAGTACACAAAAATTTGATACTAAGAAAATATGTATTTGGTTAAAGAGTAATAAGTACGAAATTGATCGTTTTTAAGTAAATATAAATTGAATGTTGTGTTCGATGAAATTTATATATTCAATCAAATTTGACTTTGATTTATTACTTATGCTGACTGTACGTTCGGAAACGGCTTCATTGCGCGCTACCATCACTGGATTAGTTTAGCGCGGTGTTCCGCGTAACGAAGTTGGATGTTCGAGTGTGCAGTCAGCACATATTGAAAAAATTAAAGTCATATTAATTCTGCTCTCAGAAGGCAAAATGACATGTAAAATTTTTGGTAAAATAAAATTAACGATGATCCGGTTCTCCACTTTTCTCTGCGATGGAAAGAGATAGGTACCTACATCATGTACATCCATTTGAGGGTTAATGAGTCGTTAAGAAATGCAGTTTAAATTTAGAATTTCTGTAGAAATCAAACGTTTTTATAATATTATGTTACACAAAATAGTGTTCGAAGAATCTGTTTGCAGTATAGAAAAAAATACTAAAATTCGACTTAGGCGATTTTGCCTTCTGGTTACAGATTTGATTCCGCTATTGAAATCCGGAACTATATGAGTTCTGCGTTGAAATAATTAATTCTGCCAGCGCCTCCCTCGTATATTATCGCGAGATTGACGCTACAAGATGGACCGGAGAAAATTCGGGAATCCACTAAGCCATACAACAATAGTTTCGTTATCGGCAAGTTGGGAAGGCCGCATGCGGGCTCATACTATATTTCTCTAGCTCTACTCCTTGTTGAGGGACGAGGTGGTGCCTTCTATTAAAAAAAAAAAACAAAACAAAAACACAGCCTGAGATGATGACGTCACAACGCTCTGCTGTCTGACGAAGTTCCTATACTTGCTCCCTATGTAATAATAATAATATTATGTACTGCGAGATTATTACTAAAATATTAACTATAGTATACCACATAATAATATATTGTATAATGTATAACGTGTTTGATGATCAAATGGAAATAATAATAATAATATAATAATGATCATTAACTTTTTATAGAATTAGAGAAATAATAGCATAATAAATACGTCGTATATACAAAACCTTGTATAACGTATATAGTTTTGCTAAAGCTGTGGCATATACTTATTAAATAGAAATAGTAAATACATATTATTAGAGAGATATCGGCCGAGATCAAATTGCGAACCAGAGAAAACGAGACGAAACCTCTCGTGATAGGTTCTTTTTCTTGCCGCGGTCGGAAGTCTACGCACGGTAGAATAATACCATAATTAATTAATTATTAGTTAATTATACACGAAAATACACCGCAAAGTACACTCGCTAGTAGAATTAAAAACAAACAGCTTGTGTTTCATTTTCTCAGTTCTGTACCACAGCAGGGTTTTTAATTTTAACCGTTTTTATAAATTTTGTAAACGGAATCGAATTAACTGGATCAATATTTATTGATTCGGAATAGTGTTAATTTGATTCTGATCACCTCTATATTAATTGTACTATGTATTGTTACATATATTTTCAGTCTAATATTAATAATTGTTTTTATTATTTTATTTAGTTTCATCACAACCAGTTTATAATATTTTATTCTGTCGATAATATAGCGCTAAATATAAATGTACAGAGCCATTGTATAATAAATAAGAAACATGTTCCTATTGTAATTTTTATTATTATTATTACTTATTATTATTATTTTTTTTATTAAAAAAAGGAATTATAAAATAGGTGCAATATTATATTACGCTCCGTTGCTGTATCATCAAATATGATTTTAATTTATTGTATGCAATGCCTGGGTACTACCAAAAGTTTCGATGCCATTGCTGGCACCATTGTTGCGTTTGTTTGAAGATATGAGCGTTGTGCAAGAAGCAAGAAACTGTTTCTTACCCGAGAATGGTGCTGTACAACGGAGTTGAAAACAAGTCAGCCTCAATAGTATGTACTATCAATTAAAATCAAATTTGATATCGCTCTTTTTGGTGAAACAGAATGTATAGGTACTGTTGCTTGAATATGATTTATAAAATAAAATAACATGAACACAAACGAGAGACAATTTTTTTTAAAGAAAATATTATGAAAAAAGAAGTTAATTCAAAAGAATAAAATTGGAATTATGTTTGCTTGTTCGGCTATCTAAATATGGCTGGACCGGAATTGATGAAACTTGTGAAAGAAAACAGATGCATGCGGATGCTTTACAAGAATTACAAATGTAAGTGAAGTTTGTGCGAAAACTTTTCTTAAAAAGTGTTTCAATCCTAATGTCATCACCCGACTACGAAAAAAGAAGAGTTATGCTTTTTTTCATTATCATTACAAGTTCCTAGTTTTTAGGGTCTTTCAGTGACAGACCACAAAAGTAGATTTTTTGTAATTTTTTGGAAATATTAAAGTTTATAAACCAAAAGAAACAAAAGTCCACGCTCAATGGAATCAACGCGTCTTTTTCTACAAACATTCAAATATATGGTAAGTTTGAAAGTTCTGAGAATTTTATTAAAAATTTATATTTTTTAAATTAATATAATTATTTACTTACCTTAAAAAGTCGTAGTTTTGTAAAGGTTGCAGATTGCAGTACGTATCAAAAGAATTTAACTGGATCCAGTCCTACTTCCCACCTAGTAAATAATAGCTCATAACTGAAAATTTTCCCAACAAAACAATTCTCTTTTTTCATATTCTTAATATAAAAAGCATGGTCAATTTGTTTGTTAATTTACCAAAGTCCAAAATCATAGACGTCTTGATTAGGAAGTTAAAAAATTATTTCAGCGCAATTTTTTTTTGAAAACATTTTTTTCCCGAAATCTACATTTATAGAAAAAAATTATTAAAATTTTATTTATATTTAACATCTAGAATGCATTTATATATTTTTTACCTAATACGTGACAACTTGTCGAGTCATGATGTGACCACCTCTGGATTATATATGACAAATTAATATATAATATGATCCAATTATTTTCAAAGCTTCACTTTTGCTGTTCTCATGGGAATAGAAACAATAGTAATCAATAATTAATTACTATAAAAGTACCTTACAAATTACAACATAAGTAGACATTGTTGTGTACTAGTCTTGTCATGGCTGAATGGAAAATTGACCCAAGGTCCTTCTCATAAAAACATCAAATATACACTTTAATTATTTTTAAGTATATTTTCGAAATTTATTTTACAAGATTATAATCATAATGAACATAAACCATTTCGAAATGTTTCGTACATACTCGATTTTTATTATAATTGAAAATCGTAAAAACTGTTTTCGTCGTACAAAATTGTATATATAATCAAAAATTACAACTGCTTCCAACTTTTTTTTTACAATTATAAGCATAGAAATATAATCAAAATTTCAAAGTGGTAATTTTTTTAAATAATATTTATTAACAAAATCGCTACATCAACATCAATCTTTTTGCAGCCATTATGTTAACGTATACAAAATGAAACTAACAAAGATGAATCTATATAAAAACGAAGTACACCAAACTTACATCATGTGGGTTGGTTGTGAATTTACTAAACAATAATAACAGTTTTAAACACTCAACACAACTTACACATAAAACATCCTGGTTATTTAGCGAAACCTGGTTTGAGTTCCACCTTGCTTTCAGTAAACTGTAAATGATTCTCAATTATCTGAAAGAGTTCGGCCGGTTGAGGAATTCTTCCAGTTTCCAATTTGGACCATACCGGAACATCGTTTAGGAATATTTCAAACGCCCCAGAGGAAATTAAATGTCCTTCAATAATGTTGCACAAAAAGAAGAGCATCATGCAGGCATACAATTTGTTTTCAATACACCACGTCCACCAAGATGGAGTTATTTGACCAAATCGTCCAAAAATATCCAAACCGCTTAAAATCACCATAATCACTAAAATTTTAGCAAGCCCCTAAAACGTAAATATAATTACCACTTTTGATTATCATAACCGTTGAACATAACTGATCAAATTTTCATCAACCTATTATACAGTAGAACTCGTAAAAGTTATGGTAACATTCTACAGAATGCTCTAAGATTGGTCAAGTACGATTTTTAATGAACTCTGCACGGACTGCACCCCACCATCCCCTTCCTCTCGCGAAAAAACCCATCGCACCAGTCTCCCCCCGCGCGAGAAACTTTCCTCCTGCAAGAAACTCAGCCATCCGCGAGGGTTCGTCTAAAAACTCACCAAAAATCGTGTGAGCATTCTGTAGACTGTAGAATATTACCAAAGTTATAGCTGAGACTCAAAATTTATACTTCGTCACAGGCGTTTTTTGTTACAAGCTTTTATTTAGCTTGTTTTGTAATTATGTATGTTTATTGTTCAAATCTTGCAAGTCATTTTTGAATGACTTCCACATACCCGATTGATTTGAAATTTTGTACACATATGTATTCCCAATGACAATACATGAATCAATCGTTTTTAGCATTAAATAATTAATTAATTTTAGTAAATTAATGTTGACTAAAAAGAATAAAATAAAATATTAGTAAAAAAAACTTTTTAAAGACAAGCTCTTATTGAAATGTACTAGAGGCAAAAAAATTATAATTTAGGTTTAAAATTATAAAAGAGGGGGTCATAACTAATAAACTACCATAGAGTTTACAACCCACGCTCAGGGGCGAACTGACGGTAGTCAACCGGTCCGAAAAAAGTGGCACGGGCGAAAATTTTTCAAGAGTTCAAGATCATTGAGGTTTTTTCAAGGTCATTTTGGTTTTCTAGTTAGGAAAACAAATTTTTGACAGCAGAAATATTTAAATAGTAATAGGTGTCTGGTTCTGGTATCTGTCTGTTAATTATTAGGATTTAAAATATCATTAGCAATATTTTTTCTCCAAAAAAAGTAAAGTATGTAGTAAAACTAGAACTCACAATTTTTAAGGGGATGGTTCCTTCCTCCACAAACTACTTGATTCAGACAGAATCATTGTCAATATTTAATAGTACCTTTTTCTCTCAAGACATTAGCACAAATGCACCCAAAAAATTGTCTGCCAATGTGCTCCTTATTCTATTTTTAAAAAATTTGAGTTTTAAAAATGATTGTTCTCAACTCGCTCGAGTAATAGTCTCTCAAACAAAAAATATACTGATTTTCTTATATTTATATTATTAAAATACACCGGTCGGCGGCCGGATACAGCTGGCCAGACCGGCCCTGAAGAGGCCGGCCCACCGGGGAATCTCCCGGTGGCCCAATCCGCCCCTGCCCACGCTTTAATAATTATGAACCTAAATTATTAAATATTATTTTTTCTTTTTAGTACACTTCAATAAAAGCTTATCTTTAAAAAGTTTTTTTTATTAATATTTTATTTTCATTCCTTTTGACCTTTACATCGACATGTAGGTATCTATATTATGATCTATTCACGTTATATCATATTCGATTCTCCAAAGTGAAACCTACACAATTTTTAGAATATAATATGTACATATTATTTGTGCAAGTAATGTTAAACTAGTTCTTTGTAATATTTATCCGTGGTGAAAGTAATTAAAGAAACAGCTATGATCTATCTCCATTCTCCATTGGAGTGGAAAAGCATTAAAGGACGAAAACATAACCTTAGCAACCCAGATATGACTTGCAAGATGTATAATTTAGGCTAATATAACTTAGGTATTGTTATTTAGCACTACTCATTAGTGATCTATTTCTTCAGGATTTGGAAGTACTTACAATAAATCTAGACAACAACATATTCATTCCTGGCGGATCATAGTTAGCTCCATCGACCATTATCAATGGATATTTTTGATTAAGAATACTTGCATATTCATCAAACATTTTTCGATAACCACATGAATAACTAAACATATAACAACGCAGTATTATTAAAGATTACAAAAACAAACATAAGAGATATATCTATAAAATTAATGTTAATTAGGTTAGGTAGCTCTAAACTTACCAATATAAAAATTTTAAAGTAGGTGCATTGAAATTTCTATTTATTTTCGTTAGAGGTATTTCTTTCTCTTCTTCTGTACTTTGACTTACTGATAATATCATCAAAGATATTAAAGCAAAAAACCACAAATTAACTGAGGAACCCATAGCCATGTTTCTGTCAAAGTCAAATAAAATCAGTACTGACAACATTCAGAAAAAAAAATTGCAAAGCAACAATAGAGGTGCAGATTCAGTAATATTATGCGGAAATTATTTCTTTTTTACGGAATAAAAATATTATACTATGTTGCAGATAGATAATATATAGCGCATAAATGCACATCGTCTTAAATCTCCTTCATTGATCATCATTATCATCTTTCTTGGCGTACTGATCAGGTTATGCGCATGCCCGAGTAAGCTGGTCTCGACCAATAGAATATTTCGGAAGAAACTGTCATTTATACTAGGCAGGAAGAACGTTTTCCCGCGTTTTATTTACTTTAAGTTAAATTTTGAAAATGAATATTACCATGATAACGAAATTTTTTTGCTTACTAGAAATTTCAGCTCATAATATTATTCGCAATACGAATATTTTCTTAATTATTTATGAAATAAAATATGGGGAGATCTTGTTTTTTGTGTGAAAAAAAAACTTCAACAGATGAAAAAAATTCTCTGCATAGGTAAGCAGCAGATATACAATATATTATTAAATGCACGTAAGAAGAAATAAATAATGAATAATTACTTCAAGATTTCCAAAGGATCCTACTATACAACTGATATAATATGTACAACTGATATAATATGCATGTGATTTACACGATAAGGACGATGTATTTAATTTGTACATTTGTTTCCGTCAATTTCATGGCAAGTAGAATGTTGCTTTATCAAATATCGTACTGGAATTCCTTCAGTATGTGTTCCCAAGCCATTTATTTTTATCTTCATCAGGGACCTACAATTTTTTGTGCAATGAAAACATGACTAATTTAGTACGAACATATTTTTATTGATGAAAGATACATAATGTACCTACTCGTATTAAATTAATATATTTTCATAAATGAAAATACGCTTGACTTGATTCATCATGTTTAAATATATAGGTACCTACCTATATCGCACGGTGTACAATAATAGGTACATATATATGCCGTATCACATAAAATAAATTTTATTCAACGTCATGTTTGCTTTTAGTGTTTTTTTCGTATTTGTTTTGCGGACCTTAAATAGTCGTTTATTGACTAGTGACCATTATGTAACGCTTTTCAGTGCTCTAATGAAAAACAGTTATATATTGAACCATTATGTAACTGTTTTTTTTAATTCAATTAAAGTCTAAAACCACGCATGTGTTGAATAAAGTATAGTGTGCAACGCGTGTGCTAAATCTTTATGCGTGAGGCGCGATGTTTTCATGGCACTCGTATGCGACTCGCGATGTACACTCGCTAAGGCTCGTGTGCGCTCGCCTACTACTCGTGCTAAATACATCAGCACTCGTATTCGGCTCGTAATGTACACTCGCTATAAGGCTCGTGCGCGCTCACCTACTACTTGTGCTGAAAACATCGCGCTTGACGTACCTACAACGATGTATTTAGCACACTAGTTACACAATATACTATTATGTGATACGGCAATTTAGGAAGGCGTACGTAAAATATAAACTATGACGTCAGCGTACGATTATAAGTACATATTTTATTTTATACGAGAAATATAGGAATATAGTTGCTATGGTAACGAAGTAAATATGTTGTCAGTGAGATTTCGGTGTTTGAAATTGATTCAATAAAACTCTAAAGTTAAAATTGTTGTAGGTACATCCCCCTATATCCCTATATTATTAAACGAGTAAATCTTGTATATATGTTTCTATGTATCTATATAAATATTTTCTCGAAAACGGCTCTAACGATTTTGATCAAATTTACCGAAAAGGGGTTTCGGGGGGCAAAAAATCGATTTAGCTAGGTCTCATCCCTGGAAAAATTCGTTTTCTCATCGATTTTATCATTTTAAAAAACAGTTTTTTTAACGTCATAAAACAGTGTCGTATTGTGAGTAGGCTTTGGAAAAAACAAACTATTTTCATTATTTATGTCAAATCTGACAGTCAATCTTTAACTTATTAAAATAATCAGTAATTATTTGAAAAGTAAAAAAATAGCAACAATAAAATCTAAACATAATTATGTAAGTAGTTTTAGATAAAATTTAAATAAATAGGTATGTTATTTTTATACGATTTTTATATTACCTATATAAAATATGTATAGGTAAGTACGTTAAATGTAGTATGACGTATAATCTTACCTAGACCTTTTTTTCTCAAAAACGACTAACGATTCTGATAAAATTTACAGAATGGAGATTTTTCGGGACGAGAAATCGATCTAGGTAGGAATTTTGGTTCCAGAGGGGAGCAATTAAAAAAAAGGTGTTTTTTATTTATTATAACTCGCTCAATTAAAGTCAGATTGATTCGAAGTCCATTTTTACATAGATTTTATATAATATATCACAAGTGTTAAAATTGTAATTGAACACTAATATAAGAAGTGTCTTGCACAATATGTAAATAATAACAAAACGGCGCCGCGGGTCTGTGTAAAAACACA
Source organism: Mongoloraphidia duomilia (assembly GCA_039654895.1). NCBI lineage: Eukaryota > Metazoa > Arthropoda > Insecta > Raphidioptera > Raphidiidae > Mongoloraphidia > Mongoloraphidia duomilia. The sequence goes on from CM077522.1 coordinate 31,009,666, forward strand.
TCGATTTTTAAAAACTATGGTGAAGATACATGCAAAAAAAGTTTTGCGCAGGTTATAGTCTGGCGTTTGTTATTAAAAGACTCGATTTTTGTGAGTTTTTTAGTAGGTACCTATGCAAAAAAAATATTTGAAATTTACTGGTAGTTGTTAACACAGAGAAAAAGTATAACTTCGATAAAGTTGATATTTGGTATCAATGCTTAAAATTGGATTGTTAAAATGGCAACGGGCGAGCAAAATTTCATCTGATTCGAACATTTTTACAAGATATTCAATCTATGAAAATCGGTTTTTGCGAGTTCTTCAGTCATCAAAACAATAACGGCGGTAGATTTGCAAATGGCGACCTAAATAATATTTACAGGAAAAATTCTTGATTCAAGTTGATACTTAGTTTTTACGCTTAAAAATACACATAGGTAGTTAAAATATTTAACAGAAACAATTATTTTAAATTATGTTTCAGAAATAAATTCGTTTCGGAATAATATTCTGAGAAAATAATATCTCACAGCATACAAGTACTATTTTTATTGAACTCATCCGAGCAAAGCTCGGCACCCAGATATTTATTATTATTAAACGAGTAAATCTTGTATATACCTACCTATCTATGTTTCTATGTATCTATATAAATATTTTCTCGAAAACGGCTCTAACGATTTTGATCAAATTTACCAAAAAGGGGTTTCGGGGGGCAAAAAATCGATTTAGCTAGGTCTCATCCCTGGAAAAATTCGTTTTCCTATCGATTTTATCATTTTTAAAAACGGTTTTTTGACCTGTCAAAACATTGTAATATCGTGAGTAGGCTTTGGAGAAAACAAACTACTTTCATTATTTATATGTCAAAATTATCTGACAGAATTTTTAACTTATTAAAATAATCCGTGAACTATTTGTATAGTAAAAAATAACAGAAATAAAAACTAAACATAATTATGTAAGTAGTTTTAACTAATATTTAAATAAATAGGTACCTAAGTATGTTATTTTTATATTACCTATATAAAATATGTATATTATGTACGTTAAATATAGTATGACGTATAATCTTACCTAGACTTTTTTTTCTCAAAAACGAATAACGATTTTGATGAAATTTACAGAATGGGGATTTTTCGGGGCGAGAAATCGATCTAGGTAGGAATCTTGGTCCCAGAGGGGAGCAATTAAAAAAAAGGGTTTTTTTATTTATAACTCGGTCAATTGTCAGATCGATTCGAAGCCTATTTCTACATAGATTTTGTATAATATATCACAAGGGTTAAAACTGTAAATGAACACTAATATAAGAAGTGTCTTGCACAATATGTAAACAATGACAAACAGGCGGCCCGAAGGGTCGCACTTCTGGCAACGCGAGTCTGTGTAAAAACACATCGATTTTTGAAAACTATTGTTAAGATACATACAAAAAAGTTTTGTTTAAAAATTTGCACGGCGGCCCGAAGGGCCGCACTTCTAGCGACACAGGCATGCAGTATATCAAAACACATCGATTTTTAAAAACTATGGTGAAGATGCATGCAAAAATGTTTTGCGCTGCAGGTTTATAGTCTGACGTTTGTTATTAAAAGATATAATATGAATTCTATTTCTTCGAAAATCGATTTTTGTGAGTTTTTCAGTAGGTACCTTCTATGCAAAAAAAATATTTGAAATTTACTGGAAGTTGCTAAGATGACATCACAGAGAAAAAGTACTTCGATAAAGTTGATATTTGGCATCAATGTTTAAAAACGGATTATTGAAACGGCAACGGGCAAGCAGAATTTCATCTGATTCGAACATTTTTACAAGATATTCAATCTATGAAAATCGGTTTTTGCGAGTTCTTCAGTCAACAAAACAATAACGGCGGTAGATTTGAAAATGGCGACCTAAGTAATATTTACAGGAAAAAATGCTTGATTTAAGTTGATACTTAGTTTTTACGCTTAAAAATACACATAGGTATTTAAAATATTTAACAGAAACAATTATTTAAATTATGTTTCAGAAATAAATTCGTTTCGGAATAATATTCTGAGAAAATAATATCTCACAGCATACAAGTACTATTTTTTTGAACTCATCCGAGCAAAGCTCGGCACCCAGATATTTTCATATAATATGTGTTAAAAAAAAATAGTGTATACAATTCGTACAATTAAGTAAAGACGCCCGGGCTGCTACTTAATTTTTCTTGCAAAAGTGTTTGCTTGTTTGTTAAGGAAAACAATTTTAACTTCTGCACCCCTTAAAAGAAGGGTGCATAAGTCTCTAGGGGATTAGGTAGGTTTAGGACAAAAAAGCTGTCATCTAAAATCTGATAACATTTCGAATAAAATGACCCTATTAAAAAAAAGTTATGCTCCTACAGTACAAAAATCTACTGTACAACACTACTAAAATTTTAATATTGAATTTAACAGCTATAATATGCTGAAAAATGTCAAATTGGTGGCAGGCCAATTCTGAAAAAAAAATAGTTTTGAGCTCCTTAAGAAAAGCCCTTTGAATGATCTTTTTCATGACCGAATACAAACAATACACCTATATTTTTGCCTCCCCCACTTTTAGTCAAGTTAAACATAACTTTTTTGATGTTTCGCGATATGATTACAGAAGTGCTGAAAATAACGCATTATTAGTGTATTTGCCATAATATGGCACATACACTATTGGCGTCGGTCGGATGGCGGGACCTAAGGGTTGGACCAAAATTTCTCGACGTTTCATAGCCTCCTGAACACTTTGGCACCATTTTTGAAAATGTTTATATATATATATGTGTGTGTGTGTGTGTGTGTGTGTGTGTGTGTGTGTGTACACGATAACTCTCGACAGACTTTATCGATTGAAACGAAATTTGGTACACACATTGGAACCCATCACCGCAAGAAGCCTATTTAAAACGGGCCCGATCGGACCATTTTCAGGGTTGTATTTAGGGGTTCCAAAAAGTTTTTGGGCCCAAAAATACCGAAAAATTTGTCAGAATCGTTTCAAAATTGAAATTTAACTCTATAGCAATGATTAAAATGTGCTGCTAAAATTTTAATAAAATCGGCCCGACAGGACCGGACTTTCAAATTATATGAAAACACTAGTTTGTTGATACGGATTTACTTATGGAAGGGTGTATTTAATTGGGTGTACTGATAAAATCCATGTCTAATATTGAAATTTAGAAAAAATTTAATTATTTTAAGAGATGTATTAAGGAGTTAAATTTTTTATTTTGTCAAAAAACAAACTTAAGTTCACATAATAATGCCACAATGCCTGTATTAGCAAATACACTATATTGTCGGCAGGGTTTGGCACTGCGACCCGAGTTTTTATTATTATGAAGGAAGAATTTTGCATCCACATTCCACAAGCACCCTAAACTTCAGGTTCGTCACCGTCACACAAGGGAGCAAAGTGAAACTATAACCGCGTCTCAAACAATGAAATGGGCGATTACAGTGAGTTTGGGTCGTGCGCACGAAGTACACGGAGCGACCCAATAAGCACAGCCTTTTGCATGCGGCAGACTAGTGATTCAGCATTGCGATGACATGCCGGGATTATTATTATTATTATTATATTGCTACACGTATTGATATAAAGGCGATTCATTTTAATTAAATGTGTTTTAAATTTTCAATCATGTTTAAAAAAATGAAAATTTAAAAAATAGACTGAATAATCTTCCATACAGCGATCGCATTATTCTAACAACCAATGATTAACATTTTCAATAATAGATGTCGCAAATAGTAACACATTATTTTGAATATGAAATTGTCGCTCGATATCGACGTCTCTCTGACGTTCTGACGTCATGCGCGTCCCGACGGTACACTCAACGAAATTGCGGACGCTCCCTAAAACCCATATAAAGCTGTACCATATTGTTTAATCTACAGAAAAAATTGCGCGAATAATATTTTTTTATATCGGATTCTATTATCAAAAATTTTAACGTTGCGGCGTTTATAGGGACGTTCTTGCGATATTCGGGTCTCATTCGACTGTAATCATATTGTTTGTGTACCAGTAGCGCTAGAAATTTGAAATTTGGCCTGTATTTATAGGTCTTGACTTGTAGTTAGAGAAAAAAATAAAAAAATCTAATTTTTTAATGTTATAAATTTGTAGTATAGTAGATACATTTAGAGAAAACTTCACCGCCTCATGCGCAGAAACCAGATTTGGTTCGGTTTGGTCTATTCTATTTTTGAAGGGGTGCGGTGTACATGTCAGGGGCGTCAGTCGCGGTGCACTGTTTTTTATTTACTTGTCAAGTTGTCATTCAGTGTTCATATTACCTTACATGCTGTTAAAATCGAGTATTGAATTGTGTTTGAAGTGCATTATCAGTGATGCATGTTTATTAACATTTTATTTTCTTTGTCTTATTAATTTGTCTAATTAATTACATAATCTGTTTTGCGTACGCCACTGACTACTTCTCACACCAGTTTTTGTGCGCAGGTTTCCGTTAGGATTTGGTTTTCTCTAAATGTATGTACTCTAGCTACCTACTGGTATATTCTTATCAGATAAATATTAAAAAAATACTACTGTTTAGATTTAGAAATATATATACCTACAAAAATATTAGATTGATTCAATTAGTACACAGTATTTTTCTTTTGTTGGTGTCCTTTGCTTAAAAAAAATGTGAAAAAGATAACTTAATATTTTATAAATAAACACAACGTTTCCGTCGAATTACTGCATGGCTGAGCGTTAAAGGCAAAAATAATTTTGAAGTTTATCCTTTGAAACTCAGAAGGGAAAGTAAAATTTATTTTTGTTTAAAAATCAGACAGATGGGCAATAAGCCTGTATAAGAAAGAACAAAAAATTAATTAATAAAAAAACAAACAAAAAACAACAACAACAACAACACCAATAACAAACTCAACTCAGAAAGAGGGAAATTCTAACTAAAATGAACTAAACAAGATAACAAACAATAAGCTAAAAGATTTAAGTGTTCAATCTTGCAGTCGGGGGCCCGTTGTCCTATTAACTCAAACAAAATCATTTGTTTATCCGTGAGAATGGTGCGATAGTTACCAATAGTTTAGTTAGTATCCGACCGAATGTCTGGAAAAACGAGATCTCTGGAAAAACGGCGGTTTAGTTTCTAGACAAATCCACTACAAAGATAAAGGGGAGGTCAATAGGACCCTGAGTTGCTTCCAGAAAAGGATGCTACGGCTGAGCTTGCTTGACTTGTAGTGAATATGTATCATATTTTTATAATAGATACTAGCGGCTCGGCCCGGCTTCGCCCGGACTGAAATACACTACTCACTCGCTTCACTCGTTCGCTTGAATATTATAATTACATTTCTCACTCGCTTCGCTCGTTCGCTTAAATATTATAATTACATTACTCATTCGCTTCGCTCGTTCGCTCCCGGGTAGTATATTACTCACTCGCTTCGCTCGTTCGCTCCCGGGTGGTACATTATTCACTCGCTTCGCTCATTCGCTTGAATATTATAATTACATTACTCACTCGCTTCGCTCATTCGTTCCCGGGCGGTACATTACTCATTCGCTTCGCTCGTTCAACTAGATATCTCAAAAACTGTTCGATTTATTTAAAGAAACTCAAATGTAAAATCTAACTTTGACACCCTGTATATCCGAAACGAACGACATTTTTATAAGGCAAATTGGGTTAAATCCTACTATTTTTATGTCTAGAATATAGGATTACTTTTTGGCGCATTCTTTACGGAACACCCTGTATATAGATTAGCTTGCTTTCCGGTAATCTTGTTTAGCAAATTTAAAATTAAATATGAAATAAATAATTAATTGGAATTTCCTCTATCTAAGTTAGTTTTTTTTTGTTCTTTTTAAAAACTATAATTAATTTGATTTCCAATTTTTAGTGACTTATCTACATTTTATTTTACTCATTGGTTTTGAAGTAAATTTATTTTATTATTAAACTGACTATATTTTCCTATGGCGAAGTGACAAGAAAGTTTTATCTTGGGTTTTAAATCTCAACATTAGTGGTAAAAATTATGCCCAACCGCCATTTCCGTTTTCCCTGGTTTTCATATACCCAGTGTCACTTTCAGGGTTACTAGAGGAATTGACGTTTGTTTTATGAAAATCGGTCTAGCCGTTTGCGCTCTGACAGGGAACGAATGGTTCAAGGATAAATAGTTACGCACATAGGTAGATAGTCACATTAAACACGTAACGCTTTACGTGCGTAGTCGCGTTGCTATTACAAGTCCTCAGTTCCCAGGTTCTAGCCCGAGAGCTGGTAAAAGTGTCAATTGGATTTTCAATTTATTATTAAAAAAAAAATAATGAATTGATGCTAGGCCCAAATAACCGTAGCTGTTGGTGGTCTTTAAAACACACACGTGCGTAGTCGGGTTGAACGATCTATAATACAACGTTACTATAGAATTCACTCGGAATTTGTTGAATAAACGCGGTGTTTACATATAAATAAAAATATTGTTATCAAACTTGTGACGCTGAGTGTACCTACACAGCTGATCGATTCCTTGCTAACGTTTGTAGAGAGTCGAGCTCCAAACAAGGGGTGGGGGCTAAAAGGGAAGAATAGAGGAATACAGTTTATTTCAGCCATCGTCAAATCATTGCATTACTGAAATATACAAATCGTTTGACTAAAACTATTGTTTAAAAATATTGTGGGTGTGCCTCTAATCAAGTTTTTTTTCTGCGAGAAAACTTTTAGTGGCAGAACTAGTAATTTTAAATAGATAAATCAAAAGGTAAGATTATTTTTATAAGTAATATTATTTTGTATACTTATAAATATTGGAATGAATGAATTATCTATTACTACGCTTCAATATTTTTGTATCAATTACATTATCAATATTCAAATTAGATGCGTTTAGTTTTAATAAATAAATATTTAAGAAATATTGTAACAGGTAAAAAATGAAGGTACTTAACATATTTCATAATTTATTTGGGTATGAAATTATTTAATACAAGAAAATATGTTGTTCAATTTAAGCTACGAATATTAATAAATTTAAAAGTACAAATATTTTTGTTAATAATTTTATATTATCATTAAGTTTAGACACTGGTGACTTTTAAAAAGTGACGCGTAATATTAACTAGTATAGGTACTAACAGATAATTATTATTCGACAACTGCAATACGGGTATTTTAAAATTCAAACTGTGTATTGATTGCACATAATAATTTCTACTGCATTAAGTTATTGTTCCAATTTTTTATTTTTTGTTTAAAAATAGCAGCTGACAATTACTGTGAAACAGAATTTAATTTAATTTCATATTTTTGTACATATAAATAAAACAAAACTATGTAAAATTATATTTAACTGCACTTCATTAAAGGAGGGTTTATTTTGATTGGGTATTAGAAATATTTAATATTTAGAAAATAAAATGAACTAAAAAATATTTCGTTTCGTAAGATAAACTCTTTGTACGCATGCGTCGATGCAAAATCTGTCTGACCTTAAAAATACAAGCAGTAAAAAATAACAAAAGAATCTGTAAGCTTTCAAGTAAAAAATTATTGATAAAGGAACATAAATTAAAATAGCAAAATTTTTATTTCGAAACGTAGACTGTTGTGTATAATATTAGGAAAGTAGATACTGTTAAATAAAAAATTTTTTTTATATTATATTAAAATGAGATTTAAGAAGTTATAATATTCGAATCAGTTAAATTATTGAAAATAATCAAACTATTTTGAGTAATCTCATTTTAATAAATAAACTCACAGATTTTCTTTTTCTAGCGTATACTGAATGACTTACGTACGTAAATAAACAATGAACAGCCTGTATAAAGCAGTTGTTGATAACAGTGTTAGTGGGTCATGCATAATAATACTGATAAAAACAATAACGGAAGTCTATGGGCCACCTACACGTTAATTATTTATAAACTAATAATAAGGTATCAAGAACAGTTTTCTAAGACTTTACAATAATTAATATAAACCATTTAGGTAATTAAGTGCATACATTGATAATACATAATATAATAATTAATATGCTCAAATTTACTCGAAATTAACAGAATTGCATTAAGAAATTTCGATGCTTGAGTAAGTGAAAAAAATATATATTTATATAAAAAAATAAAAAACACTCTTACATCAACACTACGTTATAAATTTTAAACCACCCGAGACACGTTTTCCCACCATCAACACCGTCACTTCCACCACGTATGTTATTTCCATTTTTTAACAATTTATTGTTATATAAATATAAATCGTGTTGCAAGATTTTTTTATTTACATAGTACTTAGTACAACATACAATTGAAGCTAATAAGCGTGTTAAAAAAAGAGAAATGAATGTTAAAAGATTATTGACGCTACATGCTATACTTGTGCTGGAAAGGGAATCAATTATGTTTAGAATTTTCAGAAAAAAAATGTAATAATTGATTCGATGTCTCAAAATTTTTTTTTGTATAGGTATCACTCTATTTTGTTTCATGCGTACATCCAAAACACACATACACCCCCCACACACACGTTCATCCCAAAATAGTCAGAATAGATTCCTAGGATCTCAAAACGTCGAGAACTGTTGAAAACTCGATTTTCGAAAATCTGACTGGAACCAATAACTTCGTGAATTTTTGAAAATCTTCAATTTTCAATAGCGGGAAGTTAAAAACTTATTGCTTACCAACAAACTTAATAATGCTGTTGACGAAATCACTTTTTGCATTATATGGATAAGATTTAATGAAATGTAACTTAATATAAAATTAGATAAATATACAGGTGTCCCAAAGGTATAGTATACATAAATTATTTATAGGCTTGTTAATTATAGTTTGTTGAATCTAAAATCTCAATAAACATATTATGTCCTTTTATTAAGGGTTACCGAGTTATCGATACATTCATTTATTTTTATAAGTAGTAGTCGAACGCCAAAAACAAATGCTGATTAGTTGTCAGTCAAATTAAATAAACGTATAAAGTTGAAAATGGAAAGATTTACTAGACGTGAATATGCTGAAATGCATTTTATTTACGGATTTTGTGATGGCAGTGGCTGAATATCGTCGCACATTCGAAAGAGTAGGTACATCGAAATTTTTAAACGAGGAAATCATTTTTAACAAATTACTTTAAGATCTATGGCATTTTTAAAGTGTTAGGTAATATGTTAAGTTAATTTATAAAGTTTGTAAGTCTAATAAAATAAATGAATTTATCGATAACTCGGTAACTATTGATAATAGGACATAAGTTTAATGAGATTTTAGATTAAAAATTATAATTAACAAGCCCATAAATTTATGACTATACCTTTGGGGCACCCTGTATATTCGTTTGTTAGTTGTACGGAATTCTCGGCTCGAGTTACACTCGTATAGTTGACCGATTTTTTTTGATGTAGAACTACGTCTTTCTTGGTGGTATATATAGGGAGGTAAAATAATGCAAAAAGAAAAATATTTTACAAAAAAATATGTGAAAAAAATGTGTGACGCGAACTACCATTTATTTACGCCGTTACAAAAATGTGTGACGCTAACTACCATAGTTTGTGTTTTGTATGTCATACATGTTAATATTTTTTGACAGATGTAACGTCATTTTATATTTTGACTACATAATATTAAAAATTATTAATTGTGAGATAAAACTAGAGAGATAAAACGTCTTCGGTTGCGGCACAATCGTAATTACTGTTATTTTTTTTCAAAATGTTGTTATTAAAATATAAAACAGTAGGTAGAGCTTTTCGACAGGTTGCACATAAGGTAGTTTGAAAGACTAATTAAATATTAATGAAGCGATAACAAATCATTTTTAATTCACGAATTAATATTATCAGAACGATATTCATGCTGTTGTTCATTTATAGATTATAAACGTGTCCATAAAAATACACATTACATATGCAATAATAACCGATAGTTTAGGTAACGTTGGGTTTTATGTTCGTGGAAAACACATTTTAATGGAAAACGATTGTTTGACTTCTGATAATAAGCACCCAACATCGATGAATGTCAGATAAAGTTAAACACGACAAAATATTTTTCAACTATTCTCCATAATTAGGTACCTATTTAAAAAAAAATTAATTTTTTAATTTTTTCTAATAATTTAACATAAATAATATTGAAAAACGAAAAGAAATTTTTTTTAAAACCATAGATACATTACTAAAAATTAATTAAAATGTATAAAAATTTAAAAAATAGCACGTGACTTCAAAACGCGCCAGGAATGTTTGTGACGTCGTTATGTTAAAATTTGTGTGCATTTGTTGGTATTTGTGTATATGTATTACATATACTATCAAAAATAATAAATTTTTAACTTGGTAACCATGGATACAAAGACCATAGATAACATAATGACGTCACACGCGATCGGATTCTTTCAGCGCGTCATCGGAACTGAGTTTAAAAATTAATTTTTATTTAAATATAACCTTTTAATTAGTAATAAAAAAAATTAAATAAAAACAGTTCTGCTATAAAACTTGTATGTGGTCTTTCCATTTAAGTAAAAAAAAAATTCATTCAAAAACCGAATTGACTAATATGTAAAACGTCCAATTTTGAGCCCTGAGGAAATCAGCAATGTTGGCGATAAATATAAAAGTTTTACGTAAGATTATTTGTCCATCTTTCCCATTAAATTGCTTATATTCTCCATATTGAAAATTTGATTTTCGGAACCTGTTTAGCGGGTTGAAACTGAGCATTTTCAACCCTAGGGATAAAAATTTTCAGGTCAGTTCTCTCTGTTTTTAACGTTGTTAACAGGGAGACAGAGCGATTGGATCCGCATATAATTTTGAAAATGTCAAATTAAGAAGGAGATAGAGCGATATTGAATCCGCATATAATATTCATAAACGTCAAAATGACAGACATAACCTTACATAACTCTGACAGATCTAATATTTTTGCGACTTTTTCGCACACACAAATTGTAGGTTCCTCAAATCGCATTGTCAATAGAGTTGTGAAAAATAATATGCAATTACACGGTATGAAACTTGGCGTTTGCAACACGTGTGCTTGCATACTCTCGTACCTCGGGCAGCAAACTTCACACTGGTTGCAAACGCCAAGTTTCTTACCTTGTAATGCAATATAACTATTGCACAAGGATGATATTTAGTTCTGATTACAGAAAGGGTAAAGGCACTAGTTCCCCACTTTTATATTTATCATTTTATCTGTGACAGATTAAATTATTACATAACATAGGTAATTATGTAATAAGGAAAATTATAATGTTAAAATGCTAGGAAACTCCGTAATTAAATTAAAATGAAAGTACAATGATCACTCGGAGTTAAGATTAGAATTGTAATTAATACTCACCAATTATAAAACATATTTTACTTACACTAACTTATAAACTACACAAAATAAACTAACAACTAACTTAAAACTACGAATATAGGTACTATCAAAGAATCTTTAGGTCGTTGCTTATAATAAAATTTACTAATACTAATACTAGGTAATACTAATACTAACTAATACTAACATAAATTTATGTTTAGTATTAGTATTACCTAGTATTAGTATTAGTATGTAAATTTAATTATAAGCAACGACCTAAAGATTCTTTGATAGTACCTATATTCGTAGTTTTAAGTTAGTTGTTAGTTTTTTACTTCCCACCTCTACTATGGTAGGGAAGTAATGGATGTAGTCCGAAAAAAATATTTCGACATTTTAACAGATCTTCACGTTTTGAGACCCTAGCAATCGTTTAAAATCATTTTCTGACTGATGTCTGTAAGTGTGTGTGTGTGTGTGTGGGGGGGGGGTCAATTTTTCGCCTTCGATATCGTAAAAACGGAACAACATACGGCCATGCCGTTTGTTCTATTGTGTTTATCAGCCTTTAAGTTAGATCTGATTAAATTTTGAGTCAAATCGGTTCAGTGGATCCTGAGATATTAAAAAAACGTTCTTAATGTCACGTATTAACATAGGTAAAAAAAAATATAAATGAATTCTAGATGTTCTAATATGAAAAAAATGTAAATATTTTTTTCTCTAAAATGCATAGTTTTCGAGAAAAAAAATATTTTACTAAAAAAAATAAAAATTAGGTATACGTAAATCAAGGTAACCATGATTTTTGCTACATTAAGCTAGCCATCAGTAATCACCAAACAAGAGGAACCATAGCAACGCCATGTAAAGAACAGCACCGTTACACAAGAGTGTTTATTTTTTGCAAATATTTACTAGGTGGGAAGTATCAGTCGAATTTTTTTGTGTAGTTTATAAGTTAGTGTAAGTAAAATATGTTTTATAATTGGTGAGTATTAATTACAATTCTAATCTTAATTCCGAGTGACCATTGTACTTTCATTATAATGTTAAAAGTTTAAATCTCTTTTGTCTCATTTTACCGATAATAGTTAGTTACAGATCTGTTGCTTGATACTGTGTCACTTATTTGCAAATTACTTACTATTTTCGAATTATTTTTATTCGAGCCGGTAGAGTGAAACTGAAGATTTCGGTATTACAACTAGTGTTGCCTGTGGTCGAAATTGGACCAATTGTGTCTGTAAAGTAACGAAATTCTAATTGGAATTTATTACATTAACATAACTGTACCGACAATGAAGAAATCCAACAAAACGATACCCTCTACATATTTATAGTTCATAGAATCTCCGTGGTGTGTCACCAGAGGTCTCAAATTACACCAAACAGCTAGAGAAACAACGCTATGTATTTGTTTGTATGTAATATTCTCCCTTTATTCTACCTGCCTTAACGGCAACATACATACATGTTTTTTTTTGCACATCTATGGCACAGTAATTAAGTACCTTTTGGAATTATACAAGTTTCATTCCCCTCTTTTCATAATAAATAGTAAAAAAAGGTACCATAATTTTCGGTGTTCACGTATTAATATAATAGATAATATGTACGAGTATTATAATTCTCTTTATTACATGTGTTATAATGATTAATCTATTAAGTCAATAATAAAATCAAAAGTGGTTGATCGGAAGTATTTGTTGAGAAAAAGGTGCATTTACCTTATTTAGTAAATACAATATTTTTTCGTGTCGCCGCTATCATTGTTTAAATGTTTTCTATTTAAAAATTTGTCTTTTAATCCGAGCTGATAATGAGTTTGTAACACGGATAAGAAGACGTTTATTAAACGTTTCGTCAAATAAAACAATAAGATTAAACAAACAAATTGGATTCATACTAAAAAATGCATTATTTTTTCGTTAAAAATGGCTTTAAAAATTTAAAGATGAGACCATAGTCAAGTAGGTAAATTATATTTTTTTCGTGTAGAATTTTTTTATACACCAGCATACAAATATTTTCAAAATTAGTCCGTTCCTTTTCTGTATCTGTACAGATTTTTTAAAAATATATACAACTAATTTTGAAAATACCGGTATTTGTGTTGCTGTATATAATAGAAAAAAGTTTCCTACAAGCTCATAATATACGGATATACCAATCCTATTAATTAACAATACAGTATAATAAACTAATGTGGAATAGTAATTAATGGAATATATTTCGAGCATCTTTTGGCAACTAGACCCTGGAAGTCTAGCCTTAAATATTATCATTATGCATATAGTTATGAGTATGAATAGATAATATTATATATTTTTTTATCAATGAATTGTTACTTTTACAAAAAAAAATGCTGAAATAAATTTTTCATAGAAGTATCCCGTTACGATTAAATCATAAAAACAATCTTTTGTGTTCTCAGTGAAATAATTTGAATCTGTATTTTATAATATGAAAATTTTATTCGGCTTAAAAGCCCAATATCACAAAAGGATTATACAATATACATATATGTCGCAGTCAAATGATTATATTCCAGGCAAATTGGTTTTGTTTAGAGCTAGACGAATGCTATCTGTCTGGGCAAACGGTTTTTTTTTCTTTTTTTTATTTGATAAATGACTAGGCAAATGCTATTTACCTAGGATTATGGTATTTGCCTGAATCTTTTTTAGGCAAATAGAAATAAAACTATTTCTTAATTAAAGAAAAGTTGTAGTTTATTGCACAAACAAACTACAAGTACAGAATGGTAGATAATATAAACAAATTTAATAACAAAATTATTTGTTTTTTGCCTGAATCTTTCTCAGACTATCAAAAACTATTAGTTAACAATAAAAATCTAAATATTTATTACTTACATTGTCATAAAAGTGATGAAAAATCTAAGGATCAGACAGTAAACAGACACTACTTATTATACTACGTTAATAAACTATCGCAGTAATTTGCCTAACAACGATTACGACAAATGTCATTTTCTAAGTAAATGGGTTTAAAAATAGAAACTATTTTATAAATGGTTTTTAGTTGAATAGAATAGAATATTGCTATCTGCCTGAGCAAATCAGGCAGATAGCAATATTCTATTCTATTCAACTAAAAACCATTTGCCTGGAATAACTATTTGCCTGCGACATATACACCGCGTAATAATTGACGTTCTCGTAATAGGAATGAAAAGTTGTTGCCATTGGTAACTTTAAACCTGTAGGCTATAATACTTGCAATATACATACATGTAAGGTTATAAACGTACTGTTTGTTTGCCTTTTGAAAGTATGAACATCATAAACTTTTTTAATTAAAGCTTTTGTAGCGCTTTGAGCTAAATTTCATTCAGATACTACCAACGTAGTTCAAGTTATTTTATCTCGATTATCTTTTGAAGAACTACGCATCCTTCGATTGTGTATCACATTCGTAGAATAATAAATTAATAATTGTCTAACAATAAAAAACTAAATACTGATGAGTAGTAGCATTATGTTAAAACGAGCATAGCGACAGTCACATGAGTCCATTACACACGAGATATATATGGTATTTTCTGCCATACTCACTATAGAATTGCTGCTTTTCACTTTATTTTTCAAAAAATTTTGACAGTTCATTTTATGTCGCCAACTTCGCTTCTATAGAAGGTCATGAGTAACTGTCAGTAGATAATAGCGGGCGGATTAGGGCGAATAAACATAAATCACTATGGAAATGGTCTGTTTTCCCACACTAGTGTGGGAATAATAATTTATGCTACATGTGGGATAAGTAGCAAATAATCTGACAGTCGTGTTTTGCGACATGAGCGTAAGGTTTATGGGGCATTCGTATGAAGACGAGTGTGATTGTCGCAACTCGCCTAACGGCTCGTTGCGACAAACCACACTCGTCTTCATACGAATGCCTCATAAACCTTACAGCGAATGTCGTAATCACGACTGTCATATTTGCTACTTATCCCACCTGTAGCATACAATACTTTTTACAACTACTGCTCTGGAAGTTGACTTTGAGAGAAATAGGGTAGAAGTACCGTTTTTGGCCTCCTTTGCACCGTTTTTGGACAGTTTAAATTTGAGTTAATTTATAAAAAATTGCAATATTAAAATGATTTTTTATTGAATTTTCATTTTTTTACACCTAATTTAATTACTATACATGAATGATAAAAAGTAAATTATTATCGCGACATTAGATGGCGTTTCAGTAGTCTCTAGTAAAGTGAAAAAGATAGAGTGAGTTAAGTACAGATTGTGTTCGTGAGGTTATATTTCTATAGTAGTATAATTTAGGCGGAATCCGTGCAGTTATGTGATATTTAACCGAACATGTGCGTTTATGAAGCACATATAGTCAAGTATGCGATTATTGTGTGTTTCGGTGATGACATACAGCGCTCGAAAAGTCAACTTCCAGAGCAGGCGTTGTAAAAAGATACGTTTCCGTACACCGGCCTATCAAAAGTCACTTTACTTACATACATACATAGTGTGCATGGCAAAAAATACATTTTTATTATAAAACAAATCTATAGAAGTGAAACGAAAGAATTGTTTTAATATTTCATTATAGTAGATTGTATATCTAGATGTGTAATGGGGAATATTATGACAAGTGTTGTAAAAACGAGAGACAGCGAGTTTTTACAGTCACACGAGTCGTAATACCATTACGCACAAGATATTTATGGTATTTTTTGCTATATCCACTACAAAATACCTAATTTTCACTTCATTTTCAAAAAATTTTGACAGTTCATTTGCGTCGCCACCTTTACTTCTACAGTATGTCGTGAAGTTCGTGAGTAAGTAATGGCAGGCGTATAGAGCGAATAAACAGAAGTTGCTATGGCAACCGTTTACTTACTGTACTAGTGCGGTAAGTAAAACACTTTCCGCATACCTGCCTGTTAAATGACTCATTAAAGGCCGCTTTACATACATCGAAAGTAGCTATTTTGTAGTGGATATGGCAAAAGATTATTAAATTAATATTTGATTACACTATAACCTTTTAATTTAATCTTCCAAACAATCACTTTGAGTTCTTAACATAGTAATTTAGTAAATGAAAAAGAAAAATCACTATAAAAAGTTTTTAAAATAACCTTTGGGAACAGCATTTTAAATCATATACGTATGTTGATACCAATTCTTATCTATGTCTATACACTCAGGCTCAGGTACGTCGTACGCGTCGGCGTATCATTAATTAAATCAATAATAATGGAAGTCCATACTCTTGAAATTTTCGTGCTGACACGTCTTGTGTGTGCCTTCTCATACTCACTCGTTAATTAATTACTTAGGCTGCGCTGCTGTTAGCTACCAGGGCGACTTCTTAGTAGTTTAATATTTAATCGAAAACTATACGAAAAACTTACAGTCTAATTTTCCTACATGTGCGTTTAAAATATTATAAATATGAAGTGAGGAGTATATCTTAAAGAATAAAGGTGTTGAAAATTGAAACATGTGCGAATTAATATATTTTAATTAAAATAGGTGTCCAAAGTTAAGTCTGCATTGCTAAATTTGGTAATATTGGAACTACGACTTAGGTTAAGCATTTTTGTAATCTAGTATTTTTTACGTAGATTACGATGGTGCACACAAAAAAAAACAATTGAGCGTTGGATTTTTGAGTTATTTGCAAAATGTGTATGTTAAACATCTTATGCCGCGGGTGTGATTTCGTTTGAATGGAGCGACGCATCTTTACATATCTATATTACGAGTATGTATAGGTACTGTTATACAGTTTACGTGTGTGTGTAGGCGCGTAGCTCTCAAAGCTACCGGACAGGCGAATATTTTTTAGATTTTCATGGTCAAGCGCTCTAATGCAAAGTTAGAAAATCGCGATACAAACATATTTTTTTCCAAAAAATAATCACCACGAACATTTTCTTAAAAACCTTTAAAAAAATCACTTGTCTAAAAATGTATTATATATAGAAATGTTATTTCCGTTATATTTACCGATTGTAAAAAACACAAAATTAGGCATTTCCAGTTTCCGGATTTCCCATTGTTTATGAATCACCCTGTATACAGGGTGCTGAATTGCTTTGCGGGTAATAGGGATTTAACCCGTAAAATCAAACTTTTGCGATTTCCTGCTTCCCTAATTATTTTAGGAAAAATATCTTCGAATAAAAGTTTTAGAACATACAATTCTGCATCTAAATCATTAAACAAAATTAATTTTGCATGCTTTGTAACGGCAGAAATTTGATATAAAAATGTCAAAATTACCTCAAAAACAGATAGCGATAGCCATGGAACTTGAACAGAATGATGATGTTTTAGCTGTCAGAATAATTTCTAATCATTTTGTTCAAATTCCATGGCTATCTGTTTTTAAGGTAATCTTGACATTTTCATATCAAATTTCTGCCGTTACAAAGCATGCAAAATTAATTTTGTTCAATGATTTAGATGCAGAATTTTATGTTCTAAAACTTTTATATGAAGATATTTTTCCTAAAATAATTAGGGAAGCAGGAAATCGCAAAAGTTTGATTTTACGGGTTAAATCCCTGTTACCCGCAAAACAATTCAGTTCCCTGTAGGTACACTATAGAATACATATTGTACAGATATTACCTATAATCTATATTAGAAGCGAAGTTTGCTACACAATATATCAAATGTTAAACATTTTGAAAATACTGAAAATTAAGTGAAAAGCAGCTATTTTATAGGGGGTATGATAAAAAATATTATATATATCCCGTGTTTGTTGTTCTTTTATGTAGTCGGATTTTAGTTTTTTTAAGAGTATTCGATAGCGAAAGTTACCCCTTACACGCTTCATCTTAAATCATTTCTCCTCGCCTAAAAACGGTTGCCGCTCTCCCGACGCTATTTTTAAAACAAAAGGGTTCGTGTAAACGCCAAATGAAGGACCGAGAACCACACTACAGATCCTATACTTAGTCGAAAAATTGAAAAAAAATTCCTGTAAAAACTTACAACTTATTAAAAAAATATGTAAATTGTGTAATCTTTCACATGTACCTAATCAATACTTTTTTTAAAATATATGTAGTGTGATTATTGGTTCTTCATTTAGCGTTTATCCGAACCCTTTAACTTTAAAAATAGCGTCGGGAAAGCGGGAACCGTTTTTAGGCGAGGGAAAAGGATTTGAGATGAAGAGTGCAGGGGGTAACTTTCGCTATCGAATACTCTTAACTTTTATTTTTGTCAATTCCAATCATCAAATGATGAATTCATATCCGCAGGTATTTTAATGTTTTCAACTCTAAAATTGAACTTTCGTAATGGATTTCCAACAGAACTAATGTATGAATGGGGTACATTTAAAACTAAGTACAGGTAATGGATTTGTATTATGTTTGTCATTAGTGACAATATTTTAAGACTGAAATTCAATATCGTAAAGAAAAAACGACCTTAAATACAATCATTCCCCATTTGCGTATACGAAGAAAGCATGAAAAACGTATTATATTGCTTTTATATAGTACACATTTATTACATGTCCAATTAAGGGAGAATAAAATACATTTGTCGGTTACTAACTCCTAACTTCAATGTTCTAATCTGAGAATTAGTGAAAGTATCAATCTAGGCGCACGGTAGTCCGCCAAGTCAAGTTCTCGCAGCCTAGCCGCACACCGAGCGTGTCCATTTCATAGGTATAGAAATCAGGGTGATGTAGTATAAAGTGCCACTTTAGACGAGCCATTTAGGGGAGGGTGCACGCCTCTCTTATGGATATGTCCATGCTATGCATGTGCCCACGTTCTATTGGCCGCGTCTTTGCGCATGCTCAGTTGCGCCAGATGCAGTCATCCGCGTCTTTGCGCATGCTCAATGGCTCGTACAGCGCTTGCGCAACTGAAGCGAACAATATAATGTGGACACACTTGCTTCCTCACCCCCCCGCTAACAGCAATTACCCCACTCGCTTGTACGACGTCCCTAGATTTTTATGTCTATGGTCTATTTACACGAACCAATTTAAGACCTATTTATCACCCTCATAATATAGTTCACTTCTCATTAAGCTTGTAACATGAAAATTTTATATGCTATTTAAGGTTTGTATATTTCATTTTATTTATTGTGGATTATAGACGCGTCGACAACTTAGGTCATTAGCGTCTTAAATACAACAAATATTATAATATATCACTTAAAAACTAAATAACATCACAAAACATCCATGAGCAGAGGTGGGATTCGAACCCACGACAGTCTGATTCAGAGGCCGCGACGCTACCAACTGAGCCATACTAACGCTTTGTATAAATTTCAAACGTTTATCTCAAAGTTTCTAGGAGACACTAGCCCTAAAAAATCGCGTACCTATTTTGGCAGTCACTCATCACTAGTCACTGCCTAATATATAGGGTATCCCGTGCAGTTAGAAATTTACTTGAAACATGGCACATATGTAGGGCTTTCGGTACAAATAAAAAAACTCAACTTTAACAGTTAAAACCCTAAACTAGGGAATGCCTGTGAATTTGTATGAGGAAAATTAGTTAACTTTGCAATAAGTATTGATTTCCGGCCAAAAGTTTTCTTCTACCAGTTTGTTCGGCCGCCTAAAGAATATCTAAAACGGTGTCAAGTTCCATTCGTATCTCAAACTCGAAAAAAATGATATTTGGAACACAATTTCTGAAATAAATTTAATACAGTGTCACCTCTTTTTTTTAGGGATCCGTACCTCAGAATGAAAAAACGGAATAGGATCACACTCGTGTCTGTCCGTTCGATCTTCCCCCTCCCTTTATCTTCGAAACTTCTGAGCCTAAAATTTTGAAAAAAAAATAGGCATTATAGGGCCTCACGGATAGTTTACAGGAAAACCTAAACGAAAATTCTAAGTCTTTATTTGGGAAAAAAAAATTCCGTACAAAAAATAAGGAGTTAGGTAGGGGTAAAAAATTAATAGATTTAATTATTTAAGCTTGTTTTTAAAAAGTTTTTTTTACTTATATTTTATTTTGTTCTTTTAGTGTTTCAAAATGTTTCCATATCAAATTTATTTAAATTAATTTTTAAAATGAAAAATTTCAAAATTTTTATAAAAAAAACAATCATTTATCATCAGTTGGATTTGAACCCGGCTCTTCGTGATGGCATGCGAACGCCTAGCGTGTTACCACGGCACAAACAATGGTATGCATATTTGATATACTTGATACAGTTCTATGCCTAATTTTCCGTTTCCCGTGGGAATTTAAGTACTTAGGATTTTCATTTAGGTTTTCCTGTAACTATGAGTGAGGCTCTGTGTACCCTATTTTTTCAAAATTTTTGGATCAGTAGTTTCGGAGATAAGGAGGGGAGGAATGCTCGATTTTCGTACATTTTCTTTAATAATTATCTTTTAAAATATAATGCATTTTAAAATTATAAAAAAAATATTAATTGTATTTCTCATAACGAGCCCTTTCATTTGACATGACGCATTTGATTTTTTTTTTAATTTTCTAATTTGTCCCCCAGAATCAGAATTCGTTTATTTACGCTATACGTCCGTGATTGGGTCACCGAACTCTATAATATATATTATGTACCAAATTTCAACTTTTTTCGTCCAGTAGATTCCGGGAAAATAGGCTGTGACAGACAGACGGACGGACGGACGAACTGACAGACAGACACGAGATAGTGATCCTATAAGGGTTATGTTTTTTCATTCTGAGGTACGGAACCCTAAAAATGAATAAAATATTAATAGTTTGTTTTCCCAAACCTACAGATTTAAAAAAAAAATAATTGCGCGGAAATATTTTTTTGCATAATCAAGATGTCTATGATCTTAGTTGGCCTTTAGTAGATTACAAACAAATGAAACGGTAATGCTTTTTTTGGGAACATTTTCAGTTACGAACGATTGTTTACTAGGTGGAAAGTATAGGCTATTCAGTCGAATTTTTTGCCTGTGCCTGGAAACAAATTGTCAGAAGAGAATTCACATTTATGTTTTTGGTAGAATGGGAAACGTAAATTAATTACTATTATATAACTATACAAAAGTACGACACACAATTGAAATACGTCTAATAAATTAATTATCGGTGATCCTTCGTGAATCCCTGTTTGTGCATAGCTGATTGTACATGGCCGTTTTGCGTTGAAATTTCGCAGTAAAAGTTGAAGTGAAAAGACGTCAAAAGAGAATGTTTGCACAGATTTATGTCAGAATCATTACGCGCAAGTTAACTGAAGATGAAATGAAACGAGGGACCCTTTTAACGGTTATTCCTCCCCTTCTTAAAACCACACAAACACCTGCCTACGCAAAGGTAGACATATACGGACTGCTACAGAATTCCTAGTAACGATAAATAAATTTACACTTGAACATATTACATATAATCAGAGCTGGGCAAAGTTAATCTAAAAATTAACTTCGTTAATCCTTATTCCGTTACTCAAAAAGTTAACTTCGTTAATCGTTAAAGCGTTAATTTACTGAAAATATAATGCAAGTTGAAATTAACCGTTACGTTAAGTATAGAATATTTTCAGTGAGTCAACCAAGCAATAGTTTATTATTATAACATAGGTATAGTATTATCAGTTATCAGCTGTTATAATATTATAGTATATATATATTGTATAAGTACTACCATGCTAGGTAGGAAGGTAGGGGTAGGCTACTTAGGGAAGGTACATACCTATATAAAAAAAACATACAACAATTTTTTGTTTGTTAGTAATATTTTTTGAATTTTTGAAGAATATGTTATATTATGCTAAATTTGTTAGAGAATAACATTTTTAGAGAATATGTTAACCATAACTTTTATTCCCACGAAAGTTTTGTAAATAAGGTTTTGTCATTATCAAAGTCAAAGAGACATTTCAGAGGCTCTGAAACTGGGGACCAGCAAAAAAAATTCTATTTGCACGGACATAACTGATGACTTGAGGTACATCACAATATCTATAATTAGTAACGGTTAACGGACTTATTGTAACGAAAGTTAATAAGACCGTTAATAGTTTTTAAGATTAACTTAAAAGTAATTCGTTAAACAAAATGTTAATTAACGATTAACGGATTAAAGGTTCTGCATAGAATTCACCGACAAATAGAGGCATAGAAACTAGAAAATTGTAGTTTTAAAAATATTTTTGTTATAGATTATATATTTAAAAAACATTTCTTTGCAGTACGTGCACTGAAAATGCAATATTACATACTTGTTTTCTGGGACGGAAGTTGACATTTGCGTAGCAGCATTGAAAAATAAAATTCGCGCATGCGCAGATCAAAAGTAACGTTTTTTCCTCCCTTGGGCAATGCTTTTCGGGTTGAAAGTAAGCGACGGTTGAGACCACCTTTTACGTGATTATTGTAAACTATATCTGACAATACCGCTTAACCTACTATATCTTTATTTAAATTGTTTTTTATCGCTGATTGGCAAATTACGTGTAATAGTATTGTTGCACTTTAAATGCACATTGAAAAAAGTACCGTCTGTAACTCGGGCGAAATTGATGAATGCGACTCGTGTGACCGCCGCCCTTTCTTTGCTCGGGCGCCAAACTTCACATTGGTCGCAATCGCCAACTTTCCGTCCTTGCTGCAACGCAATGTACTATTTCTATAGAAAAAATGCGTTTGAAATTATTTGTTTTCCGAGGGCAAAATTAATATTTTTATTTATTGTAGATTATAGACGCGTCGACATCTCAGGTCATTAGCGTCTTTCAACTACACTAAATAACAACTATCTTAAAATTAAATAACATCACAATTTCACAAAACATCCATGAGCGCAGGTGGGATTCGAACCCGTGGCAGTCCAGTCCAGGGGTTGCGGCACTAAGCACGCTAACCACTAGGCTATACTGCCCTCGGGCAAAATTAATAACAATCGTAAATATGTATATGAAACAAACTACAAAATTGTTTCAAAAATTCTTGTTAGATTAAGTCAAGGAGTTACTTAAATGAAACTATAATCCTGGTCCACAAAATTTGGTCTATATTAATCATGTTAATGAACTATACACAGGGGATGGGTAGCAAATACTGTGGACGTTTAGATTTGTATATACAATGCATATATCTCGTCCTAGGCGTCGAACTAGATAATTTTAATCTATTATTCATACAGACCAGGGACATACTGGCGCAGTTGTTTTAACAATAATTATTCGGTTTGAAGTTTTGTTTTTGTCACGTCGGGGAGATTGACCTGCTTATAAAAGTGTATTAATGAAAAGAAGGTGTTGCCGCTAGGATGTTTAAAACTAAAGTTTATCATAATATTGTAAACAATCATTTAGACATTATATTATTAAAAATTTTAAAGTGTCACAAGACTACTTTTAAAATATACTTTTTCGTGATTGAAGAATGGTACCTAATTTCAAAGTTTTATGAAATTTTAAAAATTTAAAACAAATAAAGGAGTAGAAATACAGTACTGGGTCTAAGGACCTTTTTTACGTAAAAAACACTAAAGATTACGAAAAAAATGGTCGGGTAAAATTTTTTTTTACGTTTTGTATAAATTTTCACGGTTCAACCCCCACCCCCTCCCCACAAGATAAAAACAAAAAATGCAATTCGAATAATTTTCAAAACGACGGGCGCCACTATGCTCTGGTCTAATAGGATATTTTTAATTTTGACTTCTAATGGTGGGTTTCTGAATGTATGTTACTAGTGTGTACTGTGTGCGCTTCGTTAATGTCACGGCTGGAATACTTTACATTGACAAACAATAATACACTTTTTATTATTAAAGAAAAAAATAATAAAACGTGTAAAAGAGCTATCGACACTAAAAAATATTTTTATTCGTCGCTTTATTTCAGATCAATTTTAGATTAATTAATATTTATTGACATTATTATTTCCGAAAGAGGCCATGTTTTAATTCCAACAATTTATTGGTAACTTTCTGTTATACCTCGTATAAATATAATTTGCAGACAGGTAAGCGCCATTCCTACAGGTTGGTGGCTCGTACAACTTGCCTCGTAAATAACATAAACACGGGGTTTTAAAACACGTTTTCTTAGCATAATAAAATAACCACTATTATTGGCAACTTAAGATTTGAAATTTCTTTAGTATAAACTGTACATTGTACAAGTATTAAAATCTTAGATTAATATTAAATTAAATTAAATTAAAAATTTATTTAATTTCTTCTAACAATAACTATTATTTTGTTCTAAAAGACTTTTAAGTCCAAGCGTTGGATGCGTGAAATGTTACGTCATAGGTAAAACAACACGACCGGACTTTTTTTAGCCAATTCGTCTAATAAAGACAGACACAAAATGCAATGTCTGTCTGGAAAATTCCTGCCGTGTTGTTATTAATCAACTTCTGGTCATGTTTTTATATGTACCTAACGTGACTTGACAACAGCATGAAATTCCGGGACATAGTAGAGGATTTTGTCGCGTGCAAGAATGCCCATTGCCCAGGTCTGCTTGGGTTTTTCTTGACGGAACCGGTGGCAGACCTAGTGTAATTGCTCCGATTTTTTTTGAATCTCTGACGTCATCGGACAACAGCCTGAAATTTTATCTTTTCAACAATACCACTTTCGACCTATTGTTACATTTATAAATCCTGAGTTCTGGACATTCTGGAGCAAACTAATAGGGAAGCCAACCTTTTATTTGGGCTTTTATATTACAAATTTTTGACACAACTCTCTACTACTAACCGTTTTCGAAAAAAACGACTGATACGGGTGGTCTGACTCACCCTGTATATATTTTTATTTTATCATTTTTTAAAATTTTTAATACAGATATTCTATGAATTCTATAATAATTAATATAGAGTAAAAGATGGCTAAAAAAACTCCAAGACAATAATTATGGGATTGGCCTATATTTTATTTCGGTTTAATGACATTGAAGAATTTTTTATCTGTCTGTAATTTTTTAATTATAATACATTTTTACGTACCGTTTATGCGGACACGGCTGTGGTTTTTAACTCTGAACAAGCTGACAACACTCATTAAAAGAACCGGTTAATTGCGAGTGTAACTCGCGCGTCGAGTGTTCCGTACAACTAATAAACGAATGTATGTCACGAATATTAAATTATATTACGTTTCATTCAATTTTATTCATACTAACACTAATTAGTAGAAGTTTCGCCAACATAATTAAGTTTGTTTGTTTGCTTATTAATTTCTCGAAAGCTGTAGCAGTCGGAAAACGCTTTCCTATAAAATATACGTATTATTGTGTAGGTACCTCTAAAACTACTAGTTTATACGAAATTTTAGCTGTACTAGGTTTGGAAGTAGAGGGGGCTATCCGTTTTTGAGATGCATTTTCTGGAAGCTATAGAAAATTAAGTAACATACAATTTTGCGGAAAAATAGTTTTAATAAAATCATTTTTAAATGATATCCCTTGGGATTAATCAAGTCAAGTAGCTTGACGTTTTTACAAGCTACTTGAATCAAGTTTTTTAAAAATTTACTACTTGACGACTTTATTTTCTGTAGTTACTACTGACTTGACTTAATATTCAAGAAAAGTTAATGTACTTTTCTTAAATATTAAACAAAATAGTAAAACCAATTTTCCAGCTCGAGAAACCAGGCATCTTGTTTTCATTACGCACTAAAAACAGTTGATTTGTATTTTTTTGCAACTCTTACATCAAAAGTTCAATTTAAAATTCCTGTGTTCCGTTTGTTAAGTGATTCTTTATGGAAGCTTTTGCTGTAGTCGAACGGTAGTGCGTTAAGTAAATTTTAACGCACGCCGTGCTATAAAGTAATACTGTTTTATTTTATTTTAAAACACGCGTTTGTTAAGTAGTACTTTATAAATAGAAATACTGTACTATTGTCTTTAATTAAAATATTGATCTAAATCGTTTTATTTGCTTAAAATTGAACTTTTGAAGCAGTTGTTTAAAAAAATATTGTTTGTAACGTGTGGCTAAAGTGACGAATCTGACAGTCGCGATTTTACAATACTCTCCTATTATTATGGTTATGTTGCATTTATACCAGAACTCGTGTAATTACCGCCCTTGCCTTCGGCTCGCGCGGTAAACTCACACTCATTCTGGTATAAATGCAACATAACCTTAGGCTCGTATCGCAACATCGCGATTGACGTATAATTAATTCGTCACTTTAGATACTTGTTGCATAAACTACTATTATTTTACTTTTATAATATTATATGTTTGTCAAAAATTTTCAAATTAGAATAATAAAAGATACCTATAGTTTTGTAAATAAAAGTCTTTATTGCAGCACGCCACATTGTTATTTCTTGATACTAGAAATTGATGGGGTAGTGATCTGAGATACTTGTGTTTACTTGCATTGCCCGGCAGTGGGTTCAAATCCACATGCCAGAAAACGATCATAATATAGATTTCTAATTCATAAGTATATTATTGATTAAAAATATGATATGATAATATTGATTCAAAAAAATGTTTGGAAATAATGTTGGTATTGACGATAATAACCTTAACTATCGATCATCCATAATTTACAATTTAATTTTCTTTTGAAATCGATGAAAAATCAAATAATATTGAAGAACTATTTGATTTTTCAAGGTTTCCAGAATTCCAGCCACTTGAATTATAACTATTTGACTTGACTTGACGCATTACAATTTTAATACTTGATTTGACTTGATTTCAAGTCAAGTAGCTTGAATATCAAGTCAAACCGTGAATCCCTAATTTTTTTTGGGGAATTTTTTTTCGTTTCTGACTATAATTATTGTAATAGATGTGGACTAGTAAGCTTTATATAACCATGCCAAAATGTATTCCCAGTCAATTGGTTTCTAAGATGAGTGCCTCACATACTAGGGAACCCTTTGTGTACAAACGTATAGTTGTTACTTGACCTAGCGATTAATCCGACCCTGCCTAGAGACTACAGTGTACAGATTGTTTTCGATATTTGACCAACGTTTGCTTGACCAAAGTCAAAATAATACATCGCTATCGTTATCAGTGATTCAGTAACCGGCTAAATTATTTGCAGTACTAAAGTTTCATTATTATATATGCAGAATAAATTTATACTGTAACGTTATTCTTTATTTTTAAATATAAAATTACAGCGATTATTTCACTAAATAATAAATTATAGCAGTTAAAAGTTTTTAAGCTTAGTGAGTGGACATAAAACAATATAAAAGAATTTTAAATTCCTAAGTGAATTATATATTCTAAGAATGCATGCGGCAATATGTCGAAATCGGGTAATGTGTTACTATTTGATATTCTTCAATTTCTCTATTAGATGCTATTAAAAAAGTTCCTAAAAGTTCCTAAATAAAAAAATGTAGTATATTTTTATTACAGGAATTATTTCTAAATTTTTAAAGGTAATGAAATTAAAATCTACCACTCATAACCCAGCCAATACAGCTCAATTTAGGGGCATCAGGGCGTTATTTAAAGTATCAAAATTTGTGACATTTTATTATTTTTTTTACGTGGAAATAACCTATAATACTACAGCTTTCTTCTGAATATTGTACAAAATTTCGAACCTCAGACCTTATTTTCTTGGGAGCTATTTCTTTTTAAATAGAAATGGTCAACTGGAAAATTTTAGAAAAAAATATTTTATATTTCGGATCCTACTAATTCTTAATATGATATGCTTTGTTTTTATGTTGCGATATTTTGAGGTTGGGACCTAAACATTTAAATTGTAAATATTAATTATTTGTTTAACATAATATTATAATTTATATATGTATATACAGAACCTGAAGAAGTGACAATATATGTCACGAAATGTCGTTTAATAAAATGTTTCGCAAATAAACACCGAAGTTTTGACCCTTATTCCTCCGAAAAACATCATATTTAGAAAAAAATGTAATTCAAAAACGTCGGTTTTTAGGTATGATGTTTAACACAAACTGTGGATTTGGAATTTTGTGGAAAATCTAAAAATGTAATAATATACAGGTGTTTAAAATAAGAAAGTTAGATGCCGAATAAGGGATAGGAGGCAGCCTATATAATTGAAAATAATTTCGGGCTAGGCAGCAGTTAACTGATAACAACTCTCGCTATAATGAATTGAAGAACCCCTTATAATCGGTATACCTACGCGTGAAGCAAAAATAAATTATTTCTGAACATAATAATTTATTGAAAATGTTTGTTGGAAAGCAGCTAATTATATAATTGATTCCAAACATATCGGAAAAAATCATTTTACCAACCAAGCTCATTCCGCCGCGAAAGTGAAAAGGTTCAAGTTAGAATCCTGACTGTGACTGTAAAATGATTTTTCCGATATGTTTGGAATCAATTATATAATTGACTGCTTTCCAACAAACATTTTTAATTGCAATTCAGCCGTATCTATTAATCTATTAATTTATATTAAAAATAATAATTTATTTTATAAAGAAAATATTACTTCAGTTAAACAATGAACTTGTCTGCTAAGGCATAATTTGCCGATAAATAATTATTAACTAAAGTTTTGTACGAAGTAAAAGCACATTTTAATACTTATTCCTAAATTAAAAACCTTTTTGCCATACCCACTACAAAACAGCTACTTTCGATATATGTATAGCGGCCATTAATGACCCATTTAACAGGCAGGTTTGCGGAAAATGGTTTACTTTCTGCACTAGCGCAGAAAATAATGGTTGCCATGGCAACTTCTATTAATTCGCTCTATACGCCTGCGTACGCTTGCGTGCGCCTGTCATTACTTACTTGCACGAACTTCGCGGCACACTAGAAGAAAAGATGGCGACGCAAATTAACTGTCAGAATTTTTTGAAAATGACGTAAAAAGTAGGTATTTTGTAGTGAGTATGGCAAAAATACCATATGTCTCGTACGTAATGGTATTACGGCTCGTGTGACTGTAAAAACTCGCTATCGCTCGTTTTTACATACTGTCTTCACTCGCCGTAATATGCCCCATTACGTATCTAAACATACAATCTACTATTAATCTCTCTTAATTCAAATTATTTTTAATCATTTCCTGTACATTATGTGGTGTAATTCCTTCAGTCTCACAAAAAATATAGCGATAACGATAAGATAATTATAATTAATTTTAATTTCAATTCTATTCAGATAATGTTATTTGAGAATGTATGTTTTACCTTATAATTAATATTTTATATAAATTTTGTAACGAAAGCTGTTCAATTTATACATAATGCTATGTCGAGTAGATTCATATTCTTTTTTATTACTACCAATTAGCAACAAAATAATATTAATGAATTTTAATTAATAGGCAAGGTAAATGGATTTTCCCGCAAATACCGTCAAATTTCATTGTACGATATACCTTTAGACTTTCCTGTAGATAAAAAAGTGAGTGTATTTTCATTTATTTAATTTTATTAGCTTTTCTCATTGCAAATATAGTTTTAACAAATTAACAGCCGTATTAAGAAATGTTGACATTATTTGTAAAAATCAAATAAAAATCAATTTCAATTGTGATTTAATGACAATTTGATGTCATTATTGAAGTTATTCTTTAGCGGTTTCGCTCTCCGAATATGAGGCAATGAAAAACAATATAGGTACTTGAGCTCTACCAAAAGTTACCCCCTGTACTCTTCATCACAAATCTTTTCCCCTCGCTTAAAAAGGGTTACAGCTCTTCCGACATTATTCTACCCAAATCCATTAGCTTTAAAAATAGCGTCAGGAGAGCTATAATCGTTTTTAGGTGAGGGCAAAGGATTTGAGATAAAGAGTGCAGGGCGTAACTTACCGGTAGAGATTACATACACTTATTGTTTCACTATATTTCATATCTTCTTGAGAGTCCCAATATTTATAGAAAAAAGTTGATTATAATATTATTATATATAAAGTGCACACTGCATAATATATAACGTTCTATTCGGTTCTATTATAAATTGTAATTGTTGGACGAATTGAATTTGGATTTTAGAAATAATAAATATTAGTAAAAAAAACATTTCAGAGACAAGATTTTAATGAAATGCGCTAAAAAGGAAAAAATAATATTTAATAATTTAGTTTCGTAATTATTATAAAAGCGGGGATTGTAAACTCAATGATAGTATATTAGTCGCAACCCCCGCTTTTAAAATAATTATGAACCTAAATTATTAATTATTATTTTTTTTCTTTTTTAGTGCGTTTCAATAAAAGCTTATCTCTAAAAAGTTTTTTTTTACTAATATTTATTGTTTACCTTTTAGTCTTAAATACTTAACTTTAAAACATATTTAAAGGGATAGTGTAACTTTCTATTAGTGAAAGAATTTTTAGAATCGGTTCTTTAGTTCTAGAAATAAAAATTTATGATTTGTTATCCCACCCGTGAGAAATTCTCCCCTGCGAAGCAAAGTCAGACTGGTGGTGTTTATAATTTATTAGTAGGATTGCGCCTATACCTACCCTAAAATGCAAAAGAATTTCAGACTGACATTTTGTTACTATCCCACAGGAATTATCCCCCTCGCGAGACTTTTTTCAAATTGAAATATAGCCTATATCATTTAGGGATATACGAGTAGTGTAGTTTTCTATTAGTAAAAGTAAAAATTGGTTCAGAAGTTACAGAGATAATTTCTGATTTATTCCCCATCCCCCGCGAGAAATTCTCCCCCTGCTAAGCGAAGTCGGGCTAGTGGTGTTTATAATATTAGTAGGATTCCGCCAATACAATGCAACAGAATTTCAGAGTTACGTTTTGTTACTATCCTACAGGAACTATCCTCCCCTCCGCGAGAAAGATTTCAAATTACAATATTGCCTAAATCAGGGATAGTGTAGCTTTCTAGCGGCAGAAAATGAACTTACTGTTGAGTTCATTTTGGTCTTTCAAAATTTTACCCACTTTTGACCCTCGTAGGGGTTGATTTTCAAAAAATCCCTTCTTAGGGGATGCTTACGTTAGAAAAGGGACCTACAGTCCAAATTTCAAGTTTCTAGCTTCAGCGATTTGGCCTGGGCGTTGATTAGTAAAAAAACCCTACACCCCCGTTTGAGCGCCTTAGGGATTAAATTTAATTCTAAAAACGATTTATTCATGTATTGTCATCGGGAATACATATGTGTACAAAATTTCAAATTATATAAGTCGTTCAAAATTTACTTGCAAGATTTTATTACTTTGTCAGTTACAAGGGAAGTTAGTAAAAGCTTGTAAAATGTATGTTTTAAATTTTAACAAAGTTGTATATCGGGTGTATCACAGAACTGAGTACATAGAAAATTAATGAGTGCAAAATAAACAATGATAAAAAATTCAATCATGGCTAACTACATTGCGTTAATTATCATGCTTTTTCATAAAACGAGGACACAGCAATCACTGATCCTTAAAATGATTTTCATTACAGTGTTTTCCCTATGTTCTGAATTCTGTGATACACCCTGTATTATTGTATATTAACATTTTGTGAAGAATTTTAAAAAGCCCTGGAGGAGTCACGATATTTATCGAAACGTTACCGGCACTACTAAACAATTTAATGTACAT
The DNA here is from genome assembly GCA_039654895.1 of Mongoloraphidia duomilia. Lineage (NCBI taxonomy): Eukaryota > Metazoa > Arthropoda > Insecta > Raphidioptera > Raphidiidae > Mongoloraphidia > Mongoloraphidia duomilia. Next base: position 31,041,494 of record CM077522.1, read on the forward strand.
ATTTTTATCTAGTTTTTGAAATTATGCAAATATCAAAAAAATATATTCGTCAATTTCGCAACATATTTTGAAATTCGGATTTGCTATGCTTGTGGTTTGAAGTTAAGATTTTATGTTCTGTGTAAATTCTAAAAAATGTATGCGATTTTAATTATACTCTTTTATACTTCATAAATACATAAAAGTGTAGAATGTAAGATAAAAATGTAACCTGGTTTCTGGAAAATAAAATTAATACGCGGTAATACGGTGGGTGTATTAAATTCCCTGGGCACTCTTCTCTTTCACCTCGACTTTTACCTCAGGCGCTTCTCACCTAGACGACAGTGCTATATTTATATATAAATTTTATTTAACGTGCTTTCACGGGCAAATTTTAGACGAATAACAAAAAAAGCGGCCAAGTGATAGCATTTTTTGTTGGGAACATGTTTGAGATTTGAAAAAAAAATTTCGGTATTTGAGTCTTCGACTACTGATAACAAAAAAAATATATATATACAGGGTGGACCAGGTTATAGTAGCAATAATTCACCATTCGATGGTCCATCGAAAAATAAGTTGACATGCATAATTTTATTTTTTTCCAAAACGTTTCCTAAGGGAGATACACCCCTTCAAAGTTCAGTTTTAAAATTCTTTTTTTTGTCCTAACTCTCAGGTCATTAATACGTTTTTGACCAAATTTGGTACAAATATTTATGCAATAGATACTCATTACTTGACGTAAGTAACTTTTGTCAAAATTGTCAAGTTGCGTAGATACAGGGGGGTTGTTTCGCTTTCCCGCCCTATTTTCTGCGCCACTGAATATTTTTAAAGAATAACATTTTTTTTCGAATTCCCTGTTCAATTTAGAAAAAAAGAGTCACTCTTGCAAAATTTCGATTTGAGGCTTCGTTTACGAGATAATAATAGAGTTGAAAGTTTAGAACACTTCTAAAATAGCCACCTATGAAAATAATAGGTCTGGAATCTTATACAACAATTGTAAACTTTTTACTGTTTGACGAATTTAAATAAATAATTCATTAATTAAATTAAAAACAACAAATAAATAACTTATGAAAATAACCAACAAAGTAGACGATACTTGGTTTTGAGATAATTTATGACACTTGTCAGTATTGATTTTTAAAACTGGACTTTGAAGGGCTGTATCTCCCTTAGGAAGCGTTTTGGAAAAAAATAAAATTATGCATGTCTACTTATTTTTCGATGGACCATCGAATGGTGAATTATTGCTACTATAACTTGGTCCACCCTGTATATATACAACAGTCGTAATAACTTCAACCTACAAAAAATACTATGTCATGTGTTGAATTGCTTGCTTTTTTTACGTAGTCTGGTTTTAGTTTTTTTAAGTTTTATATTTTTTTCGGTAGTTTTGGTTACGAATTTTGTTTGAACCCTAAACTTTTCCGATGGTGCTCATTTTAAATATGCTTCGTGCAATAATGAATTCCAATATATATACCAAATTTCATTTAAATCGATTAAGTCATTCAAGAATTATCGTTTTACACACACACACACACACTAACAATATTAAACAAGCCGTGAGGTGGGTCGTTTATTAGGACTAAAGTGCGACCCTTGAGGTTCACACGACGAACTTCCCAGTTTGATAAATATTTAATAATAATAATTTTTGATTTCGATTTTCGAACCCATTACAATAACTTCCAATGGGAAGTTAAAAATTAAAAGTGGTGACACACATTTTTTCTAATGAATAAAATCATTTTACTTAATGCATTTACAAATAAAATAGAAAACCATTGCATTATTTCTATAACACTACATTATATCTGCTTAATTTTAATTTGTACCAATAAAGTAAAATATTTTGAAATAAAATATAAGTTGTGAGTAATACATCTGAAATATTATGTAACAATGAGAAAATTGCCCGTATATCAGGATGAATTTGACATGTTTACTTTGTAAGTTCGATATGTCAGATTTATTACCCAAGAAATTCTTACTTTCCGTTTAGATGGCCGGAGGTACAGACACCAAGTGGCAGAAAGATGCGGCGGATCAGAACTTCGATTACATGTTCAAATTACTGATAATCGGCAACAGTTCCGTCGGGAAAACGTCCTTCCTTTTCCGGTACGCAGACGACAGTTTCACATCGGCGTTCGTCAGCACTGTGGGAATAGATTTCAAAGTCAAGACTGTGTTTAGGCATGACAAAAGAGTTAAACTACAGATATGGGTGAGTTCAATTTTTTTATAGTATCTATAAATTGGACTCCCTTCTGCAATAAGGAATCCATTGACAATTTTATTTTAAGTTGGATCTTTATTGTAAATATGTAAAACACCTTTTTGTGAGTCTAATGGAACCAGCTAACTCATTTCAGCAAAAATTGTCAGTTGGTTCCATATTGCAGAAGGGGGTCCACTTAATACAGTACTTTCTAAATTTTTTGATTACGACTTCAAATATAACATTTTTTGGTATATTTTAATTGATTATTATAATTTGGTATGCAGCGCTTATAATATAAGGGTTCCGGACCAAACTGGTATAAAAAGGAACCCTTATGGTGAGACTTCATTATCTGTCTGTCTATATGCTACAGTCGATTTTCTCTGGAACAATAATTCTATCGACGTGAAATTTGGCACAGTTATAAAACTTGTGTGTCTGCACTTAGTTCAAGAGTCAAAACCAGACAAATGTTTTTTTATTGAAATAACTTCGCTGCATACACTTAAGTAATTAAAACAGAAAAAAGTAACTTTAATTAGACAAAATTAACAAAGCGCGAGTTACTAAAAATTGTCATTTCAAAATTATGTGTCGCAATTTTTTTCAGTGGTTCATGTATTATATTGTGTAATATGAATCTAATGCCCGCCCTACACGCAGCGGAATGTTTGTATGACTTGTGTGTACATACAAGTCTTACAAACAATATGTTTCATCCCTACATGTTCATACAAATCTGACAAACAACTTTCAGCATTTTGTATGCACATACATGTCAACACCTACACGCAACGACATAATGTCTCTGCGTTTTGTTTGTACATACAAAAGGATGGAAACATTGCTTTTTTTAAATAAACTTCCTGTGATTTTTTTGCGCATAAAAGTCATACCCCTACACGCTACAACTTCTTGCACATTTTGTATATATACATTGGGTGTAGTCAATAAGTCGTTACGTTTAGGACAATGGTCGAAAAACTGCGGCTCGCGAGCCACATGCGATCATTTGGCTGCTTAAGAGTGCGACTCTTTCACGAATGATGTGTTTAAAATACATTTTTTTATGAATTTAAAAATTATAAAAACAGTTGTAACCAAATTAATAACGATATAAAAACAATAACAAAAAATGCACACATGCCAAGGTGCAGAACTTTACAAAATGTGAACAAAAGTGGATAACCCAAGACTAAAAATAGTTTTCTTCTTTCACATAATAGTATATTGTGTAACTAGTGTGCTAAATACATCTTTATAAGTCAGGCGCGATATTTTCAGCACAAGTAGTAGGCGAGCACACACAAGCCTTGGCGAGTGTGCATCGCGAGCCGAATACGAGTGCTGATGTCTTTATCACGAGTAGTAGGCGAGCGCACACAAGCCTTGGTAAGTGTCCATCGCGAGCCGCATACGAGTGCTGAAAACATCGCGCCTGACGCATAAAGATTTAGCACACGCATTGGGGACTATACTTTATATAACACATGCATGGTTTTAGAATTTAATTGAATTAAAAAAACAGTTACATAATGAAAAATTATGTAACTAATTACATAATTGTTCATTATGTAACTAGTTACATAATGGTTCATTATGCAACTGTTTTTTCATTATAGCCCTGAAAAGCGTTGCATAATGGATCATTATGTAACTAGTTACATAATGAACCATTATAGCACTGAAAAGCGTTACATAATGGTCACTAGTCAATAAACGGCTATTTAAGGTTCGCAAAACAGATACGAAAAAGCACTAAAAGCGTGCATGTGTTATATAAAAGATTTTTGATTGTGTTAAAAATGTTTCTATCCATTTTATAAGACTGAAGATAAAAGTTTTAACCCTATAGAAACAAGTTATATGTTCAAATGATAAATAGCTAAGCTTTTAGCTTCTAAATTGATGTGGGTATACTTTGTCATATTATATGATATAACAGCACGGTGGGAAGTATTCATATATCATATAGCTAATCAGTAATAATTAGTGTCTAATTACATTCCAGAATATGAATTAGTCGGATTTTGATTAGCAACCTGCTATTATTTTGTATCACCCAAGCTTCTGAAGTTGGGGTAACTAAAATGAAACATGATTTTAATTTATTTTATGTGTTGTCTGTCGTTCCAAAATTCCCAATTCGTTGTATGCTGCTACAGTCAGATTAATTTGCCGCTCCCTCGCGTTTTACAGACATTTCTTTTTTTTAAATTACAGGAATGTTATTACATTTTTTTAATCATAGGTAGGTACAGGTAAATAAGTTAATACTTAGTTCCTGAAAAGGAGGCTCTCTCTTCAATGAAAATAATATGTTAAAAATATATTATATAGCTCAGAAAATAAATATGAGTTTATATACCAGGTGACCAAGCAAAAACTTTTCAGGCATTTCATTGTTTTGCCATTTAATAATAAATAATAATAACAATAATATTTATTAATCATTTTGACTACACAGTAGGTATATGACAAGTCAAAGAGAAGCAGATTATATAATAATAAATTCGGATACTTTATAAAACATTTTAAGCAGTAAAAATTTCTTCACAGCATTTTTGAATTTATTTAGATTTTTAATATTCTTTATTTCTGTTGGTAGACAGTTGTAAGCTTGAGTAGCGCTAACCATAAAACCATCGTTTAATACTTTCAGCCTATGCTGAGGTGTTATACATAGCAGTCATTATGACGCGGACTATGACTATGAATTTTGTTTAAGGTGCTTACTCCAAGCTTACTTATGTGGGTTCTGAAAAATGTTAAAATTATTAATATATAAATACAGGCAATCGGCAGTATTTGCAACTGTATGAATAGTTCTTTGCTGTGATGATGTTCTCCAACGCCACATATTATCCTCAACGCTCTTTTTTGCATCACGAAAATGTTATCTAGTTGAGACCTACCCCAGAAGATGATTCCATATGTGCAGTGACTTAAGAAATGGGCATAATAGACCATTATAAGCGATTCCATTGTTGTTATAGGCTTGAGTTAGAAATTAGAAACTTTGGGGGAGTTGGATAATAATCAATAAAACTGACATAGGTGTTGAATCTTTTTATAAGTAGTTTTCTCTTATACAGATTTTAAAATGTTATCACAGGTACACTCTATGTTGGTTTCAAAGGAAGATTCTAAAGTAAGTGTAATACAGAAAGACGTATTGTAACCCCTTAAATAATACAATATATAAAAACATATGCAGTGTCTTTCATTTTGCTACGTGTGGTATATATTTTACATACATAAAACATCTTACAAAATCCTACAGCCTAGTGACACGGACGCTGTAAACCAGTGGCGCGTAAAAAACAAATTTGCTAAACGATATATTAAGTGTATAGTTCAATCATTTTAGATCAAATTCGATATAAGAAACAAGAAAACTATCGGATTAAAACTTTTGACGCAGTTAGGTGTCCCCCGCAAAGTAGATGAAGAAATCATATTTTGGCCCATTAATAAATTTTGGGAACTGTCCGCCATCTTGGATTTTGTGTTTTTGTCGATTTGCACGCGTATTTTGCATTTCTCGATAAAAAAGGTCAATAATAAATTTATAAACAATTTAATTCTCTACAATCCTCATATAGTCAATATTTAAAAAAAAAATTATTTATTGCTAATAACAAGCAAACAGTGTGAAAAATTAGAAGAGTGGCGCCCAGTTTTTTCAACTTTTGGACCATTTTTATTGAAAATAAGTGACACATTTAAATGACAAAGTTGTAGAGGACTCATTTCCCAACAGTTTTTGTGCAAACGAGTTTTTCGTACGACGTGTGGATTACGGCCGAAAACGCACTCAACACAACGATTTGGGGGGGAAAAACATGAAAATGTCGTGGGATACCCGACAAAAGCGAAGCTTCTTACGCATTTGACGTTTTGATGTTTCAAATAACCTTACCATAGCTACGTCAAAATAAATGGATTGCATCATTGCATAATATATTGTCAATAAAAAATGGTGGAACCTTTGGTGTAAAGATACGAAATGTTACAATTACCACAAAATACCAAACCATAACAAACACTCTCGACGTACGTTTCGCCAACCAAGTTGGCATCATCAGGAGATGATTAAAACTCCTGATGATGCCAACTTGGTTGGCGAAACGTACGTCGAGAGTGTTTGTTATGGTTTGGTGTTTTGTGGTAATTGTAACATTTCGTAATATATTGTGTCCAGCAGCGCGAGTTCCCCAAATCGTTGTGTTAAGCGCGTTCCCGGCCGTGATCCACACGTTGTACGAAAAATTTGTTGGTACGAAAGCTGTTGGGAAATGAGTCATCTACAACTTTGTCATTTAAATGTGCCACTTATTTTTAATAAAAATGGTCCAAAAGTTGAAAAAACTGCGCCACTCTCCTAATTTTTCACACTGTTTGTGTATTATTAGCAATAAATAATTTTTTTTTAAAATATTGACTATGTGAGGATTGTAGAGAATTAAATTGTCTACAAATTTGTTACTTACCTTTTTTATCGAGAAATGCAAAATACGCGTGCAAATCGACAAAAACACAAAATTAATTAATGAGCCAAAATATGATTTCTTCATCTACTTTGCGGTTGACACCTAACTGCGTCAAAAGTTTTAATCCGACAGTTAATCTTTTGAAAAAATTTAAAATGATTGGGCTAGTAGTTATGTTGTTTCATTAACAAAATATAATTAAAATTTATAAGAAAATATTTTTGATGTTAGGTACATGTGTTTATGGTCAATATTTTATTAATATTTATTTTGCTAAATAAATATAGTGAAAATGAACTTTAATTGTTTGGTCTGGCGTTGACAGGCAATTTTTAGTCGGTCGATTGTTTATTTTCATTAGTGACTACAAAGCGTTTTTGTGAATCATATAGTTAGGTCTGTGTGCGCTAACCATCGATCAGCCGACTAAATAATTGCGCAATTAAAATTGCCCGTCAGCGCAGATTTACAACGCATGAATTGCGTTTTTACTGCATTTAATTTCTCGCAAACAGCGAGTGTATGTTTGTCTGTGGCATCGTAGCTTATTGACGGCTGGCCCGATTTTGATGCGGTTTGTTTTGTTTAAAAGAGTATGATTGTAAGATGGTTCTTAGCTATAGAATTTAAAATACACATGTGAGAAATTTCAAATAAAGCATCTAATAATAATTAACAATGAAAGATAAACAATCAATATGATTATTGATTAATTTCCCTAGACCGTAACTAAATACATAAGAATATCAGATGACATCATCGCCATGATATTATATAGAAGGCTATATAGGAAAAATGTAAATGCACAGCCGGGATTCGAACCCAGAATTCCCGATTTCGCGTCAGGAAAGTTTCCACTTACTACACAGTGAACATTTAATCTTTCTTATATATAGCAACAATGTACCGCAAACCCAGTAACTGCGAAAGCTATTAATTTTATAACAACATTACAATGAATGCTGACTTTCTCAAATGGCTGGGTTCGAATCCCGGCGGTGCATTTACATTTTTCTTATATAGCCTTCTATATAATATCATGGCGATAATGTCGTCTGATATTCTTATGTATTTAGTTACGGTCTAGGGAAATTAATCAATAATCATATTGATTGTTTATCTTTCATTGTTAATTATAGAATTTAGTTTAAAAGTGCAATCTTAAATATGTCGCCCCATGTATGTCTCAGCTATTTTTCTTATTTCATCTTTTAATAACTTGACGTCTCCCAAGTTGGGCAGGAAATCCTTTTTTGTAATAATTATTATATTGATTTGTATTTATTTGAGGAATAAATAAATTTGAAATTTGAATTGAGTAAAGATCATTAATAAAGGGTCGATTTTCATGTGACTTTCCGCCCCGTGCAGTGCACGCCCTGCGCGTCTGCTTACGGCGATCCTGTTGATTAATAATTTTCCCTTTATTTAGGGTTAGCCTTGTGGTTACAAAGTTTTCCAATGTCTGGTTGAAGCGTTTTTTTGAGAGTTTTTTTACCTGTTTTATTACTATATTACCTACTTTTTTGGGTGGACTTCTCTGCACTCGTTCTATTTTCCTCAACGCCGCAATTTAGAATTCTTTCGATCTAAGTAGCAATTTATTCTTGCAATAAATTTTGAGTGGCTCTCTTAAAAATATACTATGCTTGGTCTTTTTACCCATGGCAGATATGACCCTTCATAAATATAGTGTTGACTATCATTACCTTATTTTATCCTTCATAATAATAAAACCTCGGGTCGCAGTGCCAAAACCCTGCCGACAATATAGTGTATTTGCTAATACTGGCATTGTGGCTTTATTATGTGAACTTAAGTTTGTTTTTGAACAAAATAAAAAATTTAACCCCTTAATACATCCCTTAAAATAATATTTTTTTTTCTTAATTTCAATATTTTTATCAATGCAACCTCGGTACCAAATTAAATACACCCTTCAGTAAGTAAAGCACTATCCGCAAACTAGTGTTTTCATAAGATTTGTAAGTCCGGTCCTGTCGGGTCGATTTTATTAAAATTTTAACAGCACATTTTAATCGTTACTAAAGGGTTAAATTTCAATTTTGAAACGATTCTGACAAATTTTTCGGTATTTTTGGGCCCAAAAACTTTTTGGAACCCCTAAATACAACCCTGAAAATGGTCCGATCGGGCCCATTTTAAATAGGCTTCTTGCGGTGATGGGTTCCAATGTGTGTACCAAATTTCGTTTCAATCGATTAAGTCTGTCGAGAGTTATCGTGTACACACATATATATATATATATAAATATATATTTACATAAATATATATATAAACATTTTCAAAAATGGTGCCAAAGTGTTCAGGAGGTTATGAAACGACGAGAAATTTTGGTCCGACCCCTAGGTACCGCCATCCAACCGACGCCAATAGTGTATATGTGCCATATGGCAAATACACTAATAATAATATATGAAGGAATCGTTTTTTGGCGGAGTATGTTTGTTTGTAAAATTATTTTAACACTACCGAGGGTTTGCAAATCAACCTCGTGCAATGATCATAGTTAACACCTTTCGTTACTAAAAATGCATCGCCTACCACTGTTACCTAATATAATATGTACATGCATAACCAATATTTCTCGAGTAGGTACTATTTATAAAATCAGGTCAAGACTCCCTTCAGTATCTTGGATGCAAGTATCTCGAGATGTATAAACTGATCCTTTAAAATAACAAGCAACATAGGATGATATTCGATCTCAAGATGAGTCTACTAACTTTGTGTCGGTGGCCACAAGACAAAACTGGTTATGTCGATTTTTTAATATTTTTTCTTTATTTTGGGACACAAAATTAAACTCTATTTTGCAGAATCTTGAGTAAAAACATATCTGTACATTAAAATATCTATCTTTATAGTTTGCAAGTATCTAAGATACCTTCAAATCTATCTTAGTTACCAGATATTTTTTAGCGGTGATTTCCTTTTGGAATACAGATAGGTACTCTACAATAAAAAAAACAAAGTATCCTACTGCGTAAAAAGCGAACTTATAAGGTTAAATGACAACATGCAGTCGGAGGATCAGATATTTCTGTTCAACTTGCTATTACATGATGTATGCCTTCGATCATTAAAACTTTTCATTTTTACCCCACACAAAAGGTTTTATCGATTTTTTGCATATTAACAAAATGGCGTCTAGCGACCGCCATACTGAATTTTCCGTTACGTCATTGTGCTGTCTCCCAATCCATATCACCCGATCCAGTGTCAAAGATACTTACATACATACACCCGAAAAAGAATCCTAGATATAAAAAAGTGTATTATAGATACAAGATATTCCCCATCTCTGGGTAGAGATAATGAAAATGATCATATTAAATGGTCCAACAACGCGTGTGAAACAATTTCATAAGGCCATAAATAATTTTATGTAACGTAGTTTTGAATCTTAAAAATAATATCCTTTAAATGACTTCCATTGACTTCTAAAGACTGTTTTAATCTATTTTGCAAAATCTGATTTCAGCATAAGTCTATCTAGGAGATCTTCCACTAGGCATGCCTTAAATTTTCCGGGAAATACTGTCTTGAATCGCCGGTTCTTGTGTGCTCTCTTTTTGAGATATCCTCATAAAAAGAAGTCCGGTGACGATAATTCAGGAGATCTCAGCGGCCATTTTATGTTTTCATACTTCCTGTAGTTTCCATATACACATTACACTTCGAGTAATATTATTTTAACGTCTGAGTAAAAATAATTCGGCCAACATTTTTGCCGCAACGTCGGCTAATTTTTAATTAAAATCAATTAGTCCAGTCACGAGAGGAAGTCCACCTTGCGTTTGGTGCAGCAAATGATTTTATTTTTTTGTGTCCTCAAGCATGTTTAGAAGATGTCAAATCCAAGTTTGCGACCTCTAAAACAGGGCGGGGGAGTTTTGGTGGGCTAAAAACCACGATTTTTTTGCACTTTTTTCGATTTCTTGCTTATAATATGGAAACGGCTGCTTCTATCGAAAAAATGGTCCTATTCAAAATTAAAGGGCATAAAATTTACTTCAAAATGCACTAGTCAAATATGTTTATGTTCCCATTTTTACCGGCTCTACAGAACTGAGAAAATTGCCAAAATTTACCAAAATTAAAAAAAAGCATTCTTTCAAGCTTTTAACTATTGAAAAACTCGAATAGCCTATAACCTTCCTTAATAAACGGGCTATCTAACAAAAAAAATTTTCAAATCGGACTGGTAGTTCCTGAGATTAGCGCGTTCAAACAAAAAAAAATAAATTCTTTTTTTGTTTGAACGCGCTAATCTCAGGAACTACAAGTCCGATTAAAAAAAATTTTTTTTTGTTAGATAGCCCGTTTATTAAGGAAGGTTTTAGGCAATTCGAGTTTTTTTAAATTCAATCCCAAAGGGGGTAAAACGGGGGTGAAAGATTTTTTGTTATTACAAAAAATCTTACTCCCACGTTTTATCCCCTTCGGGGTTAAATTTAAAATAAACACGTATATCCTATAACCTTCCTCAATAAACGGGCTATCTAACAAATTTTTTTTTTTAAATCGGACTTGTAGTTCCTGAGATTAGCGCGTTCAAACAAAAAAATTTTGGAGCATACAAGTAATTCAAGAATTACAAGGCGCGATATTCATGTAGGTATTGTGTGTAAACGGTTTTACCGAACATAGGGAAAATAACACTAAGAAGATCAATTTTGTAGTAGGCTATGGCCATAAGACCTAATGTAAATATGTATTGGATTACATAGAAAAAATAGTGCAGTGAATTTTTTAATCAATTTTCCATAGCAACAGTTGACTATTAAGCGAAACTCGGAACCTGCTAAATAAAAAAAGTCATGAGGTGTCGTAAGATACCCGACAGAAGCTATGTTTCTTACGCATTGTATATAAAACCGAATTTATCAAAGATATAAACAATACAATTAAAAAGTTATTATTTGACCGCCATTTTAAAATCTGACGCCATTTTATTTTTTTGTGTCTTATTAAACTCTCAAATATCAATTTTCAAAAGGATCGGATAATTTTTACAAAGAAGTATATACCTATGGCCGCCATTTTAAAATATGACGTCATTTTATTTTTTTGCGTTCTATAAAACTCGTCAATATCTATTTTCAAAAAGATCGGATAATTTTTACACAAAAAGTACATATTGCCGCCATTTTGAAATCTGACGTAATTTTATTTTTTTGTGTCCTATGAAACTCTCAAATACCGATTTTCAAAAGAATCGGATAATTTTTACAAAAAAGTACATATGACTGCCATTTTTAAATCTGACACCATTTTAATTTTTTGTGTCCTATGAGACTCACAATTTTCAAAAGGATCGGATAATTTTTACAAAAAAGTACATACGGCCGCCATTTTGAAATCTGATGTCATTTTATTTTTTTGTGTCCTATGAAACTCTCAAATACCGATTTTCAAAAGAATCGGATAATTTTTACAAAAAAGTACATTTGGCCGCCATTTTGAAATCTGACGTCATTTTATTTTTTTGTGTCCTATAAAACTCGCAAATATCAATTTTCAAAAGGATCAGATAATTTTTACAAAAATGTACATACGGCCGCCATTTTGAAATCTGCCGTCATTTTATTTTTTTGTGTCTTATGAAACTCTCAAATATCAATTTTCAAAAGGATCGTATAATTTTTAGAAATGAGTACTACATATTTCCGCCATTTTGAAATCTGACGTCATTTTATTTTTTTGTGTCCTATAAAACTCGCAAGTATCAATTTTCAAAAGGATCGGATAATTTTTACAAGAAATTATATATAATGGTCGCCATTTTGAAATCTGACGTCATTTTATTTTTTTGTGTTCTATAAAACTCTCAAATATTAATTTTCAAAAGAATCGGATAATTTTTACAAAAAAGTACATATGGCCGCCATTTTGAAATCTGACGCCATTTTATTTTTTTGTGTCCTATAAAACTCCCAAATATTAATTTTCAAAAGGATCGGATAATTTTTACAAAAGTGACGTTACACTACTTCGTGACGTGACGTTTCACTTTTTATTATTTAGGTCCCCATCTGAAACGTGCGTTAAGAAGCATAGCTTCAAATAAAAATAGGTAAAAAAACTTTTAAGTTAAACAGTTTTATAAATGTTTTAAAAAGAAAAAAATAATATTTAATTTAGGTTCATAAGTATAAAAGCGTGGGTCGTAAACTCTATGATAATTTATTACAGTCACGACCCACGCTTTTATACTTATGAACCTAAATTAAATTTTATTTTTTTCATTTTAGTACATTTATGAAACCATTTAACTTAAAAGTTTTTTATCTATTTTTATTTTTAATTTTTTAGTATGCTTTATTTCCTTAGTCTGATTTTATAACATTTATCCGATCCACTGAAACGTTACCGGAGAAAGACCTTTTGCCTGTGAAAATTCAAAAGTACGATATGCACCCGGACGAAAGCCGGGCCGGTCAGCTAGTTATCATAATATTGTATTGTCACCGGAGCTACACATGTGTGCAAAATTTCAACTCAATCGGATCACGGGAAGTGGGTGAAAATTCAAAAATACGATTTACACCCGGACGAAAGCCGGGCCGGTCAGCAAGTTACCATAAATTGTATTGTCACCGGAGCTACACATGTGTGCAAAATTTCAACTCAATCGGATTATAGGAAGTGGGTGAAAATTCAAAAGTACGATTTGCACCCGGACGAAAGCTGGGCCGGTCAGCTAGTTATCATAATATTGTATTGTCACCGGAGCTACAAATGTGTGCAAAATTTCAACTCAATCGGATCACGGGAAGTGGGTGAAAATTCAAAAGTACGATTTACACCCGGACAAAAGCCGGGCCGGTCAGCTAGTTACCATAATATTGTATTGTCACCGGAGCTACACATGTGTGCAAAATTTCAACTCAATCGGATCATAGGAAGTGGGTGAAAGTTCAAAAGTACGATTTACGCCCGGACGAACCGGGCCGGTCAGTTAGTTAACATAATATTGTTTTGTCACCGGAGCTACACATGTGTGCAAAATTTCAACTCAGTCGGTCGCAAGATTTGTAACAAATATACGGGATCAAGCTAAATAAAACCACCGTTTAAAAAACAAAGCATCTACTACCTACTTACTTTTGCGTGATGCCAGAACATACGTTTTTATTTGAGAATCAGTTCGGTTGCTTTTGCGTGATGCCAGAATATTTTAAAACTCGCAGTCGCATAAGAAGTTATTTACTTGAAAAAAATCATGTAAATCGGATCAGTGGTTCTCGAGTTATAAGCGTACAAAGGGACATACAGACAGAGAAAGTCAAATTGTTCGGGAAGGTATGAACGTCGAGAAATTTTGGTCCGATCCCTAGGTCTCGCCATCCGATCGACGTCAATAATTAGTTACACGTCATTTTAACTCAGTAGGCCAGGGTTTTTAAACTTAAATTCAAACATCAGCAGTCAAAAAATTGAATAACTATATTAAAATAATGCAATATAAGACAGAGCATACGCTATCTTCCAATATCCATATCACACTGTGCAACAGACAAGGACAACCGAAACAAGTTCGCGATTTATTAGATAAAGTCGCATTTATTTCGTTTAAAAATCATATAAATCTGTATAAAAAAACTGTTTTGACACAATATTATACATGAAATCTATCTAAAATTTTCTGCTCTTTCGTTTAAGACAGGTTTCGAATCGATCTGACTTAAATTGAGCAAACTATAAGCAAAAAACACCGTTTTTTCTAATTTGCTCCCCTCTGGGGCCAAAATTCAAAAATCGGGCGACGTTAGGATCAAATAGACCCCGAGAGGAATCGAACAAAAAAAAGTTTTTGAAAATTGGTTCATCCGTTTGGGCTGTACGCGTGACACAAAATAGCGTGACAGATTCACAGATTCACAGATTCACAGACAAAGCGAGTGTATATAGGCGCTTCTAGCTTCGCTAAGATCGCGCCTAAAAAGAGTTTATTTTTTTTTTGTTTGAACGCGCTAATCTCAGGAACTACCAGTCCGATTTGAAAAAAATTTTTTTTGTTAGATAGCCCGTTTATTAAGGAAGGTTATAGGCTATTCAATTATTTTTTTAATTCAATCCCACAGGGAGTAAAACGTGGATGTAGGATTTTTTGTTATTACAATAAATCCTACACTCCCGTTTTCACTCTTTGGGATTGAATTTTTAAAAAACTCGTATAGGGTCTCATTGATTAGTACTTTGCTTCTTTTACAGACTGGTAGTTCCTGAGATTAGCGCCTTCAAACAAAAAAAGAGTTTTTTTTTTTTGTTTTTCTAAGTTCTGTAGAGTCGGTAAAATCGGAACAAAAACATATTTGACTAGTGCATTTTGAAGTAAATTTTGTGCTCTTTAATTTTGAATAGAATCATTTTTTCGATAGGATAAGCCGTTTTTATGTTATAAGCAAAAAACGTAAAAAAGTGCAAAAAAATTATGGTTTTTAGCCCACCAAAACTACACCGCTCTGTTTTAGAGGTCGCAAACTTGGATTTGACATCTCCTAAACATGCTTGAGGACACAAAAAAATAAAATCATTTGCTGCGCAAAACGCAAGGTGGACCTACATTTTTAAGCTCTCGTGACTGGACTAAATATGTTTTATTAGTTGCGAATTTGAAAAAAAAAATATATTTAGAGGTTATTAGAAGCAATTTAAGATATATATTTGTTTTATTTTGTCATTCATTTTTCATTTTATGACGCTATGAATATGTGTAATACCAGATACTCCCTCTATAATGCCTATATATACTTTTTTAAATATATACGCGGACACTCAGTTGATGAAGACTGAGAAAAACTGTTCTAAAAATATACTTATTTAGTTTATTTTATCACTGGACGCTGAACGTTCTTTCAATATACCTCTTGAGAAATATTTTTTTTGATGATCCTTTTTACCTCTTGTGTTCGATATTAAAACTGGATTTTGCACCACTATTAAAATTCGTTAAGACAGATATCAACTCGTATTTAAACTGAGCGACCGTATATTCTCTTTTTTATTTCCATTCTCTTCCGAGAAAAAACACATGAAACATCTGTGTAGAATATATTGTACTTTAGCTACATAATAATGCGCCTTTGTCTATAAAGCTTCAGTATATAAGTGTGTGCAACAGCGTTGACAGTGGTTAGATTTTTTTAGTTTGAAAAAACCAAGTCCAAATTCATAAAATAAAATATATAAGTACCTATAAAAAACACGTTATACCTTTTACAACGCACTAAAAAGTAGAGAATAAATAAAGAGGGGCGTTCACTGTACCTATATTTTCATCGAGTGGCCCATGCTTCTACGTTTAGTAATTAGTTACTTAAAACCAAAAACTTCATTTAGAAAAAAGGTAAATATTGTATAAATTTTTGAATGCTCTAAAAACGTACGAGATTTATTTGCGGCGTACTGACGTACTATAGAAGATAAAATTTGGTATTGTATCTAGTACGAACGTAATAACACTGGTAACGCTGGTGTGCATTGCTACAGGAAGATGCCGGATAAAGTTTAAGGTGATGAATAATAATATGTTTTAGCCAAGTAAAATATAAGACCTTTTTCCTTAAAACTACTTTTAAATTAAGCCATATTACGGTTTGCTCTTTCTCGTGAAAAAAACGGCCAAGTAAAAAAAATCCGGCCATCGCTATAATTTTCCAGTAATCTGATGAGCCTGTTTTTTTTTAAAATTTTAAAATTAATTTTTTCAGTCATAAAGAGAGGAAATACTTTTTTGGAACATTTGTATTGAATAATCTATAAAACTCACAAACTCAAAAACTCACAAAAAATAATGACTTTGTTGTTTTCAAACCACCTCACCACATTTGTAATTTGATCGGATTTTGATTTTTTTTAGCGGGGATTTGTTTGCCTTGATGATATGTAGGTAGGTATCTACTTATGTATTTTTTTAGAATTTTTTTTCGCCTCCAGAAAAAGTTATGATGAAAATAGTCTAGAATAGGCACTAAAAAATCGTTTTCTAGGCTTTGTCAAGTCGCCACGACCGCAAAAATAACATCTTCAGTATCTTCAATGTGAGCCTTTTCAGAGAACGCACAACAATAATTTATAAGTGAAACTGAAGCTCTAGTGAAACGACTCCTGAAATATCTGCGAACCGCAATACTCTAGCCATACATATCGAATTCCAACTTAATAATTAGTTCAACTGTTAAGTTAGAGACCTGTGATAGATAGTCAGACCAATGAACAGACGAACCGATCATGGAGTGTCACTGTAATGGTCCAATTTTTTACCATTTTGGTGCGAAACCATTTTTAGAATAAGTATACCTACCTACCAAGCATGATAACTTCAAATCACATTTTTAGATACTAATTACATACTCACGAAATGTTATAATTACCACAAAACACCAAACCATAACAAACACTCTCGACGTACGTTTCGCCAACCAAGTTGGCATCATCAGGAGATGATTAAAACTAAAGAACTAAACACTAATTACTGGCTATTTATAGACTACCTAATTTTTATTACCTGAAAACTAAACTATTTTACTAAATCAAAAAGCAGGCTACCTGGAATAGGGCCTCTGTCACTGTTCATGTTAATTTTACACTTATGAATCTCTAGACTCTCTACGGCGTCTAGTTGTTTAATATTAATGACGTTCCTAATTAATTTTAAATTACTGTTGTCTATTTTATGGTCATTTTCAAATGCATGTTGGGCAACACTAGATTTATCAAACCTGCCATATTTTAGATGAGCCATATGCTCTTTAAATCTTACTGAAATTGATAGTTTTTTTGATAAATTTAAGTTGCTCAATTCCAATCAATTTGGTTTCAGGAAAGGATTTTCAACAACATCGGCTATTATTAAATTTCTTGATGTTTTGTATGAAAACATTGATAGTGGTAGTTCTTGTTTAGGAATTTTCTTAGACTTAAGCAAGGCATTTGATCTTGTCAACCATTCGATTTTATTAAATAAATTAGATAAATATGGTATCAGAGGTATCACTTGGAGTTGGTTTGAATCTTACCTTGGTGGCAGATCACATTTTGTCCAATTAAAAGATATGCAGTCCGAGCATTTATACCTATCTAAAGGGGTTCCGCAGGGATCTGTTCTAGGTCCTTTATTATTTATTATATATGTAAATGATATACCACTTAATAACACGATAATGTTTGCCGATGACACATCTGTTTTTGTGAAATCTGATTTAATGTCTGATATTACCTCTATTGCTAATGAGGATTTATCTATTCTACACCAATGGTTCTCCAGTAATGAATTGTTCCTCAATAATAAAAAATCAGTTATGTTAAAATTTAATATTTCTAACAAAAATTCAGACCATAGTCTTTTAGTAAAAACCAATAGTTCGAGTATTACTCAAGTCACTAGTACAAAATTTCTTGGTGTGGATATAGACCAAAATTGTAGTTGGAAGGTTCATATTGATAATTTGTGCAATAAACTTGCTTCCACATGTTATATAATAAAACAGCTTCGGTCTACGGTTCATTTTAATATTTTAAAAAATTTTTATTTCGCATATTTCCATTCCCATATTTCTTACGGCATAATTGCTTGGGGGAATGCTTCTGAAGTATGCAGAGTTTTTAAACTTCAAAAAAGGGCTATTCGTGCTATGTTCGGTGTTAGCAGTAGAACAAGCTGTAAAGATCTTTTTAAAAAAATAGAAATTTTGACAGTACCTAGTTTGTATATTTTTCAATTACTTTTATATGCACACAAAAATATCAAGGAATTCTCAACAGTGCAACAATTTCATAGTTATAACACAAGAAATGATTCTGTGCTATTTTTTCCAAGGCACAAATCAACTTTTTATGAAAAAAGTATTAAATACTCGGCCATAAGAGCATTTAACAAATTGCCAAGACATCTAAAGCAAATGAATTTTAAAGATTTTTTACGAAAATGAAAAAAATACTTTTAGAAAAGGCCTACTATTCTTTTAATGACTTTTTAGATGATCTATTTTAATCTTATCTTGTTTTGTTACTTAATATTGTTATTATTGTTATTGTTATATTTTGTTATTGTAAAATTTGACATGTCCTATATCAGTTGTTGATCTACTGGATTAATAAATTATTATTATCTTCTCGTTTGGCCAACATACTTTTTATTACAATTTTGACAACTAATTTCGTAAATCCCTGACTTTTCTTTTTCTTCTACTTTTTCTTTAGGATTCCCTAATTTATCTTTCAAACTATTACTTGAAGAGTATACAATATTTAATTCTACTTTTAGTTCTTTAGTTTTGATCATCTCCTGATGATGCCAACTTGGTTAGCGAAACGTACGTCGAGAGTGTTTGTTATGGTTTGGTGTTTTGTGGTAATTATAACATTTCGTATCTTTACACCAAAGGTTCCACCACTTTTTATTGGTAGGTAATTACATACTAATAAATAACTTAAAAAAAAACTTTTTAAAAAAAATGGTTTTATTTTGAAACAAAATTGCACTAAAAAGTAGAAAATAATTTTTTTTAGTGATTATAAGTTGATCAGAATAGTTTTCAACATCAGGTACTGATGCTATTTATTGATTGTAAATTATAGACGCGTCGACAACTTAGGTCATTAGCGTCTTGTTTACATCAAATAACAACTCACTTAAAACTAAATGACATCACAAAACATCCATGAGCGGAGGCGGGATTCGAACCAACGACAGTGTGATCCAAAGGCCGCTACGCTAACCGTTACATCACTCTGTCCTCAGGTACTGATGCTGTTATGATGTTTTAACGCCCAATGGTTTTCTTTTAACAAATGTTGAAAACTATTCTGATCAACTTATAATCACTAAAAAAAATTATTTTCTACTTTTCGGTGCAATTTTGTTTCAAAATAAAACCATTGTTTTTTAAAAAGTTTTTTTTTAAGTTATTTATTTTTTACTTTTTAGTCTTTATTAATTATTTTAATTCTATACTTACAATAGAAAAATATATAAATTCTTCACTTTTACAAAAATGTAAAATCTAGTCCTAAATTTTCAATTTTATATTAATCAGCTAGCCCAGTTATCTAATTTATTAAAATTTAAATTAAAATTGGGTCGCCATTTTAGGGCGTTCGCCATTTTGAATTTAGAATGACGTCATGTAGCTTATCTTATTCTACTCATCAAACCCTTTCATTTGATACGTCGGGGGTTGTAAAGAAAAAGGAAAGCCGCCATCTTGGGGCGTCCGCCATTTTGATTTTAGAATGATGTAATGTAGCTTATCGTATTCTACTCCTCAAACCATTTGATTTGATACCCATTTCATGGGAGTTCTGAAGTAATAGGTAACCCGCCATCTTGGGGCGTCCGCCATTTTGAATTTAGAATGGCGTCACGTAGCTTATCGTATTCTACTCATGAAACCCTTTCATTTGATACCCATGTCAAGGGGGTTGCAAAAAAAAGGTGAGCCGCCATCTTGGGACGTCCGCCATTTTGGATTTAGAATGATATTAGATATACTATATTCCATTGTCACCGGACTTATACACGTGTGCAAAATTTCAACCTCAATTGGATAACGGGTAGTGGGTCAAATTTCAATAATTAAATTTGATCTAAATATATATATTCGTCATGTCGAACTTAATAAAACCATTGAAAAAGAATCATAATCTTTAGTCGTAATCATCTTTTTCTTTATACTCGTACAATTTATTTTATTTTTTACTTTTTATTAATATTTTTCAGAAAGTGCAATTTTTATGAGAAAATTCTTGTTTTTATGTATTTTTTCATAAAAAGAACTGCGTTCTAAATCGGAGATATCTTAAATGTTTTTAATAATTCTTTTACTACAGGAGCTCTCAGACTGCGCTTTTACCATTTTATTTTATTTCTATGGCTGGAGTAACGTATTCTTTTTGAACTTTTACTATCAAAATTTTAGTAAGCCTGGGCATTTTTCAGTTACAGACAGAAATCCGGGCAGAGTCAAACCCGGTTCGGTCCGGGGGAAATCCGGACGTATGGTAGGTCTAGTTATAACTGGCATAACAGCGCTGTTTGTCAATACAATTCTGTTTCACCTCTACAGTACTTGTAAAGAGACACTAGAATGGATGGTGATACAGTTTGTTCGGAAATTGCATAGCTTGTGACAAACGACATTGCATATTAAGCCTTTGTCACAGAGAATTCTCGACACATTTCACTATAGAACACGCGCCTGCTTCTGTACATAAATTATTTGAAAGACTTTCAATTGAACAATAAAGAATATTTATACATAGATAGACAACTATCCAGTCTTCGAAATGAAATTCCAAGCTACTCGTATATGAAAGAACTGAAAAATCCAACATCCACAAAAACAAAATGATGAATTTCTTAACTTCCAATATTACAGTACAAAAGTCCAAAGTTCAAAACATACATTTTGTTTATCAAAATAAGATAGGTATAAACGAAATATGTTTTATTAATGTTTAAATGTTTTATAAAAAATGCTTATCAAAAACTAAAAATGCTTATTAAGCATTTAAAACGCTCGTTAAGCATTCCTAATGCTTAATAAGCTCGTTGAATGCTTATTAAGCAATTTATAATGCTTACGTGCTTAATAAGTAACAAGTCTTTATGCAAGGGCTTTAAGCATCGAGCATCTGTTTTTTTTCAAAGTGCTTAAAGCATTATTGCAAGCAATAAGTTCTAAGCACTGCCCAAATCTTCAAAAGGCTATGACTGATAGACAGACAGACAGAATAGTGAGAAAAATAGGGCCTCCTTTGGACCCTTTGGGTACGGAACCCTAAGAAACTGTGTTGAGCCGGTTCTGTATTCCAAATCTCTGAAGCAAAGTGTCATTATTCTTTTATTCAAACATCTTTGTAACGTATTTAGAATCCTTTCATATTTTCCAAGAAAACAATGTCTTATCTTCAATCTTTTATACATATTGAAGCTTATCAAGAGTTATGTTTTCCTTTTGTAAAAAATGTGTATAAAAAGAAAAATTAAAGATAATATGACAGAGATAATTCATGACAAATTTTTTACAGTTCGTGTTTCCTTACTTGTAATAAAGAGGTTAAGAACTACACGATTCTGGATTAAATTAAAAATTATATCTTCTATCAAAATATTATATTACAATAATTAATGGCACACTGCTCAATTATTGATTTCTCAGAAGTTTTATTTTTAATTCAGAATTTACATTCTTGCATTTTATTAATTATGTTTCAAGTACACGTATGCTTGTTTAATGTTCTTTTCCCACCCACTGATTTAGTTAATTACGAACTTCGGTAACACTTTGTTAATTAATTTAATTGATAAACTCTTATAGAAGTTTGTAATTGCAACTGAAAGAAACAAATACTGGGTAATTGACTCGTATTCTGAAAAAGGGTTTATAAACAATATTAAATTACACTGGCTGATTATAATTTATACAAGTGATTCTAGAAGCGAAAATATGTATTACAATTTAACTTGATTGAAAAATATGTACCCTTTCGAAGATACATCCCTTCAAGTAACTACACCCACCTTCACCAAGATATCAATAGAATTTTTCATTTAAATTAATCGGCTTAATACCACTAAATTACATCCAATTTCTGTAGGTACAGTGCCGACGAGAGACCATTTTGCGAGCCCCTTACGTCGCTATTTTGGACTATTTTTTTTTGTTCTTACTCTATTCAGAATTGAATTGAATTGTGGATTATAGACGCTCGACAACAAAGGGCATTAGCGTCTGTACTCTATTCAGAGACACCACACATGGCTATCTTCGAACATTTTATTTTTATCCCCCTTTCGACGCAAGGAAGTCCCAATGCCCAATATAAATGTCCAATATTGTATTTCAAAATGATAATAATTGTGAAAGCTAATATTTACATAAATTCAACTCTGAGAGTTGAGTATTATTTTCTCTCCTTGAGTTTAAAAATAGAATTTACATCGCAAACAACATTTATAACACTCTGAAAAACTCATACTATGTTATGATTTATTTAGAGAATTTCAGTTTAATAGAACGAGGTCTCACACAATTACTCAAAACATCGTCTTATACATTAACACTCTTGCTACAGGATTTTCTCTCTTCATACATAGTCCTGACAATCGACTTTGGATATGCTGGCTATATTATAGGTATTCGAAAATTATTAAAATGAAAAGCGTTTTATTGCGTACAAAAAATATTTCCGTGATCACAAAGTAGAACGGCTTATGTTAAAAACTTAAATTTTCCGTAATGTAAGATTAGTGTTCTGCCGTCCTGATCGAAAAAGCAGTATCTCCATATATTTTCCATTTGGAGTTAATCTACTTTATAGGTTTATTATAGAAAATATATCTGTTATCCTACAACGCTAGAAATCAGTAAGAGCACTAGACTAACAAAATGCACTTTGCAATATAATATATGTGTTACGCTCAATACTCGAATTCGGACAAAGACCGAAAAATACGCAAAACTAGTTTTGAGCAAGGAATATTTCCCAAACCCGAAATGTTACATTTCATCGGCTATTGAGCAGAACTAGTTTTGCCCATTTCTAATTGCACAAAACTAGTTTTATACATTTATGAATGAGCAATTCTAGTTGATTCTGGTTGTTTTATTCAATCAACGTCCAAATCCGAGTAAAAAGTAGAATTATTTTCTTGTTTATGTACCTTCTGAATTGTGTTTTGCTCGGGAGTGTTATAATTAACATAATTGTGGGATTAACAATTTTTTTTGGTAGAAATAAGTTTTAATTGGTTGATGATACTGTTTATAAACAACAATAATGTTGGCAACCAGAAGAAAATATCAATCAGAACCGCATCTTCCGATATACATTATATATCTGGATCTACAAAAAGATTTATTTCATGTATGTGCAATAAAAACTGTATTAGCAGAGCACATTCTTGTCGAAAAAAGAATGTATTCTGCAATTCGAAACGTCATCATTCTAGTTCTTGTTCAAATAAATAATTTTTGAATTATTTAATTGATTATTTAAAATTTGGGTGTGACGTACGTATATTTCACCCCATAAATCTCACTTAACTAGTTCTAAACGTCAAAAATACGAATAAAACAAGCAGAACTGGTATTGCTTGTTCAGAAATGTACAAAACTAGTTTTGTTCAATTAAAAATGCGTAAAACTAGTTCTGTTCATTTTGTAACACTCGATAGTCGATTAAATATAACATTTCGGGTTTGGGAAATATTCGTTGCTCAAAACTAGTTTTGCGCATTTTTTTTTGGAGTATTGTCCGAATTCGAATATTGAGCGTAACATATGCACCTGACATCATCAATTCATATGCTATAATTTGTGAGATATACTGTTTTGTAGATTAGGACGGCATTATTCATTTAATGACCAATGCCCCATATTCTTATAAAGTGAAAAGAGACAGAATTTCTGCCAACGCCAACGCTGATAATAAAAGTATGCATTTTAAATCTAAATAAACTTGAAACGGTGCAGCTGTCCAAGGAAACCATTATTGTGAATTTATTTTAGATTCAGGTTGTATATCGGTGACTGAATTTCATTCAACTCAGCATTCTTGACGTTCATGTAGTAGAAAGATATTTCAAAACATGTTAACGATTGTCTCTTTTCATTACTATAGCGAAAAATAAATTTATGGATGACCCACACATCCACTGAACGGTTAAAAATGATGTTTAAATTTAAGAGATGCCACTTTTTACCTGACTTACGGAGAAGAAGGGGTAATGTGGTTGGGTATAATGCATGTTTACCTGTATGTTTGTGTACCTCTTTAGCTTAGGTACATATAGTGTTACGTGAAAAAAGTTAAAACATAAAAATAAAAAATGACCAAAAAATCAGTATACGGGTTTGCTTTATGACTAGTAGCAGTTTAAGCATTTGCTTCCAAGGGTAATTTAATTTTGATTTATCGATTCGCAAAATATTAAAAATAATATTATGAAGTATTAGAAATACCTTGTATTATGTCCGTCATTATGACTTCTTGTGAATTTACACTACGCGTTTCAGCAACGAGTTGCCATCTTCAGGCGTGGTTAATTATTTTTAAAAAACACACATTGAGTACTTGTAACACTATATAATGAAAGAAGACAGCTTTGAAATGGCTTAAGGATCCAAAAATAATAAGCAAATACTGTTAATATTGCATTTATTAAGCTGACGTTTCGAGAATTATATTCTCATCCTCAGAGCTCAAATGCTCAAATTTTATTATTAAACAGTTCTTCACACTATATAATATTATGATGCTAAGCACTTATTATGTCGTGGTTTGTGAAGTACTGATTTAAATTTCGAGATTTTATGATTTATATAGTAGGCAGACGGAATGGAAATTTATGTGTGTGTATTTGTGTATTACTGTGTATTGTGTGTTGTTAATTATTGTGTCGTATATTATGATAAATTAATAGATTTATACGGCTGAATTGCAATTGAAAATTTTTCGTTGGAAAGCAGCCAATTATATAATTGATTCGAAACATATTGGAAAAAATCATTTTACCAACCATAGTCACAGTCAGGACTCTAACCTGAACCTTTCCACTTTCGCAGCGGAATGAGCTTACATTTACTCAACCGTGACAAGATTAGTAACCTTGTCACGGTTGAGTAAATGTAAGTTCATTCCGCCGCGAAAGCGGAAAAGTTCAGGTTAGAGTCCTGACTGTGACTATGGTTGGTAAAATGATTTTTTCCAGTATATTTCGAATCAATTATATAATTGGCTGCTTTCCAACGAAAAATTTTCAATCGTATATTATGTTCGTTTTTAGTGTTAGTTTGTAAAAATAATACAAATAAATGCTTAGCATCATTTTTAGGAACACTATTGAATGACTAACAGTGATGCTTACCAAGCATTTATTTCTATTTAATAATTTGAAAATACTTTAACCGCACGAACAGTTTAACTATTAAAAATAATAGTTTTCGTATTGGTTTTTGAGGCCTCTGTGATGCTGAATCTCTAAACGTGGGCGGTGATCCGTTAGTGCTTGTACACATTCACATTGAGTAGACAAGGTAACTGTAATATTTTTGTATCAAAATGTATGGAAATTAAAATTTTCATCGTAGTATCCAACGTTCATCGTTCACTGTTGTATTACGTAATAGAAATGCAAGATAAATTATGAATCTACAAATAACCCGTCTTTCCACCATAAATACACGTTCTTCCACCATCAATACACGTTCCTCCACCATTTATGTAGTCTTCTGAGGTGTCAATTTCTCAATTTCCTCTCATCTCTGTGTTTTCATCGATTTGGTATTATAAAGGTTAAATTGATGATAAATAAATATTATCACTGATATTTATATAAAATAAATTATTTAATCAAAACTACAATATTATGTCTAATCACAATGAAATTTGAAATCAAATTAAATTAAGTGAAACTCACGGAAACCCTAAACAAAACAATATTGTGTAGACAGTATTACTGTTGTTGTAAAAAGCTACGACAGTGTTTATCACTTTTTTTTATTTTTCCCTGTATTTTTAACTTCCCATTGGAAGTTATTGTAATGGGTCCGAAAATCGAAATCAAAATGTAGAACAAATTTTTATGTTTCAAGGTCACTACACTATTTTTAGAAAGATGTCTGTGTGTGTATGGGTGTGTGTGTGTGTGTACGTATGTACGTACTTACGTACGTATGTGTACATTTCTTTCTAAGACGAAATCTCGAGAATGAAAAATGATATCGACTACGTTAGGGTGCCAATCGACGCGTATTAACGGAAATATGATCTGAAAGAAATTTTTTCAAAATCGGTTCTTTATTCTTAACCAAATAGACTCCAAAAAAGTAGATTTTACACAATATCTCGCGAATAAAAAATTATATAGACTTCGTAAGGGTGTTAATCGAGGCGTGTTAACGTCATTTTGATCCGACATAAATTTTATAAAAATCGGTTCAGCCGTTTTTTTTTAAATTATTGTTAAAAATAAATAATAATTATGTTTTAATGATTAAAATGATTACTTTTCTGTGTAATATCTAATTTAACTATTATTATTAAATATTTATCAAACTGGGAAGTTCGTTAACAGATTTAAAAACAAAATGAAAAAAAAAAACTCTGAGTTATGCTGCAGTTTATTTTCCATTCGCTCTATTTGGAAGCGGAAGCAAGTATGTCCCGAATCCAATACCGTAATCCTAGTTTCCAAGCTTTACGTTTAATAATGATTAAACGTGAAGTTGTACAAACAGACTCACTTATGTCCCAATTCACCCAAGTGTAGTAAAAGATTAAGCGGTTGATTAATTGGAAAGGGAAAACAGCGATGCGTCGTTAAAGGAACGTTACACGCGTTTTAATCAAAATGAAGCGACGCACGGCGTCACTGAATTTACGGCAACAAAATTAGTTAGTTACAACGGTTTATTTTCGATTCTATTTCAATTCTTCGGTCAGTTATTATGACGCTAAACATACGTACTAATTTGAGTTTATGGCATTTTGATATAAATACACAGGGTATTGCATGACGTACTGTACAAACTTAAGGAACATATTCCTGAAGTCATTTTAAGCAAAAACTGACCTATAAACAAAATATCCAATACTAGAGCTGATCTGCGGCATCGTATTAATGACTTATCGGTATGCCAGCAATAAGTCAGCCTATTTCTGATCGCGCTGTACACTGTACAGCGCGATCAGAAATAGGCTGACACTGTACAGTGTTATATTGGGCTTGAGAATGGCCAAGCGTGTAGCAATTCTGTTGTTTACATGGCGTTGCTATGGTTCCTCTATTACAAGTCCCCAGTTCCCGGGTTTTAACCCGAGTGCTGCTAAAAGTGTTAATTGGATTGTCAATTTATTATTAAAAAAAAATAATGAATTGAATATATGAATTGGTGCTAGGCTCAAATAACCTTAGCTGCTGGTGGTCTTTAAAACACAATTTACAGTGTTATTAATGCTGAAGGTGGTCATTTTGAACACATAATGTAGTTTTGTTGCTTTTGTTATTAGGTACTTTGTTTGTTTGTTTTGCATTAAAACACTGTATATCTAGATGTATAATGGACTATATTACGACGAGTGATGACAGTGTGTAAAAAGCGGCCAAGTGCGTGTCGAATCATGCACAGTGAAGAGTTCCGTAGTCGGCCGAAAATATCCCAAATCTTATTCAAACCAATTTTCGTCGAAAGTATTTTATAAATTCTACTTCCGTAAATTTTTTCAGAATTTTCCACCTCATAGTTGAAAATTCAGAGGGGGGACACACTTTTTACGCCTTTAGAAGCGCAATCTCACCAACTATTGACTTAATTAAAAAAGTCATTCTGAAACTTCTGTATCATTTTTTAAAACCTATTTAACGATACCCCACACGCTTATGTGCAATAGAATTTTTTTTCATCCCTCAATTGCATGTATGGAGTGCCACCCCTAATTTTTTCTCATAATTTCACTTACACCATTGTATAGCGGTTCATAGAAGACACCTGCCTTCCAAATTTCATCTATATATAGTTCCAGTAGTCTGCGAGTAAAATGGCTGTGACATACGGACAGGAGAAATTATTAGGGTTCCATTTTTGCCATTTGCCAATATACTTAGGTCGAAACTGGTAGCAAAACAATTTTGTAATGGATTATTTCATCTTTTATAAAAGCTGGATTGCTTATTTTGTCATGTTTTATTTTTCGGCAAATTGCTTGTTAAAGCAGAAACCCAGTTAGGAAAAAAATACTTTGATTATTATTTTTATTACATGCGATTTTCACATTTAAAATATAAAAAAATGTTAATGTCGAATAAATACCATGTCACTTTTCCATTGATCGTCGATGCTTCTCCTAGCGACGGTTGTACAAAGTATCCTTCAAAGTACCAACCTAAATAAAGCACAAAGCTGTCAATTAGATTAATGCCGTGTAAAAGAGGGGTTAAAAAATATGTGAAATTTAGGAAACGGATTGTGAATACATAACAACTTTGTTTAATGACGTAGGGATGGAGTTTTCAATTTTATGAAAAATATTCGCTTTCGTTTATAAGCCGTAAATCAAAAGATAAGTTACAGTCAATACAATTTTAAATAAAACACACCCTGCGAAGTATATTATAAATGTTTACAGACGATTTTTACAGTAAGAAAAAAAATACGGTCGTCACATTCATATTGCAGCAAATCAAAACCATTTTGGGGTACCGTATAAACAGAGAATTATACATTATTATTATGAAACAACTTTCTTAGAAAATTTGTATTGAATTAAAGCTTTTTTACCATTCCGACTTCGCAAGTGGGGAAAGGTATATAAATTTAGGTCGACATTCCCTTTTCACACTACTCGAGAAATGAAAAAAAACATGTTTTTTTAAAAAGTCTGTTCGTCTGTCAGCAAGATACCGGTCGAAAACGACTGAGTGGATCGAAACAAAATTTTGAAGCTCTCCTTGGTCAGCTGATTATAATATGTACCTATAGCTGTCATCACAAATCACGCAATTCACATTTCTTGAGAATACAAGGTATCTACTCACTATTTGTTTTTCTTCAGACCTACCTATATTCTTTTATAAGGAACAGAGCTGGACAATATGTTGTACCTAAGATATTGTTTTTGTTTTATTGTAAATATCTGTACCCGAAAATAAACATAGTGCTCAAAAGTATTTGGCATCTAAGATACATATTTTAAATGTTTTTAGATAATTTTAAAGTAGATACCTACGACATGTTGTAAAATACTTTTAAAAATAACTGAGATACTTAAATATATTTAGGTACTTTAGAGTATCTATCCGTAGAAAGTATCTTAGATACTCTTTTTAGATTATTATGTTTATACAAAAAAGCATCTTGTATCTTTTAATATCTTTCGGAATATCGACTGCTTGCATGGTATCTCGTATCTAGATACTTTTTTTAATATGTCTTCTGAAGTTCTAATAAGAAATAAATCACAACTTTTTATGAAAGTTCTGATGCCAATCCCTACAAAACACGTTCCATGCATAATATTTAAAATATTCAAATGTTTGTAGATATTGCGTATGTGTGTTATATACACGTTCAAAGGCATTTTCATCTCATTTTACATCCACGCCACGTGTATGAAAATAACACGAAACTGAACATTATTAACAGAGAATTGGAATTCTCAGCGTAACCTGCTAGATTAAACACTCTAACAATTGCATTAATAGTTATCGACTGCTATTTTATTGCCTGTTTTACGATCGGTCTTAAGTAAACGCATGTTCAATTTACAGAACTTAAAGGTTAGATTTTAAAAGGGTATAATTACCAAGCGATAGCAATACGCACAAATCTTAATCTCTACATAGTATAAAATGAAGTCGCTTTCCGCGACTGTTTGTATGTCTGTCTGTATAACTCCTCCTAAACCACCCAACAGATTTTGATGCGGTTTTCACCATTGCAGTTAGATAATTTTTCACGGAAGGTTTATATATATAGCGAACGAGCGAAGCGAGTGAGTAATGTAATTCCTAAACCACGCAACGGATTTTGATGCGGTTTTCACTATCAGTTAGATAATTTTTCACGGAAGGTTTATATATATAGCGAACGAGCGAAGCTAGTGAGTAATGCAATTATAATATTCAAGCGAACGAGCGAAGCGAGTGAGTAGTGTATTGCACCCGGGCTTTCTTTGCACCCGGGCGAAGCGGGACGGGGCCGCTAGTATTATATAAATGCGAAATACCATTCACTCATTCATTTACCTCACCTACTCATTCATCACGAATCCTCAGGAACTATAAAGCCTACAAACATGAAATTTGGCAGGTAGATTCTTTATAGGATGTAGGGCGTAGGCATCTATTCGTAATGCCAGTTTTGACAGCAACCTGTTAGTAAATGGTATTTAGATAAAAAGTTTAGGTACCAGTAGATATTACATCAATTTTCATAAAAATCCGTCAAATCGTTTTCGAGTGATGCTAGTACAAACAGACAGGCAGACAAAAATTCTGAAGGTACGTTTTCTTATCTAGGTGCCACACAAAACACTAAAAAATCTGCAAGAAAACAAAATTGCAGACATAGGTTCCGTTACAGTTATATGTTTAGTACCTTTGATAAAAATTTTAGTACATGCATATTGCATAATATATTCATAAATATGTATAATGTATATATTATTTATATTGATACTTATTCCATTTTCAAATTTCTTTAAGCGTTTTGGCATCGCGAATCGATGTAGCTGTGTGTAAATGTAATAATATTATTAATTCAGCTTATTTATTCTCAAAACTGCCCCTAGTGGGAAAGTTTTGGGGTAGTTCTGATTTCTTTCATTCTACCTGTATTTTCGGGTCCTGAATCCGAATCTGAGGTTTGCTAACAAAATATCGTGACGCAACATTGATAAAATCGCAAAAAAAGTGAAAAATGTCTGCTTTTCTCTGAAGTTTTGCGTAAAACTCGAAAACTATTTACTTTTAGTAAATGGCCTGTTTACAGAAATTAAAGTACGTAAAATTCTCTACAAATATTACTACTTATTTTTTCTTTCAGAAGAACCGTTCGGTCTTAAGTAAATTTGGCGTATTTTGGCGGTCTCTGCAAAACCCACTTTTTCGATCCAAAACTTTACTTTTTTATTAAAAGGCTGTCAGATAGTGAATTTCACCTAGATTTGTGGTGTTAAAAATGACTTCTGACGTGTGTTTTATTTGTGATAAAGTACTGGATAATGATGTAGAAAAGGTGACGACGGTGCGGGAAAAAGGTTTGAAAACATTTATTGAGTCTAGCAAGAAGAGGAAGGATGATCATCATGTTCAGCTAAGTAAAAAATCTATAGTTGAGGTTCATGAGCGAAGTCGTAAAAACTGCAACAATGTAAGAATGATTACCGCTCATTTGAAGAAAGTTGAGGAGGGTAGGGAGCAGGTCCAAAGACGTTCTACTGAACCACCTTTCAATTTCAAAACTCAATGTTTTATGTGTGGTCTCGTCATAACACCTGAGTTCATAGAACAGCAAAGAAAAAAGAAAACTAATCGCAATATGGTGTATCAGGTTCGAGTTTTAAAAGTCAAAGAAACTGTTATGAAAAGAGCAGAAGAACGTGGTGATGAGTATGGAAAAGCCATAATCAAACGCCTTTTGCCTGTCTCAGACTTGGTAGCCACTGAATAAAAATAAAGTTTTGGAATGTAAAAAGTGGGTTTTACAGAGACCGCTAAAATATGCCAATTTTGAACTCGCACTTGAGACCGAACGGTTCTTCTGAAAGAAAAACTAAATAGCAATATTTGTAGAGAATTTTACGTACTTTAATTTCTGTAAACAGGCCATTTACTAAAAGTAAATAGTTTTCGAGTTTTATGCAAAATTTCAGAAAAACACAGAAATATTTCACTTTTTTGTAATTTTGTCAATGTTGCGTCACGAAATTTTGTTCGCAAACCTCAGATTCTGATTCAGCACTCCAAAATACCTATAGAATAGAAGAAATCAGAACTACCCCAAAACTTTCCTAGTGAAAACACAATATTACTGAATTATATTGTAAACCTCCGTTCTTTGCTTTACGTACATGTGCCTACCCACGTTATCAACATGCTAGGTATATTTGAAACGTGACTTGTTTGATTCATGTGAAGAGCGAATTCGTTGTGAAAATATCTCCGATATAAATCTACTGTTTTTCTTTTATGTTAACAAATTATTGATGTTTACGAAAAAAGAACACGTGATGCAGAAACTAAGTAAACATTCTTAAACGTCAACACATTAAATTAAAAACCTCCACGTGCGTTTTGCCAGCCGAGTTAGGATTTTTTAAGAATATTATTATGCCAAATATTAATCTGAATAATATGTCCACCCTACAAGCATCGGGATGTTTGTACGACTTGTATGTACTGATATATTTGTCAAACAATATGTTTCATCCCTACACGTTCATACAAATCTGACAAACAGCTTTCAGCATTTTGTATGCACATACATGGCAATAACTACACGCAACAACATAATGTCGCTGCGTTTTGTTTGTACATACAAAAGGATGGAATCATTGCTTTTTTTAAAATTAAACTTCATGTGATTTGTTTGCACATACAAGTCATACCCCTACACGCTAAAACTTCTTGCACATTTTGTATGTATAAATTAGGTGTAGCCAATAAGTCGATATACGTTTAGGGCAGTGGTAGGCAAACTGCGGATCGCGAGCCACATGCGGTTATTTGGCTACTTAAAAGTGCGACTCTTTCACGAATGATGTGTTTAAAATACATTTTTTTTTATTTTTCATGAATTTATATATTATAAAAACAGTTAACCAAATTAACTGTACTTATAGTTGTTCTAATATATTTATTTATTTTTTAAATCACAGAGAGACACCCTAATTTTATTTATAATAATAGACATAATATACATATAGCGGGTTCGAATCTTAATGAGTACTTTTGACATTTTTTTTGACAAAAGGGCCCGCCCTTAGTGAGTGCACATATGGCGCACATGCTTTTTTTCATATTTTATACCTAAAAAAAGAAAAACTACACAAAAGTACAACTGTTATTTTTACAATAGAAAGATTATTCATATTTAATTATTGAAATAAAAGCAAATTTCGTCTCAGTCGCCTTTTTACTGCAATAAAAAATATGTAAATGCGTAGGTATCAATATTGATGGTGTTTGTGTCACTATTTTTTTCAAAACATTTGTCTTAATTATGGGTAAATCTTTTACGTCTGTATGTTTTAAGTTTCTGCTAACATGTTTGTCATACAAATATAATTACACGTAACGATTTGTTTGTACGACTTGTTTGTAAATACTAACATGTTTGTCAAACATGATGTTGAGTGTAGGGATAGTAAATATATTTTATCCCTACACGCAACATCATGTTTGACAAACAAGTCGTACAAACAAATCGTAACGTGTAGTTGTAATACTTAATTTGTACGACAAACATGTCAGCACAAACAAAACATACAAACAATCCGCTGCATGTAGGGGGCACTTAAGTGTGCGTTTATAACATATTTAGTTGCATGCCTACGGGTTATTAAACCTATATCAAATTACCCTAAACAAGAGAGCTGTCACGAATTTCTGTCATTGTGTACATTTGTGTCTTGGGGCGCTATTCATATGCGAATATGTACGGTAGATATGTCCGATGGACGGACTCGCCGTACAAATCTGAGTGTATTCGTTCATCCGTCGGTTTTGTCTTGCTCGCCGTACGTTATCCAATGCGACGAGCAACGACAGCGAGCAAGACAAATCGACACGTGCGTATGCAATAGCCGGATTCGTTTGGCTGATCAGTAGTAAAACAGCTGTGATACAATGGCTTTTGCGGATAACAAGGCTTTTTGGAAAAGCTTTATTTTGCTATACAGAACACATCCCTGCTTTGGCAAATCAAGAGCAAGGAATGTTCAAATAAACAAATGAAAAATGCGGATTATGAAGCGCTTGTGGAACAGTGTCAAAAAATTTGTCACAAAGCCGAAATAAAATACGTTCACAAAAATATTGAACTGGTTTTCGAAGGGAGCTAAAGATAAATCTGAAAAAGCAAAAAAACTGGAGCTTCTGCTGATGACGTTTACGAGCCCATCCTGCCGAACATTTTCTTCTGTGTACGTAAACACAGATAAATTCGAAGCACTGACCGTACGTGTGTAGCTATAACCACGGATCCGTCCGTCGGACAGATCTGCCGTACATATTCGCATGTGAATAGGGCCTTCATTGTACGGAATATATAAAATCATTAGTAAAGCCAAAAATATACACCCCGCTAAGTTTGCTACTGTACGATAAAAACAACTTAAAATCATACATTAAAAAACACTGTTTTGGATTCAGGAGATCTCAAAACGCGCAAATTCACCAAAAACACGATCACAAGCTTTCCCTGTATACTCCGTGTATGGGAAAGTAAATATATTACGTTAAAGAACTCTATGATATAGAGAAATGGTGATCCGTAAATGGTGTAGAAATTAGGAGAAAAACTCAGTAAAATTTGCAATACTGTTAGTCATCAGTATTGCAAATTTTACTGAGTTTTTCTCCTAATTTCTACACCATTTACGGATCACCATTTCTCTATATCATAGAGTTCTTTATAAGCATTTATAAGCTTACGTTTCGGTGCTCATTGCACCATCCTCAGAGCATCTAAATTTATAATCTGTTTAAAATTGTAAGAATTTTCGCTTGCTTTGTTTTTTTTTTTTTTAATGTGAAATTCTTACAATTTTAAACAGATTATAAATCAAACTTAATTTTAGATGCTCTGAGGATGGTGCAATGAGCACCGAAACGTAAGCTTATAAATGCAAATTTAGTCATCAGTATTGCAAATTTTATTTGATCCTTTTGCCACTGAGTTTTTCTCCTAATTTCTAAATATATTACGACGTAGATTTATAAAAAGTACGTTTGCTGTTTTTTTTTATTTGTCTTATTATAGACGCTTCTGTTGCTTTGCTTATTAACGTCGCTGCTCTTTTTTGTCTTTTCATATCAAGTAATTAAAAGTTTGTTTACTTCTCTCTATATATATTTTCAGGTTGTTATGTCAGTAAAAAATACATATTACACAGATATTTTTATAGTTCAGACTTCAGAACATATATTGAAAATCACAAAATTACACGCAAAACTATACCCCGTATATGAAATTTTCCCCCGTCTGTACAATGTTTTTTAAGCCCCACCCATCTGACGGATCCCAATACAAATTAAAAAAAAAAAACACGTGAAAAGTCAATATTGTTATACATTTTGTAAAATTAAAGTTCGGGACCATTTATTTTCATAGATTTTTAAACAAACATTTTTGTAATATATTTAACATATAGATATCTAATTTTCTTATTCTACATACATTACTGTATTCTTATTTTAAACTTATATTATTCTATTAAATAGATCGTTTTGAAAGCACCTTTGTAAAATTTACATTTTTTTAAGTGTTTGACTTTCTATAGTGAGGTGAAGCGATGAAACAAAAAACTGACATGATAGAGATTTGATAGATTGAGAAAGAAAGAGATAGAGCACAATCAACAAGTGACGTACTATTTATGAACTACCTACACAACACGCTTAGTTGCCAGTTGGTCTTGCCATTTATGACAGTGTCAATCCAACGTGTTGTGTGAGACAACCTTGCCTATTCATTAATTATAGTTAGGTAGGCAAAGTAGTCAAGAAGTTTCACTTCTACAGTCTGGTCTTAAGTACGTCTACTTTAATTTTGATATCAAAGTTCAGATAATCTTTTATGGACTCAGTCTTTCTGTTAAAGTATTGATTCAGAAATGTATTACAATCGTATTGACAAAAAATCTTTAGGTAAGTGAATTAGTTGAACTAGACTTCTTGGAACAACAAACGAAAAAGAAACGAAAAAACTCGTATAATATCAACTACGCAGACAGTACGTCTGCACTTGTACTTATACAGGATGTCTCATGACTTATAGGCCATAGAGAAGGTGGTTCTAATACGTGTAAAAATAAGGCATTTTACACAAACTTGCTATAATAAAATGTGACACAGTAAACAAGGTCATAAAAAAGCGCTTGTTTTACTACACCGCGCGCAACTTTTAACACCCATTATCTCGAAAACGGTTCGAGATATCGAAGTGAATGAAGTATACCTTTTTTTTATAAAAATGTCTAGTCTTTCATGTTTAAATTTATATTTCATACCAATTTTCAACTCTATGTCAAATGGTTTTGAAAATATGGCTTATTTTATCTTTACGCACCGTGTATTTCCCAAACGAGCAACATTTTATCATAGCAAGTGTGTGTCAAATGCCTTATTTTTACATGTACTATAACCACATGCTCTATGGCCTATAAGTTATGAGACATCCTGTATATATGTCTATAACAATTCTTCTGTGTTCATTCTTTGATTATCTCGGGACAATGCATACGGTTTATCTGGTCGCGATTTTGTTAGTCCTGTTGATCAGCAGTTTTAAGACTGTTTTTCTTTAGTTGAAATTCGTGATTTGTCTAATTTAATCTTAGATGCTGGTCAGTTGTATTCAAAATAATATTTTCTTTTGTCTTTTAAATACATTTTAAGTACCTCTGTGCACTCGTATCTGTGATGCACGCGTTTATTTATTATTAAATAATTAATTAATTTAATTTCAACAACAGGGTTTAACCTCAAATCAATTATAATCTGTAGTCTCTCTAGCTTTCGCATCACTGATATTTTATTCTAATCTTAAAGAGAATTATGGGTAACTTAAACAGAATCAGCTCTAGATAAGGTGACAACTGCTGTATTCTCATTTTATGGGAAATATTAGAATAGAATACGGGATTAGGGTAAAAATACGAGACACAATATTTTTAAAAGGAAATCGTTTATTTACATTATATTAGGTCACTAGGTGTATTGCAAAAGAAACACTAATAATGTCCATCTAAAAAATAACATAATTAAATCATTCTCAATAGGAAGTGGGAACTAAAAACTGAAATATTTTTCAACTAAAAAATGTAAATGAAGCATTTTTAAGCTATAAACAACTGACAGATAACGTTACATCGTAAAGTCTGATCAAGAGGTCAATTTTCGACCTGGAGGATGCATTTTCTATTGATGAGCAATTCTCTGAGCCGTAGACCTCGCTGTATCTTTTTTATTTATTGTAAATTATAGACGCGTTGACAACTTAGGTCATTAGCGTCTTGATTACATTAAATAACATGACTCCCTTAAAACTAAAATGAGCGGAGGCGGGATTCGAACCCACTACAGTCTGATTCAGAGACCGCGATGCTAACCACTGGACCACACTGTCCTCTCCTCGCTCTATCTATATTTTTAAGTAAAGGAATTTTAACGTAACATGTTTTCACAGACGTACACACAAATGCATGGCAAAAATTGACATAACATTTTGATCACATCAACAAATAAATCAACCAAAGAGTAGGGAACGTTTTATTCAACTTACTATTCCGAATGTTGATCCAATAAACAACATTGTATAACAGCCGTAGATGTATGTTCCAAAAGAAAGAGACTAAAGTGTATAATTTTTCTATTTCAGGATACGGCAGGACAAGAACGGTATAGAACTATCACCACGGCTTATTATAGAGGAGCGATGGGCTTTATACTAATGTACGACATTACAAATGAGGAATCGTTCAACAGTGTGCAAGATTGGTATGTCATTTTTTATACAGGGTGTCCAAGACTTGCGTTGTCGGCCGATATATTGATTTTGGGTGAAGATAGAAAAAAAGTTTAAATACAAAAGTTGTATAAATGTTAATGGTGTATAACTTAAAAATATTTTCAATTATACAGCCTGTCCCATTTAAGCGTGGCAGATCAAAGTTATGTTTTTTTAACCTAGCACCCTGTTTTTATTTGTTTTCTCAATTCTGCATCTAAATGTGAATAGAAATTGTAAGGGAAGCTATGCTCGAAAATTCAGTAATTTTTTAGTTATTCAAGTTTTTTAGAAATTTTTGACATGTGCAGGCCTTTACCTAAAATTCGACATAGCCAAAACAGAATCCTTTATCAAACTGAAATTTTGAGGATCACTAGATAATAGACGGATAAATCAATGTCTGTCCTAAAAAAATGATTTTTTTATACAGGGTGTTCAAAATAATGTACTTCTTTTACCTAACTTCAATCACGTGTAACTTTTGATTGTTAAATACAACGAGGTTATTTTTTTGCTGGAATTGTATTCTTTAGGATATTTACTAACACTTTTATTAAGGGTTGTCCAAACCTAAACCTAATATTTTCGTATTAAAATATTAGGTTTAGGTTTGAACAACCCTTAATAAAAGTGTTAGTAAATATCCTAAAGAATACAATTCCAGCAAAAAAATAACCTCGTTGTATTTAACAATCAAAAGTTACACGTGACTGAAGTGAGGTAAAAGAATTACATTATTTTGAACACCCTGTACAATAAATTCATTTTTTTAGGAAAGACATTGATTTGTCCGTCCATTATCTAGTGATCCTCAAAATTTCAGTTTGATAAATATTTATATTTTGGCTATGTCGAATTTTAGGTAAAGGTCTGCACGTGTTCAAAATTTCTAAAAAACTTGAATAACTAAAAAATTACTGAATTTTCGAGCATAGCTTCTCTTACAATTTCTATTCACATTTAGGTGCAGAATCGAAAAAACGAATAAAAACAGGGTGCTAGCTTAAAAAAAACATAACTTTGTTCTCCCACGCTTAAATGGGATAGGCTGTATAATTAAAAATATTTTTAGGTTATACACCATTAAAATTTATACAACTTTTGCAATTAAACTTCTTTTTTATCTTCACCCAAAATCAATATATCGGCCGACAACGCAAGTCTTGGACACCCTGTATAATATAAGTATTAAATTAAATTAAAAGACGATAATATTTAAATTTTCCAAACTCTTCTCAGTTTATTACAGGGTACACAGTTTCGACAAAAAATGAATTCGCAATAGCCAATAGCCTTGCGACTTTAGGATTTTATTATGGAAAAAATTCCTGCACGGTTTATTTTCATTTTAGAGTTCATACTATAAATAAAACACACAAAAACTGGCTATAGCTGTCCAACTTTATTTTTAAGTACTACGTTTCGGTCTGTTATAAGGGTCCTTTATATAACAGACTGAAATGTAGTACTTAAAAATAAAGTTGGACAGCTATAGTCAGTTTTTGTGTGTTTTATTTATTAAAATAGTATTATTAATGTTATTTCTAGAAAGATGTCTTTATCTCCCAGTCATCATAAATACCTGTTACCAAAAATAAATTAAATTAAATTCTGTACTAAATATGCTCTATTTTCTTCTTGAAAACAATGACTGCCAAACAAATACAACCAAAGGTTCGCGTTAACATTATGACTACTTTCAGAAAAATGTCTGGAAAGTATTTGTAGGAAAATGATTGCTCATGCTCAATTTTCCATTAGGAAACGTAATAATCAAAATAATTCCTGGCACTATTTCCTCACAGAAATAAGCAATATTTTTATCTATTTCATGAGCTCGAGAATTGTGCGTGAGATATAAAAAGTGTCGTAAATATCTATAAAATTCGCAATTAAATAAAACAATGATTTTATTCGAAAAGTTTTAAATGTTTATTACTTTCATATATTATGCATCTTTCTTCGCAAGTTATTTCCATGGTTTTATTCATTTCAATAAATAATGTTATTGTCATTTAAATATGTTAAAAAGTCGCTTATGACATCTTTTGTCGAGCGTCTACAATCCAATATCTTATCTAAATATATTGAAAGGTAAAACATGAATAGAGAATTGAATTTGATAAATTTCTTTTAGCTGTTATATTCCCTCAAAAACTTCGGCATTTAATCGAGTGTTGGTAGTAAAAAATCTACTTCCAGATTTTATCAGAAACATTATCATTAACATGTAATTATTTTTAAGTTTTTTAAAAAAGATCATATTTTAGTTGACACATTGACAACAAAACGATTAAAATCTAGCAAATTTCATAAACCGATATACTCCCTGGACCCTACATTCATAATAATAATATACTTATTAAGTATAAAATAAACACTGCTAAAATCTTTCCCTAAATATCACTTCATTCAAACTAAATTAGGTATATAACAGGTACCTAACAATATTTATAATGTATTTATAAAAATAATATTCACTTTAAAGCTTTTAATTAAGGAATTCTATTTTCATGTACTCAAAGCACAAAGTACAATTATTTTCACTTAATTAAGAATACCTTTTTGGTTTGTGGTGTTGACATACAATAATTAAAACTTCTTACTTACTGAAACTATATAAGTAAGGTGCTTCTCTGTTTAGTTTGCTAGTTTTGTTCAATTTAGAAAGGGAAAATACAGTACACCGTAGAAAAATCAATTGAAGTATATATTTCATTCCACTCATTTTCCACGTGAGAAAAGAGTTATGATGTTTTGATCAAATTGCTTTAAAATAGATTGAAAAAATCTAACTATATGTAAACATATTCTTTAACTCCATTGTAACTTTAATTAATATTGAAATACATACCAATTTTTTTAATTTCAAAAAACACATGCCATTCTAGAGCTATTGAAGGTGACAAATAGCCTACTATTTTATTAACTCTAAGCTGCGAGATCAGAGCATTTGAAAAATAATAAGTTATTACACACATAAGTGGAAATATTTTACTAACGGTTCCTTTGTGGACTTATGTTTATTAAATTTTTTCGACTTATTTTGGGTCATACTATATTCTCCTAAAATATTTTACCCTGTTTTTCAACACCCTGTATAGCTTTGTAAATTTCAGTCTAGTTTTCTTATAATTTCTAAATAAAAGAGGATAATACAGAAGAGCATAATATACTGTGAATTTCAATTAAGGACATAGGCGATTTTTCTTTACCTGGTAGTTTTTTTAAGTAAACGATTTTCTCTAATGCATAATAATGTTTTCCATAACTACCAGGTAAATAAAACACGCCTGTATGTTGCGTCTTAAGAGCATTCCCTATCAAAAGTTACCCCCTGCACTCTTCATTTCAAATCCTTCCCTCTTCTCCTAAAAACGGTTACAGCCCTCCCGACGCTATTTCTAAAGATACAGGGCTCGAGTAAACGCCAAATGAAGGACCAGGAATCATACTACAGATCCTACAGGCGAATTTTTTGAAAAAAGTTTTGGCTACGTGTGGAAACTTACGTAATTTTTAAAAAGTTGTAAGTTTCCAGGAGATATTTTTTCAGTTTTTTGCCTGAAGGATCTGTAGTGTGATTCATGGCCCTTCATTTGGTGTTTACCCGAACCTTTTAGCTTTAAATGTAGCAATGGGGGAGCTGTAACTGTTTTTAAGTGAGAGGAAAGGATTTAAGATGAAGAGTGCAGGTGGTATAACTTCCGGTAGAGAATACACTTTCCTAAGTGAAATTTACTGCATAGGGCGCTTTATTTGAGGCAGCAACGGAAATCTGCAAGTTTTTGAATTTTGTTAAAAATCACAATTACCAGAAACGTGAACTATTTAATTTAATTTAAACTGAAAATCTGATAATTTTATTTAAATTAGTCGTACATTTCCTTCGTTTCGCTTGAGTTTAATGTGCATTCAAATAAAATTAATTAATTAAATTTTCGTTGATGTGTTCTTAACTTTACGGCGTAACAAAGTTATCAAATTACGTACAATCTGATACGTCACAACTGAAATGGTCCCCCCAGTAGGAACTTTACATAAATAGACCACACACGCTGTTTATCTTTAAGGCCGCTCTCTCACTAATAATATGCAATATATGCATCTCTAGTGCGAGAAGTTCTGTTTGAAACTATGTGTACCTACAGATCTCGAAATGATGTACTGTCGTAGTTGTATATTCAGTAAGAGAGCAGCGATTGCATCAGTCTTGTTTCCACGTTGATAGGGTTAAACAGCGTCTGATGGGATAGTAAATACGTAATGGTCATATTTGGTATATTATCTATAATGAAAATATGTATTCCAGTAGGTCCAGTAATATCAGAAGTCGATTTCCTTTACAAAAAAAAAAACAAAACAAAGCAGATTTTTTAAAAGTTTTGTTTAGCATAATTTTCATCCCACTCTCCCTTTAGGGAAGATGTCCCTGTTGTTGAACGATATATTTTTGATCATATATGGGACGTTTTATCTGATGGATCA
The DNA here is from genome assembly GCA_039654895.1 of Mongoloraphidia duomilia. Lineage (NCBI taxonomy): Eukaryota > Metazoa > Arthropoda > Insecta > Raphidioptera > Raphidiidae > Mongoloraphidia > Mongoloraphidia duomilia. The sequence goes on from CM077522.1 coordinate 31,083,967, forward strand.
ACACATTTGTGTGGATTCATTGGCGTTGTAAACAAGGTTGCTTGCTCCAGCCAACGTAGCTTGACCTAGTTTTTAATAATAACGGGATGCGCACATTCACAGGGTGACCCAGATAAAGACGTACTCGTGGGACAATGCGCAAGTCATCTTGGTTGGCAACAAGTGTGATATGGAAGATGAGAGAGTTATCAGTTTCGAGAGGGGGAAACAACTAGCTGAACAACTTGGAGTGGAATTTTTCGAGACTAGTGCCAAGGAAAATATCAACGTTAAGGTACGAATAAAAAATCCAGTGCACGTATTTGTTTTATGTTTTAAGAATTTTTGAATAAAATGTTTAAACAGCATTGGATTTGAAAAAGTAGGACTAGACCCGTTCACACTGCACCGAATTGGTTGTTTTGCCCTATTAGTTTTTTTTACCTGCCGCGTACATTTAATTGTGAGTTATATTCACAGGGTGCTGCCGTCGCCGATGTACGATAAAATCACCGATTTGGTCACTTTTAAGTCTTAACATTTGCTTTTGTTAACGGTGACCATATCATTGTATGCCGTGACCTAATCATCCGCCAGTGGCGCATATATATCTACATTATTAACTTCAGGCGATTCGATAGGTTTTTTGAACGCAAAACGATCACCAGAGGAAGTATATACGAAAAAACATCGAATTAGGAAGTTTCCATTGGACGAAAATACTAATTATGATACTGTCACATCATTGTAATGAAGATAACTTTAAACATTCTGAAAGAATTATTTTGATATCTTTAATTTCAATGGATATATTCAATTTCTTGTACGTGGGGTCGCAAACGAAACTGTATTATGAATATGACGTCACGCGGTACAAGTTTGCTGTTTTTTAGCTTTGTGAGTAATTAGAACGGATGTTATTTAGTAACTATTTTGTTGTAATACAGACTTTTCTATTTATTAAATTACCATACATACAAACTAAAAATAACTTTTAAAAAATATCGTGCCGCGTGACGTCACCCGAACTGAAAACTGAATTTCTTGGAGAATTGTCAAATTCAAACTTTGAAGTAGCATAACTTTGTTGTTTTTAAAGATATTTCAAAAATTCTGCCGCCATAAATTTTGTAATTTTTAGAACTATGATTTAGACTGAAAAAATAAAAAAGGGAAACTTCTTAATTGTGGGAACATGCAATGCAATTCGGTTAAAATACCATTTTGATTAAAACACCGTGCGGTACGTACAGTGTGAACGGGCTGTTACCTCGGTTTGAAACAAATCGAGTTACAAAATCTAATCTTATAATTTTAGCAGGACCATCGAATGACCGAAACGCTAAAGATAAAAGTATAAGCCAATTTAAAATTCAGATTACTTCAAACATTTCGTAATTAACCTTACTTCAAACAATTCGAAATTAACCTTACCGTTGATCCGTAACTTCGTTATTAAAAGAGACCGACGTATGAAACGCAATATTTTCGGTACGCGCTGCTAACTTAATTAAATTTAAAGCATACTAGAAATGAGTGATGAAGATTGAATTGAATCGTCTAGATTCAAACCGAAACGGCACTATTAGGATAAAAGCTCGCATCATACAGCTTTGGTTCTGCTAAGTATAGATTCGATCCTATCATTTACTCCTGCGTGTATTCTAAAAGTTTCGATTGTTCCGTGACGTTCTGGACAGCATCGACTCAATGCAGCATGCATCTTCCTTAGTAGAACATTAATAGAATAACTCTAGTGCAATATTTCTTCATCTTTGGTCTTTCGCGAACTCCTGAACAATTAAACTAGGATTTGGTGGACCCCCAAGCTATTTATAAAATCTCAAATAGAAAACCGGAATATAATTTTTTCTCTTTTGATTGGTATATTATAATATGTATATTTTGGAAAAAAGTCCTAAAGTATTGCTGAACTTCTCGCGTAGGCGTCGCGAAAACTTGGGTGTTCGCAAACTACGGTTTAAAAGTCGCTTAGAATGTTCTATTAATTTTTTGTCAATGGATTTTTGTTATTAAATAGTGACAATTTTACAGGCTGTATTTGAACGGTTGGTTGACATAATTTGCGACAAGATGTCAGACAGTCTGGACACAGATCCGACATTAATGAGCGGTGGCGCCAAAGGCACGCGTCTAACGGAACCAGCCCAAGGACCTCAGGCAGCAAACTGTAACTGCTAATAGCCCCAAAGCTAGTAACATTATATTGTATATTGTAACTCTGCCCTAAAGCCTCAAGACGCGAACAAGGGTGCCACCTTTGTTGTACACTAAGGCATGTCCTATTTTCTATCACTGTCAGTTCGTTTACCGGAATTGTGGTTTATTATTCAATACACTAAATTAAATACGGTTTCTTGAGTAGAGAAAATATTATTATATAATATATATTGTCAAACGTGTAAAAATTAGTAGATTGTTATTGGTGATAGTTTGCTATAGAGTTTGTGTAAGGCACAAAAATTTGTTATCATATTTTAAATTTATATATCAAATATTATGTAAGTACCAAATGTTTTAACTGTCTATAATGTTCACTTTCACGGAGCTTTGCAAAATTTCAATGGGCATTAAACTCTACAAAATCAAACCACCATTAGTATATTATTATTATTATACAAAAATATTAACTATCGTGGACATTTGATTTACTTTTGTTTAATGATCGTCAAAATTTTATAAATCTTCATGTATGTGGACAATTTAAGTACGTTTGCAAATAACTTTTAAGTCGGTTTGCCAGAAAAATTAGTGCATTTCTTCAAACTTTTGCAAATGTACTTTTTAATAATCTGTGATGATTATTTTGAAAAAAAAGTAAAATTCTGGGAGCTTCCGTTTCATATCATAAAAAAATTAAACTAGACTTGTTTTTGGTCTTCTGGCGGAAAATTGAAGAAAATTGTATACGAACGGTTAAAAACACAAAGAAAGAAATATTATAGTTACGGGTCGATTGTTGATATAATGGATACTAAAAACCTGTAAATATTTAATATTCTCTGAGGAACACTGAACCGTCCTTCAATCCCCTTATAATTTATTTTCATTGGAATAATAATTTAAAAAAGTGCAATCATAATTTACGTTTTATTTCTCAACGCTATGTAAAACAATATTCGAGAATCTAGTACCTACCTATGTAATACAGTCGCGGACTTAAAAAAGTTTATACTTGACTTTTTCAGAGTAAGTTCCCAAAAAGTCAGTAGCTTAGCAACAAATTTAGTTTGATAGGTAATCAAGGTTAGTAGAGTATAGGTTGCCTCATTCCGATAGATAGTAGTGGGGGGGATGACGTCACTCAGAATATACCATGCTTACTCACTTCAATAGAAAAGATCAGACGATGGACGCTGCTAATTTTTGGAAATAAAAATCACAGTAACCATGGTAGTGTGATATGTTTTTTCAATACCTAATAGAAACATGATTCTTCTGTTAGTGAAAAAAATATGATAAGTTGTCAATTTTGTGAAAGCTGTTAAGTGTTATGGTATTTTGTGGTTATTTTTAATATTTTGTGAATATAAAAGATAAAATAATTAATTTATCAATTTGTTAGTTAATTCTATTCGTTTCTTAAATTTAAAAAAATAGGTAATTAACAAGATCTGCCATTTCTTGAGCATTATTTAATTTCTTGTTTGTTTATATTATAGATATTAAAACCTAAATTTTGTAATAAAAATAAAAATTATCCTATTTTTTAACATCTATTCTTCTATTTATTGTCTCCTGCCAATTTTAAGAAAAAATCTGCACGAAGCACCTAATATAAATAAGCATAATCTTCAACATTTTTTGTACTTGATTTAAACTAAATTCTAGCTGACGTCATTCCCGCGCTTACGCTGATTGGTCAGATGGAATGAGGCAACCTGTACTCTAATAACCTTGATAGGTAATAGGTACCTGAATATAAATGTCAAAAATTAAAAGAAATAATTGTCTGAATGAACGAATTGTAAATTATAGACGTTCGACAACTGAGATCATTAGCGTCGTAATAATTGTCGTTTAAATGCATCGATATTTAAAAACGATGAACAAAGAAGACGAATTATTTTTTTTAAACTTGAACCAGATTTATATAAAATATGAACGTTTAAGTTATATAATAAGGCTGGAAACTTAATTGGGTAGGGGACTTTTATGGTGAAAAAAATATTTAAATAAAAAGAGAGACTGCAGCGTTTTTATTGAATTATTATGAAGAAAATGAAATAGTAACTGGTTTAGGAAACAACAGACGACAATAAAATTTGTATAAAAATAGCAACGAATAACGTCTTTAATAAATTACTCCAGTAGTAATTTATTATTATTTTTATTTATAGGTAGTAATAAAATCAAAATCAACTTGATATTCGGTTCCCAGGCTAAAACTTGGGAATTGGGAAGTTTATTATCGAAGAATCATGGTAACGATGTCCCAATAATCTTTGCATGTGTTGTGTTTTATAAAAGCAATTGTTCTGTTTGTATTTTGTTAATACGTAGATAATTATTGGTAGTATCGCTCAATGTTTTCTGAACATACTATATGTTTTGTATGTCCGACGCAAGTAAGATCAATATCTTTAAAATATTTAAAGCGGTCATTTATAAATTATTAAGGCCGATAACTTCATATGTTTGTCCCGAAGGAACATGCTATAAAATTCCATTATGAAATAGACAGACAATTTCGATGTGATGTCAAATTTTATCGCGTGATCATACCTAGATATATTTTTTAAATTACTAATTACCAATATCAAGACGTTCCTTTTCTACTTATAAGGACTTTTTTGAAGAATAAAAAAAAAAAAATTAGGTAGTCATGGGGACTGCCGACAAAAGTGAAAAATTATTAACATTAGTTTGGTTTTCATATCTATCGGCACTCCGAGCAACAATTATATACATTTTTATATGGTTTATTCAACGCGCCTAAAGAAGTTTTCACTTCAAAAATTATAATCTTACTGTCAAAGAAAGAATATAAAAAAATAAAAATATATAAATAAATATCATGTAGACTTTAGAACAAAAAAAAACACAAAAATTTCACGGTGCTAGTGGGTTTCGAACCGGGGACGTTATGCATACGACGCACAGACGCTGCTATCGTCGCCATCAGTACAACTGAATGACGTGCCGTTTTTATTGTATATGCGCGCGGGCACAGTTGTGACAGAGACATTCTAGCCCATAGCATGTCGGTGACGCGAACACACAAGATTTTCCCCTATCAAAAATCGTTCAACGCGCCTAAAGAAGATTTCACTTCAAAAAAAAAAAGTTTGAATGCACAGCAAGTATTGTGTTTTCATTAATTAATTTAGAAAACAAACTGAGCATTGTTTCATTTTTTTCGTGTTGTCTGGTCTCAAAGAAAAGCGAGTTTATGAAAACTAATTTGTTATTTTTTAAAATGACACAGTATTTTTTTAAGTAAACGCACAAATAAATCAAGCAAGACACTACAAATATTTAGAAATGAAAGTAAAAATTAATTAAAGGTGCGATTTTAAGGTCACGTATCAAGAACTTGAATGGTAGGACATAATTATAAAAGTTATTGCAATATTTCGATCAAAAATATGAAATTATGAATTTCTTTTACCCTGTGGAAACATCTAGATCACAGCTTATAATAAACAAATTAATTTATTTAATATTAAACAGTGATCTGCTGTTTCTAATCGAAACACATTCATTTAGGCACAATATTTTATATCTAATATCTATATAAGCAAAGAAAAATATAAACGTAAAATGATTCATCTGATGTTATTTGCAATTTTTGCTTATTTCCGGTCACGACGTCTACGTCTCTCTATCTAATTTTGGACATTATTTTCATAGATTATTTTTCACTTTTTGTGTGGTTTAAATGTTGCAAAAAATGGTTGGTAAGGGAACGCATACAGTATTGAATTAATAATAATACAGTCAAGTCCGCCAGAATACAATATTCATAATGGCGTATAGGTAATCAAAATACCGGTAAACGAACCCAAATAACGATCTTTTAATGGTGTTTTCAATCAATAAAGTGTACAATTGATGTTGACAAAAACTAAATAAATAAAATCTGTCTCTATAACTATTTATTATACAAACGAAAAAAATACTTAGACAACTATCTCTAATTTAATATTAAATGATAAAATGTTGATATGTACAATTAATAAAAGTATTTTGCAAACTGTTTTCATTTTTGGTCCAATCACTCTTCATTACAGTTTACACAGAATTCTATACTATGAAATTTTTATTAAAATGTTACTAAATTATAGCACTTTGTAATTGTTAATATTCGCCATATTTTAAAAATGCAGACACTATAGCTTCCAAAAAAATAAATACACTTATACGTTGCTTTAGCTTGGACAAAATTAGTAATAATTACAAATTTCCTTTTTTTTATAATACTTTATGTCCTTTAAAAATCTATTGACCTTATTGTATATTTCGTAGTTTATATTTTTCCCTCATACATTTAGCAAATTGTTGAGATATTTTTAGCTTCCTACTAATTTTAGCCAGGTTAAACTTCAGAGGAATACGAAAGCTCGACTATAAAGTTTATAATGTAAAAATCAAATTTTCCTGAAGCAGTTATTTCAATAAACAATCACATGTGAATGTCTGTCGACCGTTTAAAATAGTCACTTGACCAAATTGTAAAAAATGGACCAGTTGAATTCGATAGGTTTTTTTTTCAAAAAATTTGGCGAATACTGACAAATCTTGGAACTGATCTCTTGTAACTCGTGTAGATTCTAGTCACAGGGTAGTGCTAATAACAATTATTGTTAAACTAATGCTTTTTATATGGATTTTCACATTTGGTAATAAAAGTAAAACACGCTTGATATACCAGACGCCAACACGTTTAAATAATTTTTTATTATGTAGAATTTACTTCAAAAAAATTGTTTAAACGTGCTGGCGTCTGGTGTATATGCCTCCTCCACACAATCGGCCATGATGGACGATCACAGAATGGGCCATGATTGTCACCATCATTGCGCATCTGTCCACACAATCGTGCCATTTGTGAATTTCCATCTGTCCGACATGGATATCGAAACAAAAATGAACTGAGTGATCGATGAACGTGTGGAAACGCGCGCAATCATGGCCGAAAACCCCATACAGAAGCGATCACGCTACATCATGGGCGATCATGGGCAATTACAGGCGATTATGCCCTCCACACATTCGTGATGGCCATCATGGCCGATTGTGTGGAGGCACCAAAAAGTTGTGGAACATAGTTTTGGAGACTTTATTTCTTTTGTAACGTCATTTTTGTTATAGTAACAATTGTCTTAACAAAACCCGCCTACCATTCCAAATTAATCTGAATATTATTAGGTAAGCTTTACTTGTTTTTACACATTTTCCCAGTTTCTTGTAATGCAGTTTAGTAAATACTGTAGCTGTTTAAACGAATCTATACGAGTTCATAGACATTATTTAGCAATATTATACTACAACTGAAGAGTTTATACAATAAATTAAAAGAATTTATATTAACTATATTTTTTTCTTTGAAAAAGAACAATTATTTGTTATTGTTATTTTAATGATAAATTGACGGTAATGTATGTGTGTATGATGTATGTATAGTAAGCTAACAAAGTAAGTAGAATATGTGGATGCAGGCTAAATAATAAATAAAATATAAAAAAATATATTACAATAGTTAATGAATTAGTTAAATCAACTGGTATTCACACTAGTTTTCATGACCTCATTATTATAATATGACAAATTTATTATTATTTTTTATTTTTGTTATAAATTATTGTGTACACAAGACGCTTCTAATAAAGAAACTACTATTTTGGCGTTGTCCAGAGAATTTTACCATAAAAAATATTTAACAGTTCATTTTTATTAGTATTTCATAAAAAATGATAATATAACACGCGTTATTTAGAAATCATTACTTATAATAGTAGTTTATGCAACTAGTACAATTTTGTATAATACGCGAGGGATGTAGTTGGTACGCTAGCCGCAAGCGAGCGTACCAACACCCCGAGCGTCTTATACTTAATATGTATACACTATTTATATATTTATATAATATGTATACACTATTTCTTGTAACACATATTATAGGAAATGTACAATAATTTCAACTTTAGAGCTTTATTGAATCCATTTCAAACACCGAAATCTCACTGACAGCTAAAAATATTTACTTCGTTATCATAGCAACTATATTCCTATATTTATCGTATGGAATAAAATATGTATAATCGCACGCTGACATGACGTCACAGTTTATATTTTACGTACGCCTTCCTATATTGTCGTATCACATAAAATATATTTTATGTGATACGACATATTATGTATTATTCTGCACCGTGCGATATATATTATTTTAAGTAGCCGACTAGACAGACGGAATGTTGTACATTTCATATATGTGTTACAAAAAATTATTTATTTTGACAATGACAAAAATTAAAAAAACGTGCTGAGAAATTGTAACAAAATATTTTAAATTTTTTGAGTGTATTATTACAGATTCAGGTATCTACTTTTAACCCCTTGGGATACTGATGTTAACTTTTTCATTTTTTTTATTAATGTATTATGGCCTAACTCTTGCCTTTGGCCAGTAGCCGAAATCACTTTTCCATTTAATGAACATATTTCTACGTTAAAAATCCACGTTGGACCAACCCAAAAATATTTAGTTTCAGTTTTTTATATAACCGATCTACTCAAACTTGTTACTATTCAAAATTTTCAAAATAATATTTGTACGAATTTGTACATGTTTATAGTCTGATGAAAATATATTTAGAAAAAGATGTAATATCCTAGAATTATAATAGGTAGTACCTACCCTAATAAATAGTCACAAACTGGTCAATTCTGAAGGTTGATCTTATTCTCATAGATAATTTATTTATAAAGAGCTAAACAAAATGTAGGTATTAATATTTTTAAAAGTTTCAGAATTGACTATTAGAAAATCAACTGTCAAAATATTATTGTCAATTGCCTTCTTATTATTTCAAAAACGTGTTGTATTCACTATTTATAAATTTTTATTTTTTCATTTTTAATTAGTGCCAGTTAAACAGAAAAGAAAAAAAAATAGTGATAGTTACGAGGTTTGGACGAAAATTTTGTCTATCGCTAACAAAAAAATGTGGATCCAATGAAATTTTCGGTAAGTTTTCATTATTCTATAATATACACGACATTCTTTTGTGATTTTTTGCATATAATCCGCATAAATGTTAATGTTGATAAAATGGAAGTGTGAAGTCAATTATTAAAACACTATTGATGTTCAAAAAATGTGTATTTTTATCTATACTGTTGAATTTTGTTCGTTAGAAACTTTTGATTTAACGATTAATAGTATATTCCGAAATTGTAACTGTATAAAAAGAATACGGTACAGATTTTCTGAAAATGATCGTACAATGCTATATAATTTTCGAAAAAAACTTTTAGATTTTTTTTGTAAACTCAACAACTATAAAAATGAATGTACTTCCAATTTATTAAAAAAATGCTAGTTTCAGCACCTAATTAAATAACAGTAATTAAAATAACCAGACATGAAATTTTACCAAGAATTTTACAGCACCATACTTACTAAATACCATTGTGCAAATATAATTTAAAAAAAGTACTTGAATTACCAACGGTTATTCTAATAATTCAAGTCATTTTGATTGAATTACTGTCCAGCTCTGTTGCATACATATTATTATTAATTACATTTATCAAATTGAAAGATTATAAAATTCCTAACCCAAAGCGCTTAGCTAATCGATACAATTGCTCGAGCAGCTGGTATGAAGTCGTGTTCGCTTAGCATGTCGCGTCGCATAAACACATAAACGCTATTTATCAATTAATTATCGGTAAGCAGCGCTAAACCTGTTGAATTTATCCGTTGTCGGGATTCAGTTTCGAAATGTACTATTTATTACTGATGTTTATTAAATGTAAAAGAACAGTCGTATAAAAATCGTGACTGCTAAAATTCCTAGCAATTACTGTTATCCGATGCTAACAATGTTAAGAATTTTCGAGTAACAAAATTTATTAGTAAATAATTGTATTTCATTTTTAGGTCAGTTTTTATTTTATTTTATAGGCACTTTTATTGATATCATTGAAATATTAAATTTAATAATTTTAAACAATTGTCTAAAACAAAGTATCAACAGTTAACAAAATATTAGTAAAATAATAATCTAGAAAAAAAATCAATATGAGAGATAATAATTAATATTTGGTTACAATATTAGTTGAGTATTTTAATTGCGTTTTGTTTAATATTTTATTAAATAGTTTAAGTAATATTGACGGAATTTAAACTAGCAAATCCATAATATTGCTGAACTTACAGCGAAATAAAGAATCAAAAATAAAAACAAACATTTTTTTAACTTTTGTCCTAAGCGCAATTTGGCAGTACCTAGATGAAAATCTTAACTGCCTGAGCTAAACTGCTCGCATATTAAGGAATATTTGGAAATGATAATAATGAATCAAAGACCCATTACCTTGCTCCCAGGGGGAAATTCTATACTGGCTATAATAATGGTTAATGGGTTAGTGTTTATTGTTAACCGATTTTTCTTAATAAAGTCAAGCATTTCTATTTCTAAAAATCCAATAGCTTCTAAACTATTTTAAAAATAAAAGCATCTTTTTTCAAACATCTGTATGTGCCTCTAAATTACTATTACTAAACTGTTTAAATGTGAAATTTGAATGACTATACCATAATATTATAAAAAGCCGATTAAGCATAGGTACCTAACTATCAGAATATAAGATTAATTTTTAACACACAATTACTTGATGCTTTGCCTTGGCTTTTTATTAATGCACACATTATTATTCGGTCGGCCAACAAAATGTCACGAACTAATTAATGTTCATAAGAATGCTTGCGGTAGGTCACTCAATAACATCTTAACAGTCGACCGACTAAAAATTGTCTGTCAATGCCTGATCTGTGAAAGCTGTCTCTAAAAAATTGCAAAACTTGTTGTCATGAAAGTTTTAAAATGCGACAAAAGATGGTACTACCGGGTGTCCACGCGAAAACTTTCCACGCATTTTAATATTTTGCTTTTTGAGCTAGAAATTGTAAATTTTGGGGCGTTGGATAATTGATAGGGGGACACAACTTGACATAGGTGTCAAATCGTTGCGCCGCCTCCAACCGCCTCCCAACACACACAACTTTGTTATTTCAAATGGCACCCTGTATTTTTTCGACGGATTCAGAAAATGACCTCATTTTAAGCAGCTTTTGCGTAAAAAAGTACCAGACAAAAGTAAATGATTACTAAAATTACCATATAATTTATGGTTTTAATTTACATCGCATGGGCTATAGAAATTCCTGAAGCTGTTTTATATTATTGTTACGTTACATTACCAAAGTAATTATCAAAAAATCTCTGAAATCTCTGAAATTTCAGGGAATTTTTTTATGATTTTTTTATCAAATTTTTGGTAACTATTTTGGTTTTGTTTAAATAGCTAGGTACTTACATTTTTGTGAAGGTAATTCACAATGTCACCGAAAATAAACCACAAAAAACTGTGCAGATAAAATAAATGTTTTATTGGTCAACTATTTAAATAAGTAAGTAAGTAAGTAACTCAATAATTTATACTGCACTACTAAAATAAATTATGATAAATATGTCTGAACAAGTTTATGTTATGTAATACTTTTATAATAAAATATCTGACCTTAAAACATCGGTAGAGATCATAACTCTAATAAGAACGGCGTCAGGTAATTTGTTAAAAAATGTTTGTTGAAAAGTAATTCAACTTTTGCCTCAGAATCTAATATTATTACCTAACGCACAATATAAATGCCTGCATTAATAACATGATTGCATGAAGTTTATAATTAGCCAATACACTGCACCCAGGCAATTAACACTTTAGAACACTGATATAAGAAGAAGGGAATTGGCATTTCGAAGTGAAGCTACTTTTTAAACTAACAATTATTAATATAGGAGGTAAATTCAAAGTTTAAGTGCTTTCAAGAGTTTGTTTTAAAAACTGTAGCTAAGCCATATAACCTTTGCAGTTTCAAAAGTAAAAATTTTTTAAATAAAATTTGCTTAATAAGACACTTAAAATTCAAAACGTTAATAAACATTAAATATGGTAAATTAATAGATTTATACGGCTGAATTGCAAATGAAAATTTTCGTTGGAAAGCAGCCAATTATATAATTGATTCCAAACATATTGGAAAAAATCATTTTAACAACCATAGTCACAGCCAGGTTAGAATCCTGGCTGTGACTATGGTTGATAAAATGATTTTTTCCAATATGTTTGGAATCAATAAATTATATAAATGGCTGCTTTCCAAAGAAAATTTTCAATTAAATATGGTGTTGTCAAAAAATTAGCTTTATACGTAACTACTGTCAATCATTTTAATTTTATAAGTATATAAAAAAATACAATTTCGTTTTTCTTATATCTATGCTTTTGCAATGTGCACATCACATTATGATGTTTTAGGTTAGGTACAAAAAGGACCATTCTTCAAAAGTAACCAAGGAGAGCTGGGATGGTCCCAAATAAAGTGTGTGGCTACTGTGATGCCCACCTAATAATTAGTTAAAAAAAACAAAAAAATACATATTCAATTGTTTATTTTAATTCAGGTCCATCTGACGTACCTATTGGGATCCGTCAGATAGGTGGAGCTTCAAAAACATGGCGCAGACGGGGGGAAATTTCATATACGGGGTATACTTTTGCGTGTAATTTTATGATTTTCAAAGTGATAAGAAATGATAAATATAAGTGCAATTTGTGATTGGGCCGGTACGAATCCTAAACAAAGGAATTTCGTTGAAGGAGAACGGATTCTCAAAGCCGGGCATATTATCAAATGTCGGAAATATAACGAGAAAAATGCATGTAAAATGAACTGTCAAAAGTAGTAATCTTTACGACATATTGCTTAAAAACATCAAAATTAAAAGAAAATCTCCACGAAATTAATCATCCGCGTTCAATGCGCTTTTAAGGCTGGGTTAGGTGAATAATGTAAACACATAACTGCAACATAATAAGTTATATTGTAATAAGTTGATAAGTTACTAACCTCAAAATATTTGTATACGAAGTTAATCCTATAAATTTGTTAATCATCAGGGATTCAACTATTTTAGTGCACTATGATAACAAGTACATCTTATTATTACTATAAATTATTTTTTTAATTCATAAATACAGTTTTTCCAGATTTCATTAGAAAATAATTCTCTGTAAAGTAAGTTTTACAAGGCAATAACTGACAGTGTTTATTGCCATGATATTAGAAAACGTCGCGAATTCCATTTTCGATAAACTTTTTGTTTATTTTACTTGTTTTATTTTTGTAATAAACAATTTCATGATTAATTTGCACTGTTAGCATGTAAAATTTTCCCTCGTTTGAGTACAATTTTCTGCCACCAGATGTCAGATGCTCATTTGACGGACCCCAATAGGTTTCAGGTTATAATTAGTAAAATGTTAACCCTGGTTACGTGCCTGCTATAATAATTTGGTTTACAGTTATAATTCAAACTATTTTCAAAGTATTGGTGGACACAAACACAATATAATTTAACTAAATTAGATTTTCGTTCGAATTATTTCACTATGTGCTCACTAATATTGCACCAGTATATTGTAGCATGAACGTTGTATTTGGTAGAGGTTTATAACTTACTATAAAAGAAAATGTCTTCCTTGTTCTTCATTGAACAAAACAAACCTTCCTTAAAAATATATATTATACAGCTGTACCAATAAATCAATGGCTTTAATAATAATAAAAATTTAACGACATGCAATCAAAGATATGACAGCACAAGACACAAGATTTTTATAATGAGTGTTCATCTTTTCAGATGGTAAATTTAAAATGTATTTAACTGAAAATTAAGAAATTCCTACGAAAACAAAAAGCCTTTGAGAATTTTTCAAAAACTATGCAAGTTAATTTGGTTTAATATTAACATACGGCTGCGTATTCGTATATTCGAAGTCTTTTTTTTTGATACTAGATATTATATGTATTTTTTTATTTTTCAAAAATTATCAGATATGAATTATTTGTGCAGCTGTATCTATTTTTAAATGCAATTATACATATAGATCGAAATATTTAAGCATAATATTTAAAAAAATCCATTTTTTTAAATTATTATTTTAGTCATTCAATTTTCATTTATTTTCGTGCTGCCTTGCAAAAAAGTATTAACAGTTTAAACAAAAAACTATTGCATATTGAAGAAGTATAATATCTTTGTTTCTTATTTATTAGGTAACTTCTTAAAGAACTGGTGTCAGTGTAATTTTTTTTTATTAAAATGCAAAACTTATTGAAAGTCGTTTTTTAGTTTTTAACATTCTAGAATGCACTAATCAGTAATCAAAACATTAAAAATAATATAAAACACGTCGAATTATTTGATTTTTTTTGTTCCCCGATAAAGTTTTATTATTTTAGAGGTACAGTCCCTTTTTTGTTAAAGCTCAAATTTGGTTTCATCAGACTTTTGAAAAGGCGTTTTTACAAAATAATGGAAAATGGAAATGTGTTTTATCTGCAACGTCGTGGCTTTTTAGGGGCCGGGCACATGTGTTGCAAAGGTTCACTGGTTTGCGTAGGGTCGTTGGCTCGCCGGAATCCAGGGTACGAACCCAGTGGAAATGGAATACGGTATAAGAAATGAATAACCAGCGTATTATCTATAATAATATTTATTTAGAAGCAAAGTGAAATCGTACCCTTTACAAAAGACAAGAATATTTACAAATATGCTGATTGATACCGTGGTATCTAATAACTCGATATAAAACAAAAGCCCTAATTTACGGAACGGAAAAATAACGGTATGACTCGATATAAAACAAAAGCCCTAGTTTACAAAATAGGAAAAATATACAACTGTCACTATACGGGAGGGGCGTACCCCTTATCTAATACGGTGGAGGAAAATAACGGTAGGACAACTGGCGACGGCATAACTCACTGGTGTCGCAACTGTTTCCAGGGAGCGCGGTTCGTAGGAGAACGTTGAGACAGGTAGCGACGGACTCAGTCGGTGACCCTGAGCAGGCCGAGGATTAATCGACCCCCAACACCGATTGATTGCAGGATGGGTAGTTCTAGACAAGCCGACAAGCGGAGGAAGAGCGCTTAGAGCGGGAATAGGGTAACTGGTCGGAACAGGTATTTAACATACTGGTCACTGCGTAGCTGAAGGCTATCGTGTGGGAGCTAACGAGAAGCACTGCTCTCTCGGTCACTGAATGTATCACTAATTTATTATAGTATCACTGCTCTAGCGCAAGTGGAAATAAAACTGTTTACAGAACACATTTTATATCTATGTCTTTAGCGCGTATTCAGACAAAAACGGTTCACAGCAGGAATCGGTGTTCGCAACGCTTCTGAAATAGTAGGTACACCTAAACAAACACACACTGACACGCACTGCGTTCACTAAGACTGTCCGCTCTACTAACGATGCTGACGGCTATCGTTACAAATCTAGTCAGTACCAGTTTGAGCCGTTTGAGGTTTCTGACACCCTGTGTAAGTAAGAAGAGTTTAGCTGTCAAACCATGAGGAGCAAGATGCATAAAAGCTGTACAGTTTTCAGGTTAATATAGGTACTACTTGGTAGACCATAAAATTAAGAACAGCTGTAAATCAAACAGCTTCCATAGCCGACCTGGTAGCGCATCTACTCTGTATGCAGAAGGTCACTGGTTCTGTTCCGATTGGCGCCATTTATGTTTTTTATTTTTGATATTTTTCTTTTTTTATACCTATTGTCTCTAATTATTTTTTTATCATACATTCACACTTAGCGGGGTGTTCACTTTTGACTTTGTCAACAAAAGCAGGGGGAGTTTCTCGTGGGGGGGGGTGCCATGGCGCTAAAAGATGGGAGTGCAGGGGGGAGTTCCCAAAAAAATGTATGCGGGGAGGTTGTGGCGTTTTTGCGAAGTGAAGGGGGTCGCAGAGGAAGTTTTCCAAAAAACATACGCATGGAACGAGGTGTTTGTGCGACGGCGTTTTTAATGGGGTGAAGATCCAATGAATTATTTCAAGACATCACGTTCTCCTCATGGTCTGATGGCCAGACTCTTGTCCCCGCTTAAGCTGATATTTGATTCCCATATTTGCTAAGTGCATGATCTTGAGTTGTTTTATAAGAGAAATACTTATAGGGCTCATGGTGGCGAAGGACTGAAAGCATAGACAAGTTTTCAAATTGTAGTGTATAAAGTTGTGAAAACTCAATTAAACGTAATGTACATCTTAAAAAAAATTATTAACTTATTTGAACTGGAAATACATAAATCTGTTGCTACAGAGACACGTACAAGTCCTTAAAAAGCGCAATAATTCACCGCACCGTGACGCGACTAAGCTCTGTGCACTAGCTGTGCGCTAGAGAAATACTTTATAATATAGGTATTTTTACACTGTATAGTGTATATGTTTGGAAGATTTTTGATAATATGATAAAACGCCTGCTGGCGCTTAATATTCCGGGAAATAATTGTTCTAGTTTCGAATCTACCGCCACAGCGATGAAGGGGAATGCGTAAACATTGGTGGAGCATAAAAGCAAATACTAACTATTTTGGGTTAATAAAATTTACTACGTTTAGAAACAAAAGAAGTGCAAACAGTTTTGCGGGAAGGCTGTGTACTTCTATAACATCACTTCATATTAAGTAAATTAAAGAAAATGTAATATCAAAATGAGATCAGATAACCAATAATTAATTTTATTACTGCATTCTAGAATACTATTTTCATTTAGTTAAACCATTCTATTTAGAGCAAAACACTATTACAATTTCATTTTATCAATTTCATTTTATTTGTGTGTTTGAAATTGTAATATTAATTAACATTGCTGTTAACTTCAGACCAACTGTTTTCTTTTTACCAATTATACAGGGTGTATCAAGATTGAACATAAAAAATTAATTAGTACAACAAGGAAGACATAAATCAAATGACTAGTGCGACAAAGAAGAATACACATGGCTAACTGAATTAAATTAATAGCCATGGGCTAAACATGAGAAGAGGGCAAAGCAATCACTGATCCTTCAATGTTTTCCCTATGTTCTCAATACTGTGATACATTCTGTATTAATTATAAATTTGTTCTGAATAAAATGGTATTGGTTGTTATACTTATGTGAATGTGTGTATAATCAATATTATGTAGATCGTTGCGATGTAAAAATAACATGAATACATATAAATGAAGTATATTATATAACTATTATTTTGTGAATTAGTGTTGAAAAAAAAAATTAAATAAATTTGTGTATATGGAAGATTTAAAAGTATTATTACAAAAGGAAGTGAAAATGACGTCATCTAAAACATCTTTGCGGGATAAATCTACTTTTGAGTATCAACCATGGTGGAAGTATTACATGGTGTGCTTATTCGGCAGGTTTCTCTTTCTAAAAATCGTCTCAACGTGCAAATAATATACCCAGAGCTGACACTTTGAAAACAAAAAATCGTTTCATTAGTGGTTCACGTCATCCTCCTTGTCGCATTCACTGTATTCGGCATGGTATTAGGACTCTATCACTTTCAAATTGTAAATTGACAGTTATATGAAAATTAAAATATATTTCAAACATCTAATATGTATATTTTTCATATAATTGCATATATCTAATTATTATTTTTAACAATAGTCAGGGGTACAGCGCCAATATTTTAAAGTAATTACTAACAGGCTGAATTTTCGTGAGTAGCTTAGTTTTGACGAGTCCCCCAAATCTCTCTCTGCGACAATTCTCGGTAGAGGTATGCAAAGTTCTGCGCAGCCGCTAAACATGTTGATTTGGCGAGTTTTTAAATTTTATTCATAACACTTTGTTTTTCAGTTAAATTGCCAGATAATCTATAAAAAAACAGGAAGCTGCTCTTGTCCTACAAAAGCGATGGGTGGACTGGCGAGTCCTCCGTCCCCAATATGTAAAAATAACGAGGTTTGAAATTTTATTACTAACGGGCTGATTTTTAGTTTATTGTTTAATTAATATTTTTGAAATCGAAGGGTCAAATTGTCCTACAAATTGTCCGGTAGGGTTTTCCGGTCCTACGCCCTGAAAGTGTCAGTTCCACGAATATTCTAAACTGATTACTAACAACTTAATTTTTGTTTTTTTCTTGTGGAAATGGAGTGTAGAATACAATATAATTGGTGTCCTACAATAAAATTGGGAGATATTGATAAAAAAGCCAAAAAACTATAGTCCATTGAAATGTTACATTAGGCTTGCATTTTGAGTAGGACGAGATTTTTTTTACCGTTGCGTAGGGGGGCCCGGTGTAAGTTTAAAATTGAGTTTTTAGGGTCGGCGGCCACCCCATTTAGCCGCCATTTTGAAAAAGGGGTGCTAACAAGTTTTGTACTGTATTTCAGTAACGGTACATCTTACAGAAAATCTGTAGATAGGTTTTTGTTTAGAATCGAATTCTCTACAACTTTACTAGAGAAACTTTTTGTCGTAAATTGAATAATTAAAAAGATATACTTTATAGAAGATAGAATATTTTTTAATTATTCAATTTATGACAAAAAGTGTTTCTAGTAAAGTTGCAGAGAATTCGATTATAAACAAAAAACGTATGTACTAATTTTCTGTAAGAAATACCGTTACGGAGATGTACTGCAAAACCTGTTAGCACCCCTTTTTCAAGATTGCGGCCAAATGAGGGGGCCGCCAACTCCGAAAACTCAATTTTAAACTTACACCGGACCCCCTACGCAACGGTAAAAAAAATCTTTTCCTGTCCAAAATGCAATAGGGTTATATTTAAGAAATTATATAGTGGATTATATTGAATCAATGTTGTAATCTTTAAAAAATGTCGTCTTGATTTCGTAACCAGGGTAACTACCTAAACGGTTGTTATTTATTTGTCAAATTACTGGTAACAATTAACAAATACATTTAAATATAAAAATCCTCACACATTCTAGAAATTTTTATGAGTTGGCGCACTTGAGTATTATTTTACAGAAATGTGCAAGACAGAAACGATTTTCAGAGAGAGAAATCTGCCGGATAAGCACACCATGTATTGTTTCCACAATTGTATCAACTAGCTTTATCTTTAATTTTATTGCCAAGGGACAACGTTTTCAAAATTTTAAATATCTTCAAAACCGTGAGGTTTTTACTGGTGGAATGTTTTGTTATTTTGATAGCACAAAGGCCAGACCTCACTGGTTAAAGTCTTGGGGAATGTTTCTTGGACACCCGGATACCTGTCGATACCAATAAAGTTTTAAAAAATGGCGTGTTCTGTTCCGAATGTAATCTTATATATAAAATTCTCGTGTCGCGGTGTACGTTATTGAATTCCTCCGAAACGACTGGACCGATTTTGATGAAATTTTGTGTGCTTATCGGGTAGGGTAGAGAATCGGACAACATCTATTTTTCATCCCCCTGAATGTTAAGGGTGGTCCACCCCAAATTTTTTTTTTATTTTTTGGACAAAATTTTTTGTTTTAATTTTTTCATGATTCAGCATTGAAAAATACATACAACTCTAAATTTTCACCCTTATACGATCAACCCCTGATTTTTAATCGCGATTTTTATATTAAGCTTTAAAAAATACATATATGGCGAACGAGCGAAGCGAGTGAGTAGGCGAAAATATTCAAGCGAACGAGCGAAGCGAGTGAGTAGTGTATTAATAAAATTCAAACGAACGAGCGAAGCGAGTGGGTAATGTAATTATAATATTCAAGCGAACGAGCGAAGCGAGTGAGTAGTGTATTTATTATATTCAAGCGAACGAGCGAAGCGAGTGAGTAGTGTATTTATTATATTCAAGCGAACGAGCGAAGCGAGTGAGTAGTGTATCAATAAAATTCAAACGAACGAGCGAAACGAGTGAGTAATGTAATTATTCCTGGAAATAACGTATATGGCTAAACAACGTTTGCCGGGTCAGCTATACTAAATATACGTGAGCGGAGTAATGGGTGACCGCTATTAAATCATAATTTCATACCATCCGAGCGACGCCGGACCGGGTCCGCTAGTACCTACAAAATAATATTATACACCTGGTAAAATTATACTTTCTTATTTTCCTGCTTCCCTACTTAATTATTTTAGGCAAAAAATCTCGAAATAAAAGTTGCAGAGCAGACAATTGCATACTTTATGAGGACAGAAATTAGAAATTAGACATGACAATGTCTATTTCTAAGGTAATTTTCGACATGCTCAATGCTCATATCTAAATTCCACCGTTAAAAAGTAAGTATGCAAAATTAATTTTATTCATTGATTTAGGTACAAAGTTTTATGCCTCAAAATTTTTATTTAAAGTTTTTTTTTGCCTAAAATAATTATTAGAAAGGCAGGAAATTACGAAAGTATTTTACATGTCAAATAATATTATACATGTTATCCTATGATCAGCATTCGCGATCGCCATCCTGTATCTCTGTCTCAGATTGTTGTTTACAGATTCTGCACATTGTGTCTATTAAAATTGAGCCATGCAAGAACTTCATAGATATATATAGCTGATTCCCGGGTTTCAACTCAGAAAGCAGTATTTTACCATAAAACATCGAAATTTTGCTGTAAGCCTGTTATACCTACTAATGGCCGGTTTATCGTACATTTTAATCACGATGTTTTTTTAATGACACTGTTAGATTTTGACAACCACGTGTTCATTGGTTGCTGCGTTTCGTTACCATAGCAATCCGTCATTTAACAGTCGTTCAAAATATAACAGAAGAAGGGATAATTCAATAAGAACTAGTTTTCATCTTCAGTGCTTGAAAACAGCTTCGATCTGCATTTTTAGGGCTAGAAATAGCTTCTTCAGGGCTTGAAAACAGTTTCAAATCGGAAATCAGTTCTCATTTAAAATACCGATTCTGGCCACGGATATCTAAAATTTTAGAAGAATGGATCCTTTTGACGCGCGGTGTATTACCGTCATATCTTTCTTTAAAGAAATCCCTTTAATTATGGAGGGTAGAGTTAAGGAGAACACTCTCATATGGATGAACAGTTGCAAAAGTGTCCATCTGTAAGCTGTAAATAACAGTTCCAAATCTCTCCAGAATGGCGCTAAAATAGCAAGAGAGTATGAAATGAACTTAGCAGTTGACTGAGTGAAGTGCGCTGAGTTGAAAAATTTAATATTTTTGATGACTAGAGTAGTTATACCAAAACTGCAGTATACAAAACCTCAACTGTTTACGTAGTCCAAAAGTTCAAAATAATTTTGTAAATATAACCTAAAATAACTACTGTCAGATAACGTGGACGGTGATTTAATTTTCATGATCTGTTTTACATCAAACATTTCAGTTTTTGAATAATTTTTATTAGAGAATTCTACTTTTGAAGAAATTTCAAAAATTATTATGTGGAACTATTATAAAAAAATGAAAAGAATATAATTGATTGACAAATTCTAAGTATTTGCAGGTGTTTTAAATTTTGCGTTTGTAATTTTTTATAAATGCAATCATTGTTAAAAAATTAAATAATTTTTCAGGCGTTTATTTATATTGGGATTATCTTTATTTACTATTTTATGCATAATTAGAAGTTTACCAATGATATTTGACATAACATTAATTATAATATATCACTGTTTTTCTATTTTCGGTTTTTTTTTCGAAAAGTGCGCCATTTAAAAGCGGAAATTTGCTTTCCTTCTTTACTTCTCTGTCCTACTCTAGTATTATTTAGCGCATCTATGGACCTCTACCCTCCATACGCGCATCCTTTAAAATTTACACTCTTGCTATAGTGGCGCCACCCTTATTTAACGCGTTTTGACGGACGCTTTTTCATACACAGAGAGAGTCCTCCTTACCTCTACCCTCCATACCTTTAATGCTCGGTTTGTGGTACTACTTTCAAACTAAATCTACTTTCAAAGTACTTTTGACACCAAATTACCATGGAAATCATGGCAAGTCGTACCAGAAATCGAGCATTTGTCGACTACAGCAATAGGCGAGTAATTCAGCCTCAATTTTTTGCCTTCACCGACTTAGCGAATGACTGATTTTGACTCTAATCAATAAATTATATTATTCTGAACATAGTTATGTTTTTTTTTTAAATTCTCAAGTGGTGGAACCTTCCTAAATGGCGTCTTTAAGGTGAACAAATTTGTTAAAAATATGTTTTTCCAGTTCCCATTCAACTTTGTGTAAAAACCATGTTATAGATAAGTGAAAATTGCCTAGCAGTAAGTTTGTATACTATAAAATTTTCTATAAAAAAGTCCCCGACAGCGAATGTCTAAAAGTCAAAAGTTTAGAAATGCGGGGCGCTGGCCTGCAGCTCAAACGTATTTTTTGACAGAAATGGCAATCGTGAGATAACTTGTTTTTTCGCAAAATTATCGAGTGTATCAGGTCAGGATACTCGAACAAAATAACTTAAAATAACTGCGGCGAAACCTCCCCAAATAGCGTCCTCAAGGTGAAATAAATCGTTAAAAATATGCTTTTCCAACTCTCACTTAAATTTGTGTGAGAACCATGCTAGATAAGATAAAATTGCACACTAGTAATTTTGTAGAGTATAAAACTTCCCTACAAAAAAGTCCGCGACGGCATATGTCTAAAGTCAATAGTTTAGAAATGCTGGGCGCTCAAAATTTTTGTCAATTCAGTTCTGCAACATTTTGTGACAGATTATCGCAAAATCATTAAAAGTATTTTCAGTAAGGATACATTGGACCTAATTTCCCCAAAACTTTCGATAATTCTGCGAAAGAATTAGTTATCTCGCGCTTGCCAGTTCTGTCAAAACATATGTTTGATCTACAGGTCAGCACCCCGCATTTCTAAACTTTAGACATCTGTCGTCGGGGACTCTTTTGTAGAAAATTTTATACTCTACAAAATTGCTGGTATGCAAAATTTCACCTATCTAGCATGGTTTTTACACAAAGTTGAGTGGGAGCTGGAAAAACACATTTTTAACGAATTTTTTCACCTTAAGGAGGCCATTGGGGGAGGTTCTCCCATTGGATAATTAAAAAAAACATATTATAGTTATGTTCAGATTTCAGAATAATATAGTTTATCGTTTAGAAACAAAATCAGCCATTCACTAACTAATAGTCACTTATTCGTTTTCTAGGCATCTTTTAGAGAATCACTTGCTCGTCTACAAAGACTAAAGAGGGCTACCAGGCTTTTTTCTACCAAGCGCCAGTGGAAGTAAGGTATAAAGTTACTAGGTTTAGTAACTAATGGTCACTTATATCATAATGACGTAAGCACTAAGCAGTTATTAAAGTTTAAAAATGTGTATCTCCGTAAGTACTTAACGTATTGAAATGAAATAAACGCCATTGTGTTTCTGACAATGATTTCTAATAGGAAACAGTCATATATTAATGTTTTTTTTATTTGTACAGCCTCAATCCGTTGTCAACCCGAGCCCATAGGTTGTTTTTATGGCGTTGCTATGGTTCCTCTATTACAAGTCCCCAGTTCTCGGGTTCTAGCCCGAGAGCTGGTAAAAGTGTCAATTGGATTTTCAATTTAATATTAAAAAAAAAAATGAATTAAAAATATGAATTGGTGCTAGGCCCAAATAACCTTAGCTGTTGGTGGTCTTTAAAACACAATTACCAATTACCGAGCCCATAGATGGTACTGTTTTTTTGATTGCCGCAGGATCTATGCGAACTGTCAAGAATTGCATATAGGTATTTACTTGTATCGTTGGTATTTAGTTGTACCTATTTTTTGCTTAAAAAGCAAATTTAATATTCAAAGCAAAATGATTTAATTTGAAATTTAACAACCCTTTGAAGCATCTTTTGGATATATTATAGTGCAGGCGACAAAGATACTTCTGTCTGCAAAATATGACTACCGCAAACTGTTTTGTGATACGTTCACCTGACACCTTAAGCTATAAGAAAACACATATTTCCAGGTCCCTGTGTGGTCCATTGCACCCCTAAGGGGGTGAAAAAGGGTGAATGTATTTTTTACAGATTTAACAATTCGGTCCATATTATTGGTCGTTGAAACATAAAATTTGGAGAATACATTTCTTTTATAACGTAGGCCAAGGATAGTAGAGTATAGGTTGCCTCATTCCGATAGAAAGTAGTGGGGGGATGACGTCACTCAGAATATACCATGCTTGCTCACTTCAATAGAAAAGATCAAACCATGGACGCTGCTAATTTTTGGAAATAAAAATCACAGTAACCATGGTAGTGTGATATGATACCTAATAGAAACATGATTCTTCTGTTAGTGAAAAAAATATGATAAGTTGTCAATTTTGCGATAGCTGTTAAGTGTTATGGTGTTTTGTGGTTATTTTTAATATTTTGTGAATATAAAAGATAAAATAATTAATTTATCAATTTGTTAGTTAATTCTATTCGTTTCTTAAATTTAAAAAAATGGGTAATTAACAAGATCTGCCATTTCTTGAGCATTATTTAATTTTTTGTTTGTTTATATTATAGATATTAAAACCTAAATTTTGTAATAAAAATAAAAATTATCCTATTTTTTTAACATCTATTCTTCTATTTATTGTCTTCTGCCAATTTTAAGAAAAAATCTGCACGAAGCACCTAATATAAATAAGCATAATCTTCAACAATTTTTGTACTTGATTTAAACTAAATTCTAGCTGACGTCATCCCCGCGCTTACGCTGATTGGTCAGATGGAATGAGGCAACCTGTACTCTAATAACCTTGAACGTAGGCACACACTAAGAAAGAATTTTTGAAAATTCCTTCCCTAGGAGGGTGAAAAAGAGTAAACGTGTTTTTATAGATTTAATCATTCTGTTTACACTACTGAACTTTGAAACATGACATTGGAAGATACACCCCCTTTACAACGTAGGCACCCACCAAGAAGGTTTTTTTTTAATTCCACCCCTAAGGAGGTGGAAAGGGGTAATTGTGTTTTTGCAGATTTAATCATTTGTGCATACTATTGGTCTTTGAAACATTAAGTTTGGAGAAAAGATCCATTTTAAAACGTAAAACCCACTAAGAAAATATTTTTCAAAATTTTACTCCAACGAAATTTTTTTTTCACCTTTAATGTGTTGGCGCCAATGGTACTTAATCTGTCTGCAAAATATGAGTAGTACCGCAAACTGGTTTGTGATACGTTTACCTGGGGCCTTAAGCTATAAGAAAACAGATGTCGCCGGGCCGCCGTGTGGTTCATTCCATCCCTAAGGTTAGGGGTAGAATTAAAAAAAAACCTTTCTTTGGAGTAACATTCAGAAAAATTCTTTCTTACTGGGTGCCTACCTTATGAAAGAACTGTATTCTCTAAATTTCTTGTTTCAAAGAACAATAGTATGGGCGGAATGGTTAAATCTGTAAAAACACATTTACCCCTTTCCACCGCCTTAGGGGTGGAATTTTACAAAACCCTTTCTTGGTGGGTGCATACGTTATAAAAAGAATGCATCCTCAAAATTTTACGTTTCAAAGAGCAACAGTATGGACAGAATGATTAAGTCTGTAAAAATACATTTACCCCCTTTTCACCGCCTTAAGGGTGCAATTTTGAAAAAAACTTTCTGAATGGGTGCCTACGTTATAGAAGAAGTGTATATTTCAAAGACCAATAGTATGGACAGAATGATTAAATCTGTAAAAATACATACCTATACCCTTTTTTACTGCTTTAGGGGTGAAATTTTGAAAAGCGATTTTTTGGTGGGTGCCGAAGTTATATAGGAATGCATCATACAAACGTCATGTTTCAAAGACCAATAGTAGATATGGGCAAAAATATTAAATCTGTAAAAACACATTTACCCCCTTTTCACCCCCTTAGGGGTGGAATTTCGAAAATCCCTTCCTTAGTGGATGCCTACGTTATATAATAGATGTCTATTCCAAATTTCATGTTTCAAAGTTTCCGCTACAGGAACTTTCTCAGAAATGAGGTGCGAATATATAAAAAAAATATTGGACCATTTTTTTTCTGGCAACATTAATGATATCATACTCTGTGCCCTCTGGAACCTATATCAGACGCCAGAATGCGGTACTCATATTTTGCAGACAAAAGTACCTACGCTTGGCGCCTGATGGTCTATTTACTATTATGTAGGTACTTATCTTGACGTTTGTATCCATATTAGTGGAATTTAAATAAATTGTTTTTTATTTATTATTATTTATTTGAACTAAATGTAGAAATAATAGAAAAAATGGTCTTTATTAAAAATTAAGGTAAAGGCTTAAGGTAAAACATAAATTAAATACAAAACACGGTCAGATAATACAATTTATCAGAAATCCACACCAATTAAACTAGTCTAAATTACTTGCTTCATTACTAAAATCACCATATTTTGTCACTGGACATTTTTTGAGTACAATCGTATCATCGTTTTTTACTTCAGTTATTTGGCACATACTTGTACACATCATAATAGGAGGAGGACTTTTTTTCCCTCTAAAAATGATATTGTTTCATAATTTTTTTGATTCTAAATTAATATTATTAAAAACAATTTTACAAAGAGCGAAAAATATTTTTAACCAACTTAGCAAAAATGGTTCAAAACTTTTCTCTAAGTAGGTATAAAATATATAAAAGCTTCTTAACCGTATGAAAAATAATTAAAATTTACGTTGGAGTGTACGCCAGCCTAAGCAAAGTAACTTTTTGAATGTAAATAGACTTTTGACAAACAAAACATAAATCCGTATTATGTTTCCATTTAAGTCGGATTTCTCTTACTGTGTCAACAGGAGGTGAAGGCGCATAGGCTATGAATGTTATGTTATTTCCAGGATGAATATCCTTTGCGCCGCTAAAAACATATCAAAAATATTTATTAGTTTTATGACAAACTTTATTGTTAATACTAGGACAAACAATATTATCTATAATTTGAATTCCACAAATACGCTCGCAATCTTCGTGACGAATAATTTTATTAGCAGCTGCTGAGTGGAAGATTTTCTTAAATTAAAAAACCATGCAGAAAAAAATGTGTTACAAGATATAATAATATGATTGATTCTGTTAATGTTAAAATTATTTCAACTTCAACAGAGTCAATCATGGTAACAGAATTTTAAGTTTAAAAAAGCCGAGAAAAGTTGGGTAAAAAATCTTATTTTTAGAATTACACCTAAAAATTTAATAGGGTTCTTGAATTTGAGAATAGCCGAGTATTAGATAGCAGTGCCGTGATATATTTTAAGGAGTTTCCATGGCTCCTACATTATAAGCCCCAGGTTCCTGTTCTAATCTAGTCCATTGAAATGTTACATGAATTTTACATTTTGGGTAGGACAAGGTTTTTAGTGTATTTGCCTCTTCGTCCCACCTAGCTCAACGACCCACAGGAGTGGGGATGCCGATGTTCAGCCGCATGAAACCATTTCTCTCTAACGCACATTTCACTTCAAAGAATATTTTTTTGATCTAAAATATTGAGTAGTGGCGCTAGATAATCAATATTGACAGCGAATTTTTATTATCACCTGACTTTATTAGTGAAAAACAGACTTTTTTCGCCAGTATAATTAAAGTTTTTTCTCATTATCTCGAATTTTGCACTATTAAGAAAAACTATGTTCACAACCAGAAAAAAACTACGTTTATTAGTGTATTTGCCATATGGCACATACACTATTGGCGTCGGTCGGATGACGGGACCTAGGGGTCGGACCAAAATTTCTCGACGTTTCATAACCTCCTGAACACTTTGGCACCATTTTTGGAAATGTCTATTTATATATGTATATATATATTTATATATATATATATATATATATATATGTGTACGGGCTATAACTTTCGAAAGAGTTAATTGATTTTGACGAAATTTGGTAGGCACGTTGGAATCCATCACCGCACGAAGCCTATTTAAAATGGGTCCAATCGGACCATTTTAAGGGTGGTTTTTAGGGGTTGAAAAATGTTTTTGGGCCCAAAAATGCCGAAAAAATTTTCAGAATTGTTTCAAAATTGAAATTTAACCCTTTAGTAACGATTAAAATGTGCTGCTAAAATTTTAATAAAATCGGCCCGACAGGACCGGACTTACAAATTTTATGAAAACACTAGTTTGCGGAAAGTGCTTTACTTACTGAAGGGAGTATTTAATTTGGTACCGAGGTTGCATTAATAAAAATATTGAAATTAAGAAAAAAAATATTATTTTAAGGGATGTATTAAGGGGTTAAATTTTTTATTTTGTTCAAAAACAAACTTAAGTTCACATAATAAAGCCACAAGGCCTGTATTAGCAAATACACTATATTGTCGGCAGGGTTTTGGCACTGCGACCCGAGTTTTTTTTTAGATAATTTTAAAAATAAGAGTTTTTTACCCGACAGTATTTTTGATTCTGAGATATTTTTCACTGTTCTTCGAACCCTTGTCGATATCCTATGGAAAACAGAAGTGTTTATTAGATTGATTTTGAATAGAAACGAAAATAAAACAGGATGTTTTGATAGAGCTCACTTTAATAACATGAGTCCCTTTTTGTCTCACAAGTAGGGTTTTGCAAAATATATCTGGTTAAAAGTATTGGTAACATAATCGCTATTACTCACAAATCGTTATTAAACGTAAAATGTCCTTCACCGGGTCCGTCTGGTAGCACTATCATTTCAAAATAACCACTTGAAGATTGACTTGCTTTGGGAGTTTCCGGAAAGTCAATAATTATCTTATATAAGTGCACTGAAATTGCAGAAAATACTGTAAATTTGATAATGATAATAATGAAACACTGGAGAAACTGAAGATGCTGGAAATGCTACAATTTATACAACCACCAATAGGAAAATTTTTAATAATAATAATTTTAAAACAACTGATACAATAATAATCTTGGTTGTA
The DNA here is from genome assembly GCA_039654895.1 of Mongoloraphidia duomilia. Lineage (NCBI taxonomy): Eukaryota > Metazoa > Arthropoda > Insecta > Raphidioptera > Raphidiidae > Mongoloraphidia > Mongoloraphidia duomilia. The sequence goes on from CM077522.1 coordinate 31,112,942, forward strand.
CAAACCATTGTCAGAAAATCTGATTTGACAATGACCTTGAGATTGTGACTACGCATATTTCTTTGTAAGAAAAGCATTCTAGAATTTGAAATCGATCCTGCTTTAAAAAAAATTGATCGAGTGAAACACTTTTTAAACGGTTTTATTTAGCTTGACCCCGTAATTTTTTTATTTGTTTCAAATCTTGCGTCCGTTATCCGATTGAGTTGAAATTTTGCACACATGTATAGCTCCGGTGACAATAAAATATTATTGTATCTAGCTGACCGACCCGGCTCCCGTCCGGGTGCAAATCGCATTTTTGAATTTTCACAGGTAAAAGGTCTTGCTCCGGTAACGTTTCAGTGGATCGGATAAATGTAATAAAATCAGACTAAGCAAATAAAGCACACTAAATAATTAGAAATTCAAATAGGTAAAAAATTTTTTAAGTTAAACGGTTTTATAAATGTACTAAAAAGAAAAAAATAATTTTTAATTGAGGTTCATAATTATAAAAGCGTGGATCGTGACCAATAAATTATAAATTAAGTTTACGACCTACGGTTTTGTACTTATGAACCTAAAATATATGAGCACTGTGGCTGGTTATGAACCTAAATTGAAAATTATTTTTTTCTTTTTAGTAGATACATTTATAAAACCGTTTAACCTATTTTTTTAAACACAGTTTTTTGTGAAATTTCCACTTCGAAACAACATTTTGCTACGAATTTTGATAAATGTTTGGCTTGAAAAGCGATCTTTTTCTATGGAGATCAATCATTTGTATTTCTGTGAGTACAATCTAAGGTTCTAGTTCACAGTACATAACACCTTTTTAAAAATGATTAGGTACCACATACTTGAAACTTCGTGAGTGGCTTCATTTTGACGAGTCTACCAACGAGCAATTCCGAAACATTTTAATTTGACGATGTTACATATTGCAATGACCATATATTTATTTTGCAGTGAAATTAAACGATAATTTCATAAATAAGATGAAACCACATTTGACCGAAAAAAATAATCCGGCGCTTGATGAGTCCCAACCTCGAGGTTGCATTTTGTGATTACCACAATGCCGACTCTTGCAGGATTGTTTAATAATTATTTTTGTAATTAATCAATCATATTGTCCGACAAATTTCATTCGCCGTTTTTTCAGTCAGACGACCTGAACATGTCAATATGACGATGACCGGTTTGCTGATTATCACATGTCGGTCAAAAATCACAGGTAATAGTGAATGTATTTTATGCAATAATATTGCAGTGCCCGACAAAAATATTGCACCACATCACCTGTCCGACAAAATAAGTCAAAAATCGTGTATCGTAAAATCGCGATTTTTTTTCAATTTTGCTAAACAAATCTTTATCCTCATCATGGCTATTGTCTAATCATATAATAAGATAAAAATATTTATTTATAAAGTACAGAATATTTAATTAAGTAAAATATCAATAAGATAAATACCTGGAATATCTAGTACTATAAAGACCAACTACATTCACAGACGTGTCTTGATTAGGCAAATAAAAAATTATTTTCAATTTTTTAATTATTATTAAAAAATGGCTCTGATATTGTCTAGATCTGAAAAAAATAGCCAGTTAAGAAAAAGATGTAATTACGACAAATACTTTTGAGAAAAATGCACATGAAAATTTTAAATGAGTATCACCTTCGTTTGACATCTCTAAATTCAGTCTCTTTAAATTTTTAATAGTTTGCAGAGGCAATAATGTTGACCGCATATTGTACTGTATTTTATACTTTATTTAATTAATAAAAAAAATGAGACATGTGGTAATCACCAAACCGGTCATCGTCAAATTGACATGTTCACTCGCCTGAGAAAACGGTGGATGAAATTTGTCGGACAATATGATTCATTAATTACAAAAATAATTATCAAACAATCCTGCCAGAATCAGCATTGTGGTAATCACAAAATGCAACCTCGTGGTAAGGACATTTAGCAGGCGGTGGACTCATCGAGCGCCAGATTATTTTTGTCGGTCAAATGTGGTTTCATTTTTTTTTATGAAATTATCTTTTAATTTCACTGTAAAATAAGTATGTGGTCATTGCAATATGTGACATCATAAAATAAACATGTTTCGGAATTGCTCGTTGGAAAATGCAGGGTTTTTAGAATTTTCGCAATGGAAAAGTGTGGTAGACTCGCCAAATTAAGCCACTCACGAAGTTTCAAGTATGTGGTAATCATTTTTAAAAAGGTGTTACGTACTGTGAACTATTCTTCATGACAGAGAGTTTGACAACGACATTAGACTGTTCCTGCGTGCAGTGGCGGACTAAGGGGGGGGGGCTCGCCTCGGGCCTCTGATCCTGGGGGGCCTCCAAATCTCGAGAAGTCCTTCTTAATCAAATCCCAAACAAGGTCAAAATATGTTTAGTAAGTAAGAGGCAGTTTGGAGTTGGAGGCCCCGTACGTAGGTATACAAAATATAAACGTAGGTAGGTCGTTTATTATAAATATTTTTTTGTCGGCCATTACATCTATATTATTAATTTTTTACGATATTTACACTACAAATACATCAATTTCTAAGCAGACCGGGGGCCTCATTTAGTTCTGCCGCCCCGGGCCTCCGACGGGCTTAGTAGTCCGCCACTGCCTGCGTGTATAAAAATTGTAATTATATGATCACAATCTAAGGTAATTGTCAAATAAGATTTTTTGACAATGCTTTCTGAAACCCAGCATAGGTAGCAAATATTAGCCGTTGTTGATGTATCTCTTGAAGAGTTGATGCCTCTGGCGCGAAGACACAAAATATATTAAAAGTAACCAAAAAACACCAAACTACTTAACAATTTCTTCTCGACGTACGTTTCGCTAACCATCATCATTAGTAGATAATTAGATATGTGTTGTGTGCTTACTTTTATTATTTTGTGTTTAGTCTTTTATTGCTTTAACGTTCGTTTCTCGGCATAATAATAGACGCTATTTGAACCATGACTGTTTTTTATTTATTACGTTCCGGTTATTTTCTGCATTTATAAATCATGGGAAATCTCAACAGGATGACCGGCATGGGAATCACTGTTTCTCGCGGAGATGCAGCAGAAAATTTTTTTTGCCATATCTGCCCCTGCCGGGATTCGATTCCAGTAAATTCCGAATGTGAGTGCAGTTCTCTCACAATTAGGCTACTCGCTATGTTCACTGTAACTTTTGTACAATAGTGTCAAAGAATAATGCTATGATTAGCTGAATTAATTGATTGTACTTACTGCAAAAAGGTTTCCTGTCAGCTGTTTTTAGGTAAAGCATAATTCCATTTTGTTGAATTAAGGGTGGATGTTCTAAACTTATCTTAAAACATCCTAAAGTGACGTTTGAACCTTTACAACATACACAGAGTCCCTGTTAAGAGAATTTATTTTATTCGTAAATCTGTTACAGACATTTTTCAATTATACAACAGGCACGATTTTAGAAAATTAATTTTGAGGGGGTTTCGACAGAAAACTACTATTTACATTCTTTGCGTGAGCGAGTGAATGTCTTTTTCCTGCTCATGAACGTCGATTTTGCTCGCAAATTCGGGCATCCTATCTTACCCTGGGCGTGGCTGAATAAAAAATATTTTATATTTTACAATTTAATGGATACAAATAGACAGACAGACAACAATCCCGGAAACGTTTCTTCCGTCTTGATACCATACACAATGACTGGACATTCCGCAAAAAAAGCTAAATCATGAAAATAAGTTCCATTAAAATTTTATATATTCGTATTTTGGACAAGTTTTCCTTAAAAATGAATGAGACCACTTCTTAAAGAATATGTCCTACGCAAAATATTATATGTCAGACTGAAAATTAATTTCAATAAGGACTGGTTTTACAACGCAAGTTTAAGACCAGTTTAAGTGAACTCATGTTCAAAATTAAACTTAGTTTATATTATTTTTTGTATCAGTCGTACAGCCCAAACGATCTTGAAAAACTTATTTTGTTCAATTCCTTTCGATGTATAGCTGTGCCTAATGTCGCCCGATTTTTGAATTTTTGTGTCGAAGGGAAGCAAATAAAAAAATGTGTTTTTTTTACCTATAATTCTTTCAACTAAAGTCAGATCGGTTCGAAACCTGTCTTAAATGAAAGAGGAGAAATGTTTGCATAGATTTCGTAAATTAAAATGTATCAAAACAATTTTTTATACATATTTATTAGCAATTTGTTTTGGTTGTTCTTGTCTGTTACACAGTAATATAAATTTATATCAATTAAACTCAGTATAGAATAAAACACTATATTAATAGCCCAGTAATTTTAGACATAAAAACAACCAATCTGCGAAATAATTTCCAGCTGATTTTTGTAGGCACCGTCGTTATGGTGTTTTAAAAAACGTGTAAAAAGTCTTTATAAAGGCTATTCGTAAAGGAATTTTGAAAAAAAAAATTAAAAGTATGGCTACTATTAGTAGAGTGAGTTACACGGTATGCGAATGCATATACTCGCAGACTTATTCCGCAGTAATTTGTTGTCCATTTCTATATCTATAATCTGAGGCTCTGACGTCTCTAGCGGCCATAATTGTTTTTGAGAACGTTCCACTTAGTATTAAATTTCAGCGAACGACTGTAGAAGTCAGCCATGCTTTGAATTTAATCGCGGATATTAGGAAGTCGACTTTTAATTGAAAATAAAATTCTAGGTAAAAAACATTTAGTAAAACAAGTAGTGCAATCTTTTCTTTACACATAAAAAATATTATGAAGAAATATTCAGAAATGAAGGTTATGCAGAAAATCGCGAAATCACAAAAATTGCTGTTCCGGCAAACTGGACGATTGTTCTGATCATTTTCTGAAAGGTCTAAAACCGCGCCTGTCTTTTTGTATAGAACTAATTGAGTAAAATATGCCGAACCTGGAGGAACCTTTGATAATTTGTACAAGAATAACCAACGAATTCACACGTATCACACGATAGCGCTTCGATGTAATATTTGAAAGCTCTCTTGTGCGAGCAGCCAGGGTAAACTGCACCTTCTTGTAATGTATCTCGGGTTACATCCACAAGCGCCGGTTCGTTTTTATCAATTTCACATCCCGGCTGGGATAGACCATTGTTTATATAGAAATCAACGTGACCCGTGGCCTCCGGTGTTCCTTGACTCATTTCTACGAATTCGGTATGTGATTTTTTTTTATTTTATGAAAAAAATTATATGAAAATGAAAATTATAATTACAAAATACAATTATCACATATTGACATAATATATGCTAAAACTGAGCTAATATTTGAACGATTTAGAAACACGTAATTTTCGTAAATGACGTCAAAAAGTTGCAATGCTATGCATAACACATAACGCCTCTTTTTATCTATACGTAGGTATACAATATTTTTTCCCATTAATCTATTTCAATAATCAGTAAAAAGTGAGACAATACCAAATTGAACCATAGTTTTAATTTTCATTATTCTAGCTATGTCATGGTCGATAGCGCATAAATCAGGGCTAGGTATATGAACTGCAAGCCAGAGGCCTTATGTAGTAGACTTCTTTAGATTGCAAAAGAGATTACTTTTTTTTCAACAGCGGTGGACCTTGAAGACTTAAAATTAAACGTTACATTGCAGTGTACTACGAATTCTTTACAATTTAGGAACGTGTTCTTAGGACCAATGATGCAATATATGTATATTTTGGGATTCTGGTTTCATTTAAAAATACTGGTCAGAATCAACGAGACCCCAACTGAAAGATGCCCTTAGAAAAAAAATTTAAATTGTATTTACTTTCTGATGAACTATCCGTGTGCACAACTTCCACAAATGAGGCGTCGCCGGGGTCTAATTTAACTACACTTGACATTCCTTCAAAATATGGACCCGATGGATCTAAACCTATTAGAAAGCAATCGTAAAATTGATACAATTTATAGCGTTAAAAATCATGTTAATATTATTATTATTACAGGTTTTTATTTAATTAGAATTGTTTTTGTCTGTTTCAAATGTTGTAACTAAATTTCTAATGACACGATACTTCCTAGAGGAATAAACGGAACGCAACAAAATATGTACGTCTCACACTTTTTTTACATTTGACTGCTTTTAATTAAAAGCTTGTCCTAACATTTTATACAATTTATTTTTTATTTTGCGTACTTCCCTACATTTAAATATCATTTCGCTGTCGGAAAATTTATTTATTTGATATTTAAAACGTCCGACTCAAAAAATATTACCTGTGATCCTCCCGGTGCCTTTGATATCAGCACCAACATATCCAGCTATATGGGCACCAATGCCATGCCCAATCAAATGTATTCCAGCAGGGATAAGTTCATAATTTGTCTACCAACATTAGAAAATAATATTATGTCACTTAATAAAAGTTTGCTTGCGTAACAACATAATAAAAACGGACGTTCCATTTTTTTAATTATCTTGTATTATAAATAATAATTGGGATTTTAGTATATATTTATCATTTATCATAAGTATTTTTTTAAAGTTGCAATTTGTACAGTCACAATCATTTATCGAACATTAATTGACTATTAATAATGAACTTCCCTACAATTTCTTTGTAGAGTTGGGGTCCGGAAATCTTTAACTATTATAGACGCATGCTGTACATATTATATCACCTCTAATAATGAAAATCTACTGACAAAAAAATTTTGACGGCTCTGATGGTGATAGGAATGCTGTAAAAACGATAGATAAATAGCAGTAGGTATTGTGTTTTTAATTTGATCCTTACGCCATGCGAAGACTTCGTCTTCATACAACCATCATCTAATTAACTAACTCTGATATTGTCAAAATATTAAAAATATATTTATAGATATAGAATATAAAAGACTGATACGTTATCGTACTATTTTGATAGAGAATTATCAATTTATAAATGCTTAATTCAGTTGCTTCTGAGGATAGGGCATCTTTGCGAAACTAATCAATATTCGAAGCCAAAATAAGTGAATTTGATTTGACTCTCGCAGTTTACTTATAATGATGATAAATTACCAACAAAAATTACCATCAGAATTTGTAAAAGTGCAATAGTTTCCAATGCCACAACGCGTGCATTTGTAATAGCTTGAGCGTAAGGCGGTTCAGCTCCACCTGTCCAATCAACAGCGATAATGTTGCGTTCCTCGATGCCACTTTTATACAATAATGTTTCTGCCAAATGCTATGATAAAACATATAAAAGAAATGTACATTGCAGTCGATTTTTTATCTTTTGTTTTCTTTTATTAGAAGGTAACGGCGTTGGAATCAGGCCTACTAACTACATGTACGTAAAAGCAATTAAGTCCAATATACGTCTAGTGGTCTAAACATGCCTCTGAATACCTTGGGTATACCCAACGAAGCTTTTTCAGAATTCCTGGTTATTCTGAAATTCCTGATTATATTGGGAAGTATAGACGCTGATGACCTCAGCTGTTGAGCGTCTATAATCTGCAATATAATCTATATTTGGAAGTTTTGAATTTCAAATTTAGCACATTTCCTTTTCTATAGGGGAACTTATAAACATCGACTAACTTTAATCCAGCCAGTATATCCATTGCTTGTAAAATCGTGAATCAAGAGTCTAACTCCTAATGCTTTATGATATTTCGAAATGGCAATACCATCTTGTGTAGGTAAGAGTTCTTCATATTGAAGACTTCCCTGTAAAAATACAGTTTTTTTTTAATTACGAAATGCAGGTAAGTAGGTAAGTAGTAGGTATACTAAATACTTACGCCTTCATCACTTTTCGACAAAGAATAAAGTACAAATGTAGTTTTAATAATGTGGCGATCTAATGGATCTAAATTTTGAGGTCGATGATCCGAATCGTACCATTCTTTATTTGTCGTTATACAACCAAGATCTTCATAACACTTTGTTGATTCTTCTACAAATGGGAAAGATATTTTTTATATTATTTTTATAATAATTTCTAAGAACTTATTAAGAGAAATTACCGTCTTGTAATGATTTAATATTGTCACAAGCTGTTTGGTTCTCAAGTGTACCTACTTCTTCAAAAATATAGTTACCGTTCAGGAACAATAATTTCATATTTTCAAAATACTATTAAGGTGACTGCACACGCAGATTGCAAAAAATGATCTCGGCAAATTTCAAACTGTGGTCACAAAAGTCATTTTAATACTGTTTTTATTAGCTACAATTTAACATTAAGCTTTATAGAAGGGCTCTTATTGCTTAAAAACTAAAAAAAAAAAAAAATTCTGTTTAAAAAATTGTATCAAAAAACGTGATTTTTATCAATATTTTCTTTACAGTACGACTTATTATTTCAAATTACGGGAAGTGAAATTGACATTTTAAATTTTTTTCTTCACAAATGTATGCAAAAAATACTAAGGAAGAGGGCTATTTGAACAGTTTTTTTGAAATCAATTTTTTTCTACACATAAATTTGTGTTAAACTTACGCTATTTTTGTCATTTTTACCTGATTTTAAAGAATATATTTAGATCAAATATTATACAACAATCTGGCTCAAAGTCACATGGGAAGAAAGATACACCCTTCTAGTTTATTTTGAAAGCATTACCATCAAAGTTTGATTAAGGTTTTTCATAGAAATTAGAGATTTTCGAAATAGTTTTTCACAGGGGTTGTATTATACTGAAAAGTCAATAGATGTCGTTAGCAGACTTGAATCGAACGATGTTTCATAATACTTTACAGAAACAAATATATTACACATCACACTTCCAGTGTGAACTCGTGAGTCGGGTCGCAGTGATAAATAAAAATAAACATTTTCAATCACAATAACCACTTATTGGATTCTAATATAGTCATTCAATTTTTGGACAGATTTTATTATGATTTTAATAATTTATTATGACCTGCTGGGTTAGAACGACTGGTAACTTATTGACGTCGGTCGGATGGCGAGATTTAGTGATCGGATCAAAATGTTTTGACTTTTCATACCCTCCTGAACAATCTGACTCTGTCTGTTGGTCCGTTTGTACGCTTGTAACTCGAGAACCACTGATCTGATTTACATTATTTTTTTTGACATGAATAACTTTTTATGCGATTCTATGCGCGTTTTAAATTATTTCTAGTTTTGATACATCTTACACTTCAGTCAGGCGCTATATTCAGAAAGTTAACGTCACGAAAATTGCAGCGAAACATGCGACGGAAGCCATAATTTTGACGCCGTTGGGTTCAGAATGTTTACGGATTGATATTTGAGAGTTTTACAGGACACATAAAAATAAAATGGCGTCTGATTTCAAAATGGCGGCCATATGTACTTTCATAAAAATTATCGGATCCTTTTAAAAATTGATATTTGAGAGTTTTATAAGATGCAAAAAAATAAAATAGCGTCGAATTTCAAAATGGCGGCCATTATGTACTTTTGTAAAAATTATCCGATCCTTTTGAAAATTGATATTTGAGAGTTTCATAGAGCACAAAAAAATAAAATGACGTCAGATTTCAAAATGGCGGCTATATGTACTTTTTTGCAAAAATGATCCGATCTTTTTGAAAATCGGTATTTGAGTTTCATAGGACACAAAAAAAATAAAATGACGTCAGATTTCAAAATGGCGATCAAATAATAACTTTTTAATTGTATTATTTATATCTTTGTTAAGTTCGGTTTTATATACAATGCGTAAGAAGCATAGCTTCTGTCGGGTGTCTTACGACACATCATGACTTTTTTTATTTAGCCGGTTACGAATTACGCTTAATAGTCAACCGTTGCTACGGAAAGTTGTTTAAAAAATTCACTGTACTATTTTTTCTATGTAATCCAATACATATTTATATTAGGTCTTATGGCTCATAACCTACTACAAAATTATAAATCTTCTCAGTGTTATTTTCCCTATGTTCGATAAAGCCGTTTACACACAGTATACCTACATGAATATCGCGCCTTGTAATTCTTGAATTACTTGTATGTTCCAAAATTTTTTCTTAATATATTAGAAATTCGGAGTATTTGAAATGTATTTTCAAATTCAAATATAATTTATAAAAATAAAGCAATTTGAATACAAAATATAATAAATACTTATTACTTATTGTCTGGTACAGTGTTTGCAAATTAGTAAAGAACGCCTACGCCACTGGAATTTCATCTTTGAAAACAACGTTTCAACACGAAATGAAGAACTCTGTCGTAGATGGTCGTGTCATTATAATCAATCAAGTTTAAATGATCCGATCATTCACGAATCAGTTTTCGTCTTCAGTGTACTTTCTCCGACACATACATTCAAATGCCTATAAGATAGACCTCTGCGGGTGAATAACGGGGCATGTACAGAAATGCATATAAATATTTTTTGTGGCTATTCAGTCACCTTAAGAATAAAATGTTTATGAATTCAATGACTATAACAATTGCACGTCTTACAAGCTTTTATTATTACAATATTTTTATTATGATTAAAAACATATTATGTTCTTTTTAAAGCTTTTTGTATCACTTTTTTAATTAAAATATAAATAACATAAACTGAGACAAAATATAACAATGGTGTTTTGCTCCGAAAACTTAACAAACATTTTAAAAACGTATCCTTCTTTCGCTGTTTAACTTTGGACGTCAAGTAATTTTAAAATGTATCTATTTAAAAAAAGACACGAATGACATGCGTAACTAAATTTTTTTATATAGAAGATTTTATTAAATTTCACTTACTTTTGTTAATATTTCTGGAACTACGAAGTTGTGTCTCAGACTTAAGAGGAGAAACTGCCCCAAATAAACATAATAAATAAAATGACGTAAATAAAATTAAAAGTAATTTCCCTTTTTTCATGGTTATAAAACACTTTACATTTTAAGTGTCTGATTGAAAAACCATAGAAACTCTAGAATTATGAAACTAATTAATCATAAAGGCAATGAAAATATAAATTTTGTACTTGTTTAGGCGCGACTAAAGCACGGGTCACACCAGACTGGTTGCCAGCTGCTGCTGATCAGCGGCTGACAGTAGCACCAGCAAGCAGCGGCCGCAACCCGGTCACACTTTCGGCTGCTACTCGCCAGCTCGTCCAAAAATATGAAAAAAAGTTTCTATTAACTTACCCTCTAAAATGCACCATTTTAGAGATACAGGGTGTTGATACAGGGTGTTTGGGGAATTTTGAAAAGGCAACTTTTGTATCTTTTTTTAATTTTGCAATTATGAAGTTAACGTTTGGTTTTGTTACTTAATACTTGTTCTAACGTTTAAATAAATTTTGTTTAATTAGTAAGAAAAAAATTTTATTTAAAAAAATTGATCATGTTTTTCAACATAAAAGTTGATTTTTCTCGAAAACGATCGACTTTAGAGCTTATGGCCAAGAGTACCTTTTTTGTGTAGAAAACATTGGCGGTTCAAATGGGTGTCTCAAAATTGTACTTTTTCCAGTAGCGTAGAAGTTAGGGAGAAAAACACCCACTACCCCTTCAAAACCTTCACCAATTATTTCAGCACAAAACATAGCTTATTATGAGTAGAAAATGCTTACAAAAGCTGTTTTCTGTACGATAAACGGTTCCGGAGTTATTCGCAAAAACGAAATTTTTTTTCAATTTCAACACCCTGTATCTCTAAAATGGTGCATTTTAGAGGGTAAGTTAATAGAAACTTTTTTTCATATTTTTGGACGAGCTATCACATCCTGAAGCCCTGTGCATATATTATGAAACACCCTGTATATGGTATTTTTTGCCATACCCACTACAAAATACTTACTTTCCACTTAATTTTCAGTATGTATTTTCAAAAATGTATGACAGTTCATTTGCGACGCCATCTTTACTTTTACAGTATGCCGTGAAGGTCGTGAGTAAGTAATCGCAGGCGCACACAGGCGGACAAAGCGAATAAACAGAAGCTGCTATGGCAACCGTTTACTTACGACACTAGTGCGATAACTAAACACTTTCTGCACGCCTGCCAGTTAGAAGATCCATTACAGATCGGTATACATGCATCGAAATTAGCTATTTTGTAGTAGGTAATGGCAAAAAAATAATTGGATCTTATTATGCAAATGAGGGAAAAAAACAACTTAAGTTCGTTTCTACGTAATATATTTTCAACAACATAATTATTTTATTTTATTTCGTTTTCTATTTTTACAAACTTATTTCTTGTTTTATTTTCCATCGATATATTTTTCTATATTTACACTATGTACATAACATTTATTATAGTTGCTAATGTTTCAAATGCAAAACAAATTCACAGTTGATTTCAAGTCAAATATTCAATAAATTATATACAATCGGACAACATATTTTTTTTCGCCGCATTTAGATGCGTGGAAGATAATAATAGAAATCGAAGAGCTTCTTTTCATCCATTCAAACAGAGACACTGTAATTCGTTTTTCTCAATTTAACACCACGAGAAACGTGTTGTTCAGGCCTAATTATTTGTATTTATATTATCAATGTACTTGCTTGTCACGAAAACAGCATGATCATAATATTTTAGAGTTCTTAAATAACATGAAGTATATCTGCTAAGATAAATTATTACCTCAAAGTCACGTTTTGACATTTCTTCATTTTAAAAGTTCAATGGAAGAAAATATAGTACCAACTAATTTCAGACTATGTTTAAACATTATTGAAAATTACCAAAAAATATTATTTACTCAAAATGTCTAGAAACACAGGGAAAACATAAAGACCAATAGTTTTTTTTTTGGCTGTCAGCCGAAACGTTATGGAATTTCCAGATATTTCTGAAATACTTCGTGTAGTTTGTTTTGCATCAACAATTTTGTGTTAATTCATATCGCTCTCTTTAGTACTTTTCCACTGATAAACTTTAAAATATCAACAGGATATATAGCGTTAGTATATTTTTTTTTTTATTTTGTATCTAACATAATAAATATAGGTATATATTTAGGACTGGCTTACGGGAAGGATTGACGATCTTTCAGAATGACGTAAATGTTTCAAAAGACCTAAACATTTACGATTTATTTACGATAATGTAATAAGTGTAATAGAAATGTGAAAAAACTAAAAGAAAGTAAATAGTATTGCCAATGAGCGAATAAGATGTCGGCAGTTTGCAATACTGCGCCGTCGCACGATTTTTCATGTACGGAAGCACGAACATACAGTCTATATCCTGGTTTAAAATGCGTAGAATGCCTAGAGTTAGCTTTATATTGATTGATACATATTTTCATTGATCATAATGAAATACAAAAATGAGTTTTAGCTCAATATATGGGCTACAACAGACTTTGTAGCCAAGTCCGCCGACTCGGAATGTTTGTTACTGATTATAAAATAATAGCACGAAGTTACACTTGATAGAGGTGTAGCGAAAAATTAAACTTTTTTTGTAATAGATTATTCCCAAAAATGAAACCACTTAACGGCTCAGTTCACCCATTAAATTTTTCCAATACTTACAACAATGAGTTAGAAGGTTGCCAAATGCCAATATATTTCGGGGATGTGCAAATGCTCTTTTTGATTATGCCTTTCACACCTGAGGCAATTGTATTTGCCGTTAGACACGACGCGTTACGCAACGGCACAAAAATGTCGCCGTCATCTACCATTGGAATACGCATTGAAACAGCTTAAGCAACGTGTCGCCTAATAATTAAGGTCGTAATTTTTCTCCGTGGTAGTCAGGGATGTATGCGAGATTTGTTAACTTTCTGAATACCGACTACGTTAAAGCATTTTCTCTACTTTTATTATAAAATCTATTAAAGATGCAGAGAATATGTAATTTCGTCCTGATAAACTTTTTAAAAAGTTTTCAGTTAAAAAAATTGATCTGAAAGGTCTACAACATTAAAAAGCCAAATTTTGTGCATTACTCAAATTATTTCATATTTACAATCCGTTTCCTTAAGCCGGCACTACAATCATTAAGACGGAGATTTATGATTAAAATTGACTTCAAAGCTAAATAATAATTAATAATATAATTAATAAATAACAATCATTTGGTCGTCTAACATTACAAGTATCCCACAAGAATACACAAACATAACAAATTTTTTAGTTTAATTAGGGAACTATTTCTTTTATAAATTTACCTGAAAGCAAAAGATTTTTGCACAGTATTGTATTCTTCCTGTCTGCATGCATTTGTTTTTTGGACTTCGAACTTTGTAATAGGTAGGATTATTTTTTGCTTCCACAGTAAATATTTCCTTAACTCGGTCTTGCTCAACACTGCGTGTTATTTGGGAGTATGCGGGATTGGAACATCTCTAAACTTCTACACTTGCATTTATGCATTGGCGATACTCGAGTAATAATCGTTAATAAAGAGTTAATTCCTTATAAAAACTGGTTGCAGATTATAGACGCTCGATAGCTAAGAGCGTCTATAATCTGCATCAAGTTTTTACAAGGAATTAACTCTTTATTAATTTGTACAGATGTAATATGTATATAAGAAAAGTTTTTTACTTGCGGCTTATTAATCAAAAGTAGAAGTAGGATCAGCAGCAGTTTCTTGTTCAAAATTTTGAGACAAGTGAATGCCATTTTCTTAGAGAATTCACAACTATATTTATCCTCAAAAAAAAATTTAAGTAGCCCGTATAAGTAACACATGAAATTTGCTATGTCTATATATTCTTATCAGACACCCTGTATATATAAAATTAAACTAAATTATGTAACGGGTGTCTTAGAATGTTTGATGTTTTGTAATAAAAAATATAAGTAAATAATTCATTTGTAATGAAGTAAGTAAGTACCTACTTACAAATGTTTAGTTTTTCGATTACATAACATCAACCTTTTTGGTACACGTGTCTTAAATATAGATTGATAATTTGTAATTAATTAATAAGAATAGGCCTCATATAGTTAATAATAAAAAAGGTAACTATAAAATATACAATTTTTCAAGTGGCGTCGATAAAGAATTAAGAAATATTGAAACTATTAGTAATAAGACAAAAGTGCATGTAGGTATTCATGTCCCACGTTTAGACACTTTGCGGTACCTACCCACTATGTTGAAATAGCCCATCCGAAATTTCGCAAAAATGTGGCGAACTTCAAAAATTCGTTAAAAGTAATGAAGTAAATAGCAGGTATCCATAAGTTTTTAATAACGAAATTACTGCTTCAAAAAAAGAAATTACCGAATTATTCTAATGGCGTTGTTCTAAATCTCTTCTTGTGCCAATATATCGCATCGCGTGAGGAAAAACTCAGGAATATGATTTGTGGTTATAGCGGTTGGTATATCTATAATATAATATTATAAATAAATGTACGAAGCTTTTGTGAAAAAAGTAGCTAGTTTTAAAAAAACACTTTTAATTTAATATATTTTACTCAAATTTCAAGAATTTTGACCTGCCTAGTATTCAAAAATATTGCAAATACCCTGTCATTGTATTATCGCTTACACTACATAAATTTTGATATCGACACCACTTGTATAGAATTAATCATAATTGCACTGAAACATGTGCGTAATTAGTAAATAAAAACTCTACCAACTACAAATATACGAACTGTTTAATTGCTTCACTATTCACTATCAATCGCTTTGTGCAACGTCAACAGCGGATTTTTACAAACCTCAAATTACAAAATAATGGAATTATGGGTCTTGACATTTACAATGTTCTTTGAAATTGTTTTAGCTAATAAAATTTATAAAACTTATATATTTCTCAAAATGATTGAACGTAAATAGGGATTTTAAAGCAATTATTAATTTGTGAAATTTATCAGAAATAATTAATAATAATTTTTCGAACAAAAAATATTTCAACAAATTCCTTTATGATCATTCTACAATAAATTCGTATCTACTAATAAAATTGTTGCTAGCCAAACCTTAAAAAAATAATAAATATGAGTAATTACATTTAAATGTTCAATGATTAATAAGCAGAAAAGTAATTATGTTTTTCTCATAGATTATTATTAAATAGTCTAATTTTGTTTAAAAATTAATCATGGTTGTTATTTTTATAATGCTAAGCTACAATAGATTGAAAACAACATGTAACAATGTGAAAATGTAGCAGAAAATAAATATATAATCGAAACACAACATGACTGATTTAATTCATTATCGGTTGCCGATACTTTCCTATAAAATTTTAAATTAAAATTAAAAATTCAGCTAAACAAATAAGTGCCATAAACGGACAGAACTTACGGTGAAGAGTACCTACAGACACTTCTATGCTAAAAATGATACCTACGTATCTGTGCGAATATTATAACTCGGCCATAATTAAGTTTCAGTTCTTTTACAAAACTTTCCTTAAAAAATAAGATAATTAACTATTTTTATCTTCACTAAATCCCTGTTTAGCAAGCAAACTGTGTCACTTTTTTAGATTTTTTTAAAGAAAAAACTAATCCTAGAAATTTAAAAACACAATAAAAATGTAGATCAAGGATAATTTAGCGCATTAAATATTTAGATATTATTTTACCTAAGACAAGTTTAAAACGTCTAAAATTGACCCTTTTAATTTTTGTTGGTATATTTCAACGAAAACATAATAAACAAAAAATAGAAGGTTGGTTAATTTGTAGACAAATGAAAATTATTCTAAGGCCTCTGTGGTGAAGTTAGATTAACCAGAGCACAAATAAATCACACGTCTTTATTGTGGTTCGATTTGCTACTTACGATAGAAATGATACCCCTTGCTCCAAAAATGTTAAGTTTAAGGTACCTTCTATATTATACGAAATAAACCTGTCTCGTCGTGGAATAAATCAATATGTAATAGTCTATAAATTTTGTAGGACGACTTTATATGCATAATCTTTAGCGGTTTTCAAATTTATTTTGATACCTTAGGAAACTATTAAAATTCTTACAAATCTAAAACTATTGTATTTTTTTTTTATTTAGATTTCCACTTTGTATTAGGGTACACAGTTTTAGAACATTTGCCGACTTTTATCTACTTGTCAAAAATCAAACATGTTGCTTCACTATAGCCTTGTGTATTTTTAAATTTTCCATGGCCTTAAAGCTTTGTACCGTTTCCTGTTTAGGATGTTTAGGAGATAGAGGCAATTTTTTTAATTAGATATTCATTTAAATCTAAAAAATTTTTGATAACATTTTTAAAATATTTCAATAAGTATAAATAATTTAATGAGAAATATTTCCGCAACAACCATGATTAATAATTACTGTCCAGATATTTTTATAGCTATCTAAAAACTAAACCGTATCAATATATTTCAGGCTAATAATTTTTATTTAGAATTCACTATATAGGCTAGAGCTTCAAAGTGTGTCATTGTTTAGTTATCATACTTTCTAAAATATAAAATCCCGACAAGTCTCGTATTTCATAGGTGAATTTTAACATAGGTTGAAGGAATAATAATTTATAAGATCATGTATTTACGGGTATTTATAATATCTGAGATTGCAAATATGTTTTACCTTTGTGGCGTCATCGGGGAACTAACAGCAAACACACACACAGCTATCAAAATAGTGCGATAGTAGGACTATAAAAAACCGGCCAAGTGCGAGTCAGACTCGCACATCGAGGGTTCCGTACAATTATTAAAATAAGAAGTTAGGTAGGGGTAAAAAATTAACATATTTGTTTATAAAAAGTTTTTTACTTATATTTTATATTTTATTTTGTGTTTCAAATTTTTCCCGTATGAAATTTAAATAAAGTTTTTTTAAAGTATAACAAATATATGAACAGAATATTTGATGAATAAAAGCAAAATATTGCGACCGGAAACCCAAAGTCGAACCAGGGACCTTTCGATCTTCAGTCCGCTATCACCATTATGCTAGCCGGGCTATCTTACTACGCACGCTTAATGCAAGTATACAGTGTAAACTGTACAGTTTAGAGTTACTAATAATATTCTTTATACTCTGAATGTACTGCGAACGTGTAACAACATTAGTTTATTAAAATTAATTGATTATTAACTGTTTAATATTATTATTTGCCAGGATTCATGCCATAACATCACACCTACCTAGCTACCTCTTACCCTGTGATAGACGGACGGATATCGTAGGCAGAATAATAGGGTTCCATACTAAGGTAAAAAACTTTTTAAAAACAAATCTGTTAATTTTTTACCCCTATCTAATTCCTTATTTTTATTATTGTATGGAACCCTCGATGCGCGAGTCTGACTCGCACTTGGTCGGTTTTTTTTAGTTTTAACTAACAATTAGTTTATAAGTAAAGAACTCGTATTGAGAAAAACTTAAAAAAAATGTTAGAGACATTTTTATTTGACGCGCAAGTATAATTTACATTAACTCAGATTACAATGCTACATTTTAATATCGGAATATGAATGTAACAAAATTATGAAATATTTTAATTTTATTTGTCGGTAAAATATTTATTTAGCAAATATGATAATTTAATTATTTAGTGCAAATAAAGTTTTCAATTCGAACTATGAACTTTATCTTTTAAAGTACAGGCCGCGCTCAATATAACACATTAATTATTTCAATTCGGTATTTTTCTAATAATTTTTTGATTATCATAAATTTTATTATACATAATAGCCGCTACCCGTGACTTCGCCCACGTATATTTAGATTTATGGTTTATTATCCCTCCCGCGACAAATATTTCCACTGCGAAGCGAAGCCGGGCTGGTGGTGTTTATAATAATTCCGGCTATATGCTAAAATGCAAAAGAATTTCAGAGTTACATTTTGTTACTATCCCACAGGAATTATCCCCCCCGCAAGATTTTTTTCAAAATAAATTATAGCCTATATCACTCAGGGAGTGTAGCTTTCTATTACTGTAGTTCCAGAGATAAGAATTTATGATTTATTTATTACCTCCCCCACGATAATCTCTCCCCTTGCGAAGCCAAGTCGGGCTGATGTTAGGAGGATTCCACCAATACGCTAAAATGCAAAAGAATTTCACGTTTTGTTGGTAGTAGAGAACCAATAAAAATTTAATTAATTAATTAACTCAAAAATTTATTTAAAAAGTTGAATAAAACATAGCCTATAGCTCTTCTGGAATCATAAGGAACATTTAAAAAAAAATTTCATTAAAATCCGTCAAATAGATTTTAAGTTAAATCAAGCCAAACATACAAAGAATTTTATATACAATAGTATAGACCAGGGATCGGCAATTGGCGGACCGCGGTTCAAGTCCGGACCGCGGAAGGTCAAAAACTGGACCACCAAAATTTTTTTGAATTATTTAAAAAACATTTTTTTGTACTTTCCGCTACGAAAGTTTTATTTTCGAGTGCTTTGTGGCGGTAACAAAGAGACACATTTTGAACAACCAATATCACTCAAGATTAACGACCGCCCACCTTGAAACACTCTTCGCATAAGCTGCTCCCCGCGTGAACCTAACTTTAAAAAACTGACTCAAGACCGCAAATGTAATTTCTCCCATTGATTTTTGAATACAATTATGCCTATCTAGTATTTCATATTATTTTGTGAGTGAAAATTAAAATAAAAAATTAGTAAAGAATATGAGTTGTTTTTTTTTTTTTTTTTTGGACCTCGATAAAAATTTTCAACAGTATACGGACCCCACCTATAATTACTTGCCGACCCCTGGTATAGACTATAGATAATACAATATTAACCAACTGATCTTGGCGGTACGGTGTAATGTGTATATGTGAAACACTTCTCTCTGCGACTCACAACCACGATACACCTATTGCTTTATTGCCCTATGAATACGTTGTGAGAAAACTTCAATACTTAATCATTATTCTTTTTATATTGCACCAAATATTAGGATATTAGCAGTTTAAAAATAATCGTATAAAAATGATATAATCTTTTGAAAATAAACTTACGTTAGAGTGCCTAAATGATTTCTTGAATTTCGAAATTATTAAAACTAGTCCACAATTTTTCCGAATGTAACCAATATGAGTTCACAAGTTTACACATCAACTCTCGTGATAACCAGTGGCGTAACTACGGGGGGGGGGGTAGATTGGGCAATTTGTACCGGGCCGGAAGTCTTGGAGTCCTGAAGCATCCCGTATTACTATTACTTTTTGTACCTGTAATGAAATCGCGTTCTATAAATTCGCATTCTATAAATTAATCGTCCGATAAGATGACGCAGCGGCCGTCCGCAGTGCGAAAAATACTACATATAATATGTTGTAATTTGTGTTTTAGAGGCTTATTTTTAAAAAAAATTCCCTTAGGCTGGGGCTATTCCATATCAGACTCCCCGGATATGTCTATCCAAGGAAAATATCCACGCTTTGCCACTGCTTTTAAAATCTCTGGGTTAAGCTCCATAATATGGAGTTGACAAACCTACCTATATTTTTATACGTATTGACCAAACAGGAGCCCTTCAAGAATTCTTGCCGCCGGACCAAAATTTTGAAGTTACGCCGCTGGTGATAACCGCGACACTCACACCCTTTTTTTATTTTAATTCTTCAATAAAATAATGTTAATCAGTTAAATAAACCATATCTTAAAATGTAGGTAGGTAAAATTTGTTCAAACGGGTTCACGTAAATTATTTCTAAAAATATGGATCTGTCAAACAATGGTCATTAACAGAAAATTAAAATTTACAGCTAACACATGTTTACAGTTGGTTGGGGATTCTCTTAATCACAAATTTATCATGGGTTGTCAAACAAAACCCATTATAATGGGATCAGTTTAGATAACAATTTATTATACTGAGCGTAGCTTGTAAGAAATAGTCCCACAATATTGGGAATAATATCTACAATATTTATATTTATTTATTTATTAATAGAGCATAAGACTTTGTATATCACTTCTATAATATTTTCTAGTAATAATTAATTATCAACTTATTCTTATTTTTGGCAGTAGAATTTATTATAAAGTTATAGTTGATTTTTATTATTATATTTTTTCTTTGATAAAATTTGAAACCTACTAACATGCAAACATTGGACTTTACATTGGTCAATAGATTATTAATTAAAAAATACGTCAAATTCAAATTAAGATAATTTTGTAAAATAAAATGTTTTGTTTGAACTTAGTACATTTCTTTCTACTCAATATTATGTTACTTCCATTCAAAATAATTTAGCGTTTATGCACATATCTGTTCTTGACAATCTCTGGTCTTCTCTAATTTGGCTCGTGCTACAAGCTCACTTTATTTGGACTATGAAAAAAAATCTTTTCCATTTTTTTAAATTAGCCAGCCTCACAATTAGAATTTAGAACCTCAGTAGGACGTTTATAAATTACATAAAATTTGTATAGTACGTCGAGTTAAACTTTTCAAAAAATTACGCTTGACTTAAAATAGAGATATTTATTTTACATTTTTATTAAAATTCTAAAGTTTCCATTTGTTTCTTTTAAATTTATTTAAAAAACTGCGTACAGTATTGGAAAACAGATGTTTAAGTTAATTGATAAAATTAATATCATAGAATTTGAAGTTTTGACCAGGGGTTTTGACATTGGAAGGTACGGTCAAAACATTTTTTTTTAATTACAAAACATCAATTTTGTTTCTTTATAAACTAATGCAGACAAAAAACAATGAATAAAATATTTTTAAAAATTGTTAAATATAAAAAAGAGTACAATTTATTGATAAATTCAATGTCATTTGAAGATAGAAATGTACCAATTTTCAAAAGTCTGAGAACAAAAAATGAACCTGGGTTTGAAGATTATGCCAGTATGAATAATGAATATCCTTTTAAACTGGCGAATGATGAAGATGTCTAAGATTATGTACAAAGTTTATATTTAAAAAAAAAATACACTGTTTCGGAAAAGAACCAATAAATTCTCAATTCGACTAACGGAAAATAACTGACATTAAACTGTATATTATTTAAAATATAAATTACTTTTACATAAATTAGTTTCCGAAATACTTTATTAGACGCCATTATCCAAAATAATTTGTCAAATTTTGTCGAATAAAAAAGATGTATTTTGTATAATGTAAGTACATAGCCAGTTCAAAACGGATTCAATATATCTTTTATCGTAGATAAACATTTTCTATTTTATTTAGCTAATTTTCTTTACAGTTAACTAGCTATTCTAAATCGACATTGATACAATTATGTATATTAATTTGGTGTTAAAGGTGATAGCACCTCGATTATAAAAAGAATATTATGTTTTTATCAGAAACGTTTCGAATTAATATTATTATAAAACACATAATTAATCTGAGCGAAGACGAAAAACGTATTGTCATTACAATTTTAATAAAATATTAAGTCTAAAATATTTTAAAAAAGATATTTAGTTATGAAGGACAACTGAGGATTTATCAATCGGCACATTTTAAAAATGGAATAAACAGGTAAATGATAATAATAATAATAATATTAATAGGACTGCTTATTAATTATTTTTGCGTAACATTCTAAATTACTAATATAATATAGTATTGGGTAATAAGGACCAGTTAAATGTATAAATTCTTTATTATTTGCCAACGTTTCGTTGCGAATTTGCAACTTCTTCAGGGTTCTACAACAATGTAGCAAAAACATAAATATTTAACTGGTCCTTATTACGCAATACTATATTATATTAACATATGTGATGGACGTAAAAAACAGAGATTCTAAATTACTTTTATATTTCGTAATTACATCATTACAAAATGAAATGAAAATACACCTTTTCGAATTGGCTCAGCTAAATAAATAGGTATATCCAACATTAGGTTTATTTTGATGTTTTATATAAATCTTTCACTGCGTTTGTCAACTGGAAAAGCATTTGTGTTTAATTGAACAAATAGATTCAGTTTTGCACCAATGAATAAATATTTAGGATCTAAAGTCATAGGATAAATGGCAAACAGTTTCAGCTTCAATCATTAAAATATAGGTATCAATATTTTGGAAGAAGGAACTGAAATTTCCAAAACGTCGGCATCGATTAAGTTAACTATTGTCTTCTAAACAGTATAGAAAGGAAATTATACGGGGAGTTTCTCTACTTACTTTCAAAAACGATTAATTCGTGCGACTTAACATTTCACACACTTTACGAAAAATCTTATACAAACTAGTAAACTGAATTCATTATCTACAGGCGCTATGTAAAGAATAAATCAATGTTTTATTCTTCAATTTTTTAAACCCGTATCGTAATAACTAAAATGCAAAACATATTATTTTTTAAATTGGCTGCCGTTACATAATGTTAAGTAATCGTGGTCAAGGTGTACAGAGAAGAAAAATACATTATTTAACAAATCAAAATCGAGGTACCTAATCAATTTTCTTTATCAAATTTTTATCTGCATTATATTCAACCAATATTTTGATATATTTAAAAACTGATTACGTAACTTCTATATTTTCTCTCTGCACAGAGTGTTTTATGGATATTAAAATGAGTTCATCACTATTTGATTTATTCAAATTAAAATTACTACAAACCTTATATTTTCCAGTTGGTAATTTTGCGAAACTATTAAACGTAATAAAAGTTAATTATTTGACTCTTGTTTTCAATTTATATGTAAACAAAATATTGAATTTAATTTCAAATCACTGAAAAATATTGTTAGTAGGTCAAAATTTTTAAAATAGAATTTTGTAAACTGCCTGATAATTAATATTATCGTATTTTAATTATAAGAAATTCATAATATTAGGAAAGGCAATGTTGAATCAATTTTCTTCTTATAACTGATACGAAATTTGTGGCCACATATAATTTTAAGAATGTTTCCAATTTTATAATTATTTATTTATATTAAGAATGATTATTCTTTATAAGAGCACCCGCATTTTAACCACCGAATTTTATTTAGTTTTAAATTAATTTTGAACGATATCTTTCGTAAATATGTATATTTATTTAGCGGAAATGGCCGACAATCAATTTTTTACAATCGATATAAACAGAGAATAAATTAAATTTTGATTTTGTAAACTTGTATTAATTAAGTCGGCTTTTATTTTTCAATTTTGTAAAGAAAATCAGATAGAAAAAATTGACAGCTCTATGAGTTTTTTCATAAAAATTTTATGATGAAAGAAATATTTTTAAACCTTAATAAATGTATATAAAATTTACAAACGAACTGTTTAATTAATAAATTAACAAACACTGACCTACAAAGAAAATATTACTTCGACTTTTTTTAACAGAAAAATAAATAAATTTTGAATTTGTCTACTGAACACAATTTGGACCCACTTAACTTAGCAATTCGTTCCAACAATAAATTATAATGCAAAAATTGAATATAAATACCTATTTAAATTAATTTGAAATTCAATTATACAGTGATTTTATTATAAAATTCCAATATTCCAATTACTGTGTATGCATTAATTAAGTTGTTAATTATAATATTGTGTACGTTAATTAACCTTTATTTTTTGTATTGCATTAATTTGCGGCTTTATATCGACGCCGCATTTAAAATCTCGTATAAAAAGTTATAATACAACGAATACAGAAAACATTATTATTTGAATTAACTGCATTTTAAACAATTTGTGTCGAGAACAATAATAAATTTTCTCGTTTTTTATTCGAAAAAAAAAAGTCAGCAGTTATTCAAATATAAATTGATTTCCAATTCATTATAACTGACTAAAATATGTTCGTTTCAACAAAAACTAATCAAACATCTCTACAACTTAATATCGATTAGCTATTGTAAAAACAAACATTACTAATAATTTTCCACTTTTTCCTACGTCATCTCTTAAACAGCACAAGCAAAGTGACGGTCACCGGAAACAGTGATAAACAGCCCTTAAATTACCAAGGCATTAAACAAACCGTTCAAAACTAAAACTCAATGTTCGTTTCACGGCGGGTCATCTACTTCTTTGTCTCTTAAAGCTTTCAACAAATGACTCCTGAGTTCCGATTCAGAACTTCTCCACAATAGGACAAGGTCCTCTTTTGACAGTCGTTCCAACGGCGACTTACCGTTCGAATTTCGAGGACTGCAATTGGGCGGTGGAGGCGCGGGCGGCAGATCATGTTCACTACATCTAGGCGACGTGCTACGACTCCTACCTGTAATTTTCTTCTTCGACACCGTCAACTCGTCCTTATTGCGCGCGGGAAGTGGCGGCTTACCGCTCGCCGAATCGAGTGACTGCGAATGTTCCGGTTGTTTATTTCTTGAACCGGAACTTCCGTCACCAAAACCTAAGCTCCTATGGCGCTGCTTCAATCTCTTAGGGACGCCGGTCGTAGTGCCGCTACTTGACGCACCAGATGACGTGTCTTCGACTTCAATACGTATTTTTGGATTTTTGGTTATACTAGTGTTTGTGCTGGACACATTATTGCTATTCGATCGCTTCGCAGGTAACTTTGGAGGATTGATTTTATTTTTCAATTCACTGGCTAATTGTGTTTGCAGTTGATTTAATGTAAGTTTGGTTTTACGCATTATAGTTTCATCGTCCGAAATATTTAACGATTTTTCATCACCGGCACTAATATTTATGATAATTTCAGCTTCAAGCTCATTCTTATTATCATCGCTCAAGTTCTGAGCACTTTTTGTGGCCGACATATCAGCGCTACCTATTCTAAATACTTCGTTTGAACCGCATTTGATTTCACTGTTAGATCGCAACATGATATTGCTTTCGGTCGATTTTGACATGTTATCTGAAATATCACTTTTTCTTCTTGTAAAGCTGTCGTCCACACTTAACTTATGTCTAATGTCTTTGTACTTAGGTAGAGTAGCCAACTTTCGCCCGATACTTTCAGCGTCGGACAGTTTCCGTCCGAAGTCTGACATAACGCCTAAGGAACTACAGTCGGACACATTTTCTATAGACAACACTGGACTTTTGAGAGCGAATTTCGGTCCGCCGAATGCGACGTCCAAATTACTGGAGCGTCGACTGTTGATGTCGGGCGGACTACAGTTTAGAAATGTTGCATCTTTGCTCAGTCGACGCCCGATTGCGTTGCTGGTGTCCAGACGGAGTGTCTGTGAATTAAACACGCTGTCCGTGCTGAACCGACGCACGTTCAGCGTACTAACGCTCTTCGCTTTCGCCTTCGAACGCGGACTGAAGATCTGCTTGACGAATGTCTTTTTACTCGGAGATCTTGGGGACGTATCGATCTTAGGATTAGATCTGTTAAAAGTGCGTCGAATTATGTTCGGACTCAGTTTACTACGTTTCTCGTCGGGCGATTCATCGGACTCTTCGTTTTCTGCTTGTTCAGTCACGGCTGTCAATGGATGTTCACGCTCTTCTTGCTGAACCCTATATACAAAAGATACAGGCTATTTCATTAAACATCATTTTATGTCAGGAAGGTTAACTCATAAATTTATTATCAGAAATGTATTCCTTTACGGTTTTTTTGTTAATTTTGATAGAAAACAGCTTTATTCAAAAGTAAAATAAATTAAACAACAATTTTTAAAAAATGCTTACAAATCTAAAAAAATATGTCCAAATTGAAGAAATACTTGAAAAAACTCGAAATATTCATTTTAAAAACGATTGCTCGTCAAAATTTACAAATTAATTAAAAATCGGTATACTATATTTTTGGAATGTATAGTTAAATCACATTGATTACCTCCGTATTTCTTGAATCATTTCAAAGAACTGCGCTTTGCTCTTTCTTCGTCTTCGCTGTTCATGTTCCTTCTGAAACAAATTATGTAATCGCAACTGCGCAAGAAAAGTTAGACAAATGCCAAATAGAAAATTGTGCATAGAAATAATTGAAAAAGTGATCGAAAATTATAATTACCAAAAAGAAAAGACGTAGAAAAGTTCATTCACTGTTGAAAAATAAATTAACAAATAATATTTAATTCTTCTGTAATAAAACACGTTGACATTTTTTTGTTTAGGAAGTCTTCATTTTGCTGAATATAATACACAACAATACCTACTTATTTTTAAACTAACAGGACAATTGCAATGTATCTTTTACATACGAAGGAAAAGAGGATAAACTCTAGAGACCAAAAAGAGCTAGGAAAATTATTGTAAACTAAAAAGATAAATCGAAGTTCCACTCAGGTATTATTACAGGACTGATATCTTCATTTAAAGCTACCCATTTTTTAATAAATATTGCACAGAATACGTTAATCAAGAATGAATTACTTGAAACACACACATCTGACCCACCAAACACTTTGGATAAATAAAAAAAAATATTTTAGGGTTTTAATTTTTCAGGTAAATTCAGCAATTAGAAAAATCGTATGTAAATTATTAGCTATCTACAAAATGTATAAATATAATAATACCTATTGCTTCCACGAAAATCTAAATATTTTTTTAAACAGAAAAATTAAAACATGCAAAAAGTACAGTATAGATTGAGAGTAGAGAAATTAATAAGAACTAAAATGACGAACCCTTTTGACGCTCTTCTGAAACAAGCTGGTGATCTGACCTTGACGAATCGTATGAACCAATTCCCTGGCAGCATGATGTGGTGAAACCAACTCCACACAATTTATAAATCTATATAATTTCTGAAACATACAAAAAACATTCAAAACAAAGAAGCATCTTAAAGAAGCAATTTTCTAAGTAAATGGTAATTTTTACAGACCGTAAGATGTAGGTACGTTAGATTTTCCAAAAATTAACTTTATAAATACTTACTTGGCTAAAAAACATTATGTTCCTACTTCTCCATATAGTGCCTTTAGGTTTATGTCTTAAAATCGGCAACGTGTAACGATAGAATAAGTGTTCTACTAATAGAATAAGGCAGCCCATGAACATTCCAACGCCTAACAGAATGAACACGCCGGTGACAGCAGCAACGCCCAACGGTCGAGGCTGAGCCATGTCTTGTACGAGTTTAAAGCATGGTAACCCGCCGTACCATTTCTCTTGTAAGATATCCAAGTAACCGTTACTCGAATACTTGGCAATCACAGCCGATATGCTATCCTGGAACAACACCAGTGTTATTTTCAATAAACTTGAAAAAGACACGCAAATAAACACACACGTGAAATTTCGATATTGAATATTAAAGTTTGGAACCATAAAAATTACCAAGCTATTTAAAAAAGTTTACGGTAGGTAAAAACAGACCACACTCAACACTGTAATTATAGCTTTATAACTAGACAAAAGTTTTACTTTATAGAATATGCAACATCAGAACTTTTAATAAATGCACTGCAATAAAAATATGACCTAGCTACTTCCTGCAGGATAACAAAAGTAAAACCATCAACTTTTCACAATATATAGACAATTCTGATAACTTACTCTTGTAAGCTATTGAAAAAAACGGGCATTGATTTTATAAAATTATAATAGGTAGTTTAGAAAAAAAACTGAAATTTTTTGTTTGTAAATAATTTAATAAGTTAAAACTGCTAACCTTAAGAGGAAATCCCTTGCTCATTCCGACAGCATAAGCGTCTTCATTGATGGTGTCCCCGATTTTTTCAAGCTTGCAGCCATGATCGGTAGCGCGATAATAATCCAAAATAGGCGTGTCGGCTATGAGGATGTCCAAGGTGCCGTTTCGTAACCGCTCGACACCCTCCTCAACGCTATCCAAAGTGTAACGATGCATGTGGTCCCACAGATGACGGTTCGCTTTCTGCACGTAGTATTCGGCGGCAGATGCTTTGGGTGAACCCACTCTTTGGCTCAACAGCTAAAATAGTAAAAGTTCAAATTGTTAGTTCTCATACATTTAAATGTTACTTTTATTTTAAGAACACTCGTCTGCATTTTGGCGCCCTTTGAACAAAGCTTTTTCACAATTTTATATTTCAAGATCCAGTACAGTCAAATTTAAAACTAAGAAATAAAAGTCGAAATATGCCTTCGTGTAGATATTTTCACTACTAACAGTTCTGCAGTTCTTACTCTACCTACAATGTTTTTTTGACACCTTGTGTACCTACAAATTATTATAAAATATTCACTAAAAAGATGATATTTGTTACGGGTTATATTTACATAACAATATATTACTCTAGAGAAAGCTTCTTCAAATGAGGAATACATAAGCTATTATGAAATACAAAAATAATGTTTATTTTTATTTTATTCCGCACGCGCCGTTATAAAGTTAAATCAAAAACAGTGAAATATATAAGATCTAAAGATGACATTTTATAAATGCTGTATGCGTTCCAGAAATGACAACGTTAAAAGTTGTGACAGAAAGTCTTAATATAGGATAGTCATGTCAGAAAAATCTCTTAAAAACCCGAGATAAACAAAATGTACATTGCGTGCACAATAGTTTATAAATCAGATGTTCACAACACGTCTGAAGTATAATTTATTATATACAGTGAAACATGTATGAAACAGGACACGGATAAGCTGAATTTCTTTTTATTCTTGCTATTCCGTCGTTCCTTTATTTTAATCTAAATATAGTATATTTTCGTATATTTTTACTTACACTTCTGTCGTGATAATTGCTGACGGTGTTATGAAAGAATAGTCCGGCGATTAAAGCGGCGATATTGGCAGTGTAACTGGCGACGAATATGACCGAGAATCCGCCCCAAACATTAATCAAAAACTTGTTCGGCCAACTTTTAGGCGCTTTAAAAGCGACCAGATGTCCGCACAGGAGGCCCCACATCACCCAGAGCGCCGAGCTCAAGCTGAAGTTCTTCGACCGTTGCCGTCCCCACGGGTTGAGGCCAAAAGGCGATAGCCATTCGTACACCGCCACCGCGACCGCCGTGATATTCAGTGACGTAAAAATGGCTATCCACAACTCGGGCGAGAACGGCAACAGGAAGGCCAACAGCGGGATCTCGGACTTCTGTTGCGGCGCCGTCAGGAACGAGACGCCGCTGAAGAAGAACGGGGCACTAAAGTCGATCACTTCACTGCGCAGACTCGACACGCTCAGAGCAGCGAACGACATGTGCGCGGCACCTGATACCAGGTCGCCGACAATTCCGTTCCATTCGACGTCGGCGTCGTCAAGTTCATCCAACGGCTCGATCTTACTGTGATCGAAACGCTTATAGAATATCGAGCTCTCCCTCTGGAACTTGTAGTTGCCTGTGAAATGTTTCTTAGTCAGACTCGAGAGATCGCGATGCGTGCGTCGTCTCTTCTTACTGAACATTCGGGTGCCGAACAGCCCGTCGGCAACTATGTACAGTCGAAAGTCGAACTCCAACTCCTCGGCGATGTTCTCGAGCAGATCCATGGCGAAGCCGTAACAACAATTCGTGCGGTATTTGTATCTTTGAAACGGAAAGAACTTGTCATTGTTTTCGTTGTTGCTTTTGCTGTCGACGTGTATGTGACGGAAACCGTCACGACTGAAACCCTCCTCTTCCTCCTCCTCCTCGAGCCTTTCTTGAGTCTCCATTTCATTGAACACCAGGGTCAGATTATCCTTATCCGACGTTAGCACTCTGTGACACGGTAAACCTAGAAGAAAAAACACAAGTGATTTTCTATAAAAAGATAGCTGTTATTTTTTGTACAATCCGAAACAAGTAGATGTATGTTTTACATCAGTCTCTCTGAAGCCACTTTACAATGTTTGCACTTTTTCAAATAATTCAAGAACCCTGAGAAACAAAATAATAACTTGTCATCCTTAACAGCTGGTTTTTCTTTGAGGATGAGCTTTTTATTTTCTGTATTTATTACTGAAATAAATTATGTTGTCTATAATTTTTCAACGTCTGGATTTTTTGGCAGATTTTTCTCAAGAATTCAACCAATTTAAAAAAAAAAACAAGAAATTCAAGAACTCTGAGTACAAAATACATATTATAAAATCTAGTAGGTTACCGGAACACTATGTCCAAATTCTAAACAGATGTACCTACATTTATTTTTTACTTCATAACAATACATCTTATTTTTATTATTATCTCTAATTTTTAGGCTTCCGTACCTCAGAATGAAAAAACGGAACCCTTAGTTAGAGGGTCACTTTGTTGTCCGTCTGTCTGTCTGTTCGTCAAGATCCTTTTTTTCAGGAACGGCTAGAGGTATTAAGTTGCAATTAATATCAAATACTAAGGTTTATAATCCCATAGTCCTGTAAAAAATTCAAGCTTCTAACGCAATGAAATAAAAAGATACGGCCTTTCAAAAATCACATTCTTTTATACTGACTCACTCATCAAAAACTATAGTAGTGTCGAAAGTAAATGAAAGTGGCGTGATCCTACGTTATGATTGTAAACTATGTTAAATTGTTATAACGGTACACAGGAGCGAGTTCTACTCGCACTTGTCCGTCTTTTTTACAAATTCACAAAAAGAAACATATTACGTATTATTCATTATATGCGATCGGTTTTTTGTATATATTTTAGATGTATTAAAGATGAAACGAATAAAAATTTTATATGAAGATTTTTAACTAAATTTACAAAATATAATCTTTCATTTTTTCAATACCTAATAAAAAATATATGTAACAGCGTTTGGACGAAAAATCAACAGACTGCTTCAATTGTATCAAAATGATAATAGAAAAAAACTTTTTAACAAAAAAAAAACCTCCTTCAAAAAGCCACCAAAAAGAGGAAAACAATGAAATTTTGAGGTCTGCGCCAATTTAATAAAATATGAAGTCGGTTAAAAAGTATAGTATAGTGATTAATATCTTCTTTTTAACCAGATTCATATTTAATTAAATTGGCGCAGACCTCAAAATTTCATTATTTTCCTCTTTTTAGTGGCTTTTTGAAGGAGGTTTTTTTTTGTTAAAAAGTTTTTTATTTTTTACTTTTTAGTATCAAAAAATGACATTTACCTTAAAGGAATCACATGCCGTTACTCACTTTTATTAAACCGACTTTCTTACGCTGACTGATGTGTCAAAAAGTGACATTTACCTTAAGGAGTCACACGCCGTTACTAACTTTTATTAAAATCAGCCGAACTACTGAACCGATTTTGATGAAATTCTTATGGGACCAATCTGAAAGTATATCCTTTCAAATAAAAAAAAATTTCCAAATCGGTTTATAAATGACGGAGTTCTGAGGTAACAAACATAAAAAAAAAATACAACCGAATTGAGAACCACCTCTTTTTTTTGAAGTCGGTTAAAAAAGGATCAAGCTTAAATAAACTAAAGACGCCGATGTTGTTCAATCATATGACGTTGAGCTTTGTATAGAAGCTATCAATGGTTTTATGGTGGCATTTAACGAGAACGATAAAAATATAATTCTGACGTCTGTGGATTAGAGCAGAGACCCGCAGAGACGATATTTTATTGACAAACGTTATTGTATTTACAGCATACCAACATAATTAACAAAACTCTCATTAATTCTAATCAAGTTAGAAATTTCAACAAAGACAGTAATAATGAAGCACTTTAGTAAATTTGTTTGTTTGTTTTTTAGTAACTAGGGGTACCTATGCGCAAGATCGAGTACCGGTAGAGGAATAAAAGTACAAAATGATCGTCAGGCTGAGTTAAAAAATTTACAGTTTCAAAATAGTAGAGTGTATATTTAGATGTGTAATGGACTATATTACAACGAGTGATGACAGTATGACAGTGACGACAGTTTTTAGTCACACGAGTCATGGTATTTTTTGCCATACCCACTACAAAATACATAGGTACTTTTCACTTCATTTTCAAAAAATGTTGACAGTTCATTTGCACCGCCATCTTTACAGTATGCCGTGAAGGTCGTGACTCGTGAGGAAGTATATGACCGGCGCACGCAGGCGGATAGAGCGAATAAACAGAAATCGCTATGGAAACTGTTTACTTACCGCACGCCTGCCAGTTAAATGACCCATTACAAGCCGGTATACATGCATCGAAAGTAGGTAGATATTTTGTAGTGAGTATTGCAAAAAAATCTAAAAAACACGCTTAGGTATATCGACGCACTAAAAAGTAGAAAATAAAATTCTTTTGTCTTCTGTAGACTGCAACGTTTAGAAGCGTCGGACACTCACTGTACCTATATTTCATTTAATTCATTGAAGGCCCCACGCTTCTAAACGTTATAGAAAAGGAAGAAATTTATTTCCCACTATTTAATGCCTTGAAATAAGCGTATTTGAGATTTTTTTGAAACTATAAATTTTATTTTCAAACTTTTAGTCATCATATTAACGTTGGAGACACGTTTTCCCACCATCAATACCGTTACTTCCACCATATATTTTTAATTAATTTTTTTTTAACTTGGTTGGTATATAAATATTATTATAGCCAAAATATCATGAATATTGTATTGATTTGTCATCAAAACTACTTACGACTGTAAAGTTTCAGTTTATATGATTTCAGATAAATTATTTTCTTTTTCTAAAAATATATATGTATTTGCAAAACCAGATATTCAGTTGCTGTCTCTAGTTGACTTTACATTGGCAGAAAAAATCAATGGATGAGTAGATAGGTACCTATTTTCAACACGTTTATATTTCGTTCAAAAATTGTTTTATAATAGTAGATTGTCTGTCTAGATACGTTTTGGGGCATATTACGGCGAGTGATGACAGTATATGTAAAAACGAGCGATAGCGAATTTTTACAGTTACAAGAGCCGTAATACCATTACGTACGAGACATATATGGTATTTTTTGCCAAACCCACTTCAAAATACCTACTTTTCACTTCATTTTTTAAAAATCTGACAGTTCATTTGCGTCGCCATCTTTCCTTCCATAGTGTGCCGTGAAGTTCGCGCAAGTAAGTAATAAAAGGTGCATGCAGGCGTATAGAGCGAATAAACAGAAGTAGGTATGGCAACCGTTATTTTTCGCACTGACACGGAAAATAAAACACTTTCCGCACACTTGGCTGTTAAATGACTCATTAAAGGCCGCTATACTGCATACATAGAAAGTAGCAATTTTGTAGAGGGTATGGCAAAAATGATTCTGTTTGTTATTAAAATTACCATCTAGGTGGTACAGGAAATATAGTTTTTCGCAATTTTTCAAATAGCCTTATCTTGATTTTTAAATCAAAAATCACTTGCATGTAACACTTTTTTAGCGAATTGGTAACACGAAGGACGATGTTTGTGAAAAAGGAAAATTGAAAACCGAATCGACTCGCGAAGGGATCCACAACACTGGTTTTGTAAATAGATTATTATTGAATAAAGAACTCATATTTTAATTGGTTATTCGACCTGCTAGAATAAGATCGATAGATATAGCGATATAACAAGAACTGTTTCGAATAGTGCAAGGAGAAAAAATTTACATACTGAAAAAGGTTTAAGGTCCAGTTTTACACACTTGTTTCGTATTCATGCCGTGTACTTTACGGGAGACAAGTTATTCAATGCATACTCCCTAAATAAAAACTAAATAAAGAATTTATTTGTTGTTTCGCGTTGCTTAAAATGAAAATATTTTTTCATTAGTCTACAGTTAAACATACCAAGAAATAGTATATTGCATACAAGGGACGAAACACAGCGTTTGCAACTAGTGCAACGCGTTGCATTCGCTGTGTTTCGTTCCGAGTAAATGCATAATATTATTTTTCACAACACTATTGACAATTCGATTTGATGTACCTGCAAGAAAGCCGCAAAAATATTTGATCTGTCAGTTTCATGTGAAATTTATGTGGGATTATGTCTTTCACTTTGATGTTTTGGTGTATAAATGCGAACTGAAGTTGGCGCGACTCAATCGCTCTATCTCTCTCTTAACAATGTTAGCAAAGAAAATCGACAACTGAAAATTTTCATCCCTTGGGTTGGAACTCTCAGTTTCAACCCGCTAAACAGGTACCGAAAATCGAATTTTCAATAGCGGCGTTGTGAAAATATTATTTTCAATTAAGTGTGCCCTAAAATAAAAAAAAGTTGGAATTCTCTGACCTAAAGTTAATTCTTGGTAAATCAGTACCCAAGATTTTATAGCGGACTAAATGTAAATTTAAAAAGCTCCATACATTAGGACTCTCGAGTTTGCTAAAAAATATGATTTATTTTGATTTGTGAAAAATGGAATAGAACTTCCATAAATAATTTTAGACTCTTAAAATTAATATATTACAATATTAATAAACTAGTCACATGACGGGTGACGCTATTTTTGGGACAATACCTATATTTAACCCCACACTCAAAAATGGAGGCTATATCAAATTTATCTTCCTTCTTTATCCTCATACATTAATATACCTACTGCAAATGTTTATTATGATTTTATTATGTCTAGTGTTAAACAGCTAATCTATATTTTACAGAAAATGGTTTTAAAATTGCATTTCAACTGAAAAATAAGCTTAAATCTAAATCCGGGTTTATTATTACGAGAGCTAGAGAAACTAATCAAATGTTTATAGTTAACGGTTTTAATGAAATCGCTTTGTAGTCCAATCTCCATAATAGCAAAGCTGCCAGAGTAGACATTAACAGCAGATGAAAACAGACGAAGGCAGTTGTTTCAGTGGCACATAAGTGTCATAGACGTCATAGCTATGTTGGCAGCTCGTAAATGTACAACGAAACATAATGGCAAACGGTCATCACTGACACCAGTCTCCGACAAATGCTTCTTTACTTCATTAGTGCGTGGAAAACACAACTGTTCATTATATCAAGGTAAAAAATACGTTTTTTATAAAGACATTTCTTCATTTTGTTTTTTTAAGGTCGCGAGCTACTAAGGTCACATAGACGTGGTGGTAAGGAAATTTGAACGATGCGTTTATGATGATTTTTTAGTAATACCTCGATATTTTTCGGGAGTGGTTAAGGAAAACCATGCAAAACCTCGTCTAAAGTTGCTAGAGTTGAACTCTATTCTCCCGATAGAAGCCCGCCTTACCTCCCATCTCATTCATCTGTTCTTTAAAAATATTTTGCATCGAGGGCAGACAATTAGTAAACATTTCTTAAATTTAAGATGATAATTTTCGAGTATGGAACTACCTCGATATTTTTCGGAGGTGGTTGAGGAAAATCATGAAAAAACCTCAACTAAAGTTGCCGGAGTTGAACTGTAATCTCTCGAGAGAAGCCCGCCTTACCTCCCACAACATTCATCGGTTTTTTAAAAATAATTTGCATCGACAGCAGACAATTAATGAACATTTCTTAAATTGAAGATTTGTTGTAATTTTTGCAAAATTATTAAATATTTTACCGTTTTTCCTAAAAGTATAATAGTAAAATATGCTTTTACATTGTAATAGGGAATCCCAAAAAATCTAGACATAATTGTATTATTATTCAAAACCAAAGTATAATTTGCAAACATTTACTTACCTCAAAATTTGCTAAAACAACTTTTGTAACTTTCAATTCTTAGTATAGATGATTTCATTTTGTAAATTACATCATATATAACAGGCTTTATTTTATACAATAATAATTATTACAATAACCAGTAATTTTTCGTAATAAAAGTTGAGATATCCATAATATACTTTTTGCCATACCCACTACAAAATAGCTACTTTCGATGTACGTATAGCGGCCTTTAATCAGTCATTTAACAGGCAGGTGTGCGGAAAATGTTCTATTTTCCGCACTAGCGCAGAAAATAATGGTTTTCATAGCAACTTATGTTTATTCGCTCTATACTCCTGCGTACGCTTGCGTGTGTCTGTCATTACTACTTGCATGAACTTCGCGGCACACTGGGAAAGGAAAGATGGCGACGCAAATGAACTGTCAGAATTTTTTGAAAATGACGTGAAAAGTAGGTATTTTGTAGTAGGTATGGCAAAAAATACCATATATGTATCGTACATAATGGTATTACGGCTCGTGTGACTGTAAAAACTCACAGCATTCCCTCCGTATCTCCGAAACTATTGAGCCTAAAATTTTGAAATAAAATAGGGAATATAGAGCCTTATTCATAGTTCACAGGAAAACCTAAACGAAAATTCTATTCTGATTTTAAGGGATAATTTTGGGGGGCAAATTAGAAAATTAAAAAAAAATTCAAGTGCACCATGTGACGTTTCAAATGAAAGGCTCGTTATGAGAAATACGAAAATATTTTTTTTTATAATTTCAAAATGCATAGTTTAAAAGATATTAAAGAAAATATACGAAAATCGAGTATTCACCCCCCCTTATCTTCGAAACTACTGAGCTTAATATTTAAAAAAAATAGGAAATATAGGGCCTCACTCATAATTTATAGGAAAACCTAAACGAAAATCCTAAGTCTTTAAATTACCACGGGAAACGGAATAGTACTCGCACTTGACCGGTTTTTTTATTGGTTTTTTGACCGTAGAAATCAGATTTTTATAGTTTTCATAAGTTTTTTTTTGGAATAGAAATACAATACTGTTGCTATGAAAACGCGTATAAGTCTATCAAAAAATGCAAAAATGTGACGCTACTAGGCTTTGTGCACTAGCAAATAGTGGTGGTAGGTGGATCAATTTTACGCCGAATACTTTCACCCCCCCCAGAGGAAACATTGGAATGCAAACTACATTTCAATGTTTTATGGG
This sequence comes from Mongoloraphidia duomilia, assembly GCA_039654895.1. Taxonomy (NCBI): domain Eukaryota; kingdom Metazoa; phylum Arthropoda; class Insecta; order Raphidioptera; family Raphidiidae; genus Mongoloraphidia; species Mongoloraphidia duomilia. The sequence continues at coordinate 31,150,343 of CM077522.1, forward strand.
ATTAGTGCTCCCAGGTACCCGAGCTCGTACCAGTTGGTTTGTGTATGTCAGCTGGCAGATTCTAATACACACCTAGACGCTGATGACCTCAGTTGTTGAGCGTCTATAATCTATATATCGAAAATCTTTCATCTACATTCTGCATAAGATTAACGAACGAATCAAATGAAATTCATTCGCCAGCGTGCCTATACTTTAAATCTAAATAAACTCGAAATGGAGAAAATACAAACGATTCTGATTTGAACGATCATAAATATAATAAAAAGTATAGTTGAATTTCTTTTGGTCGCAATGATTCTGGAAAATATGAGCATCATAGAAACCAAATCGAAACGGTTTTAAATTGTATTGATAGAAGAACTCCTTCACCTCTTGCACTGGTATATATATTAAAGAAATTTTAAATTGGTAGTTAAAACTGGTGGCTCTATCCGCCTCACAATTTTCACCGACGGCCCTATTAAGAGAGCTAACTGTAGTTTGCAACTTACACAATATAACTACATGATTCTATCTACAGTTTTATGTAACTGCAGAAAAAGTGAACGACTTCCAATAGTAAACCAACTAACAAAATGTTGACGTTACAACACACTGGGGAAATGTACTAGTAAATGGCGGTAACATTTTACACGTTTGTTTGTACATGGCCTGGGATACGTTCAAAATAAGGTTAGAATTCTTCTCCATTTGGTAGTGTGAGTATGGTATAATAGCCCGGGAGTTTGCGTTGCATTTTAGGTAGTGTTTTTACGCCGATCGATTGTTATCTTTTTCGATAAATCTCGTATGACTGATAAGTAAACAAAGCGTCAGCTGACGCACCCGCAGTGGATATGGGTGTAAGAGGCTTCGAAAGTGGTAAAAAAAATTTTTTTAAGTAAAAGTACGCAGCTGAAACTTTTTTTATAAATAGTTGACATCATAGTGAGTTAAAAACATTGTCAGCTGTATCGTGGAGGGGGAATTGTGCGTCAGCTGCTCGCATGAATTTGTAAAAAACACGTAAAATATTGCGCATTTCACTTTTTTGCACTGACAGCAGCTGAGATAATTACGTTACCTAGGATTATGATAGCGATATGATCATAATCCTAAGTAACGTAAATTATTGTCTCAGCTGCTGTCAGTGCAAAAAATTGAAATGCGCAATATTTTACGTGTTTTTTTACAAGTTCATGTGAGCAACTGACGCGCAATCCCCCCTCCACGATACAGCTAACAATTTTTTTTCAACTCACTATGATGTCAACCATTTATAAAAAATTTTCAGCCGGCGTACTATTACTTAAAAAAAAGTTTTTTTTTACCACTTTCGCAGCCTCCAACACCCAGACCCACCGCTAATTGAGCAGCTGACGGTCGGTTCACTAATTAGTTGTACGAGATCAACTATCGATATCAAAATCAACCGGCTTACTATGATTTTTTCATTTGTAACGCTGCCTCCCGGACTATAAAGTTGTGTATTAAGTGGGTTCCGTTCAGCCTGGAACAGACCCGGCGACATAAATTTTGAAACTCTGCATTATTATCATTATGCAGAGTTTCAAAATTTATGTCGCCGGGTACTAATAATAATTATTACTATTATTCCCCCAACCCTCTTCCTTGAGGCATAGAGCAGAAGTTATAAAAAAACTATTAAAATCGGGTACTATATCAAATTCACATAAATAATATCTCTCGTAGAAAAGTATCTACAGTCTATTCATTTTCAAGATAGAGTGACAGGTGTGCGTGATCAGCATGTGTCTCTGTGTTTCTTGAGTTATGATTGGTCGGTGTGGAGAATTTCAAATTTAGCTAATGTACTGGACCGTATTTATTTTTTTGTTGTAAGCTGTAGGTAAGTTGTGTTGTTCCGAGCTGAATCGATTTAGTACGCGCAATGCTAAATGTGACGTTTAGCTTCAGTCTGAAAATTCAATATACCTACTGCAAAAATAAATATTAAATACATTGTTCAAAAAAAAAATTGTTTGTCAAACAAACTGACGCGTCACATATTTTACGATTTTATGTAAAGTGTATTAATAAATCTATCAGCTGTAGTAACACCGTGTACTAACTGAGTTGTAGAACAATTCATAAACAAAAGGCGATTTATATCTTCTATTATCTCACAATCCAACTTAAAAGGTTTTAAATATTTTATTTAAAAATAAAACCGATCAGCTGCATGTTGAACACACATAAATTAAGATTCCGTAGCTGAGCTTTTCAAAAAATATATTCTTGT
>CM077522.1:31152687-31401568 GCA_039654895.1 Mongoloraphidia duomilia
AAAATAAAGATAGTTACTTCTTACCACAACAGTTTTATTGATGGATGTACATTTCGAAAACTATGCTTTCATCTTCAGCAAACACTATACATCTATGTATAGTGTTTGCTGAAGATGAAAGCATAGCTTTTTATTTTTGTTATTATCTACAGGTCGCCAAAATAAATTATTAGCTATTTTTATTCCGGATACGATTTGTTAAAAATAAGGTTTCTATTTAACGCAATTGACAGCATGGAAGTTTTCCGTAACATGTAGCATGGCTCAAGTAATAGTATAGTACTTTAGTCAATGGCTGCAACGTGTAAGAATCAATTGAATGCCATCAATGCTATCTAATATATAAAATTCTCGTGTCACGGTGTACGTTAGTGAACTCCTCCGAAACGGCTGGACCGATTTTGATGAAATTTTGTGTGCTTATCGGGTAGAGTGGAGAATCGGACAACATCTATTTTTCATCCCCCTAAATGTTAAGGGTGGTCCACCCCAAAAATTTTTTTTTTATTTTTTTGACAAAATTTTTAGTTTTTATTTTTTCATGATTCAGCATTGAAAAATACATACAATTCTAAATTTTCACCCTTATACGATCAACTTTAATCGCGATTTTTATATTAATACATATATATATATATATATTAATACATATATGGCGAACGAGCGAAGCGAGTGAGTAGTGTATTTATAATATTCAAGCGAACGAGCGAAGCGAGTGAGTAGTGTATTAATAAAATTCAAACGAACGAGCGAAGCGAGTGAGTAGTGTATTTATAATATTCAAGCGAACGAGCGAAGCGAGTGAGTAGTGTATAAATAAAATTCAAGCGAACGAGCGAAGCGAGTGAGTAGTGTATTTTAATATTCAAGCGAACGAGCGAAGCGAGTGAGTAATGTAATTATAATATTTAAGCGAACGAGCGAAGCGAGTGAGTAGTGTATTTATAATATTCAAGCGAACGAGCGAAGCGAGTGAGTAGTGTATTAATAAAATTCAAACGAACGAGCGAAGCGAGTGAGTAGTGTATTTATAATATTCAAGCGAACGAGCGAAGCGAGTGAGTAGTGTATCAATAAAATTCAAACGAACGAGCGAAGCGAGTGAGTAATGTAATTATTCCTGGAAATAACGTATATGGCTAAACAACGTTTGCTGGGTCAGCTATACTAAATATACGTGAGCGGAGTAATGGGTGACCGCCATTAAATCATAATTTCATACCATCCGAGCGAAGCCGGGACGGGCAGCTAGTTTATATATAAATTTAACGGTTGTCTGCTAGATATCACTTCTACCACTAGGTAAGAAAGTTGTCTGTCAAAACCGACGATAACTTGAAGCGGCGAGTAAAAGCGTCAGTATGTACCATGTGGTATGTACATTGTACATATTATAGAGATATAATATTTTAAAATCATACATTAATGAATACGATTGAATTGACCATAATATGTTCACAGATTATTATTAATATTTTCAACTTTCCATTGGAAATTATTGCAATGGGTCCGAAAATCGAAATCAAAATGTATAACAAATTTTTATGTTTCAAGGTCACTACACTATTTTTACACTATTTTTAGAAAGATGTCTGTGTGTGTATGTGTGTGTGACGTGTGTTACGAAAAATGATATCGACTACGTTAGGATGCCAATCGACGCGTGCTGATGTAAATATGATCTGAAAGAAATTTTTTCAAAATCGGTTCAGCCGTTATTTTTTCTTAACCAATTAATAGACTCCAAAAAAGTAGATTTTACACAATATCTCGCGAATATAAAATTATATCGACTTCATAAGGGTGTCAATCGAGGCGTTTTGACGTCATTTTGGTCCGACATAAATTTTATAAAAATCGGTTCAGCCGTTTTTTTTTATAATTATTAAAAATAATTAATAATTATGTTTTAATGATTAAAATGGTTACTTTTCTGTGTAATATCTAATTTAATTATTATTATTATTAAATATTTATCAAACTGGGAAGTTCGTCGTATGGACCTCAAGGGTCGCACTTTAGTCCTAATAAACGATCCATCTCACGGCTTGTTTTATTTATTACCGTCCTGCCGGCCACGATTTAAACAAAACAAAATTGATGTAGTTTTCATTGTTAGTGTGCAAATAATGTAATCTGGAAAGACAGATGATAAAATGATAATTTGATTATTCTAAATTATTAAATTATTCTGAGTTGGCCGCGTTTGTTATTAAATTGTTTTGTTTCTTTACATCTGTGACTAATGTATAAAATATAACCATTACGTTATAAAACTACAATATCATATTCGTACAAATATTGCAATACTTATTATTCCACGTTTATAGCTTCCACGTGGGAAGAATCTTAATATATTCTTTATTGTTATACACGCACGATGTTTGGAATTGCCTAAAGGACTTCAGTACACTTTTTTATAAATATTTCATTTGAAAATTTTAAATAAAAATTTCCAAATATTTATTTCGTCAATATATACTTTGGTATTTATTTTTAAAAGCATTAATGCATAAAATGAATATACATTACATATTAAACCTTATACATAATTCAGTGTTTTTATTAAACCTTTAAGCATCATAAAAGTGCAACCATTCTCACAGGAATTGTGTCTCAATAAAAGTGTTCTCTTTTTTACCAATTTGGTACGGAACCCTAAAAATTACCAGAACAATTATGGCAACGTCTACGAGAGAAAGAATTTTTCTTCCCTCTCAATTTAAGTCACATCCTAAGTTCGGTTAACTTCGAAGTATATGAAATTTTAAATAAATTTTGTGCCAGACATAGTATAACATATGAGCCCTACTAACAGTAGTCATTTTGTGTGTTTTTCCAAGGTCTGAGTCCTGTGTTTGTCTTGGGTTCCTAATGCTGCGAGGGCCTGTGGCGAGAAAAGGTTCCTTTAATCCTTGTTTATTTAATCCTTATCATTTTGTGTCTGGCACATGGGATTAAATCTTTGAAGCCAAGGGGGGGTTTAATAAAAAAAAAAACCTAAAAATTCTTCTTAGGTTACCCAAATTAACCAAAGATCATCGTTTATGGAATTATACTTCCTACCACCTACGGGTCTCTACATACATTTTTTTTCGATATAGAAGGTATCCGTAGCGAATCTCGAAACAAACCTTTTCAACTTTGAATACAGATAATAATTAATATGAAAGTTTTGAGTTATCGGATAGAAATCATGTTTTAGGAATTTTCTATCTGTTCGGTAAAATACATAATAAATTGAGTGGCTGAACAGGACTTTAAATTTTAGCCGTGAGTTGACTTTTTGGCTCGCTAACAACTGGGTTAATCTATGAACACCTATTAACAACATATTATCTCTATAATTAGAGATTTGATACGGTCTTAACATATATACAGATAACAGACATACATACAGATCAAAATCCTTAATATTCTTTTTCTCGTCTAGGTATCGTACGAAATGCCCAAAAGCAGCAAGAACGTACATAATTTAAAACAGAGGTACCCCGTTTGTAAAATTTCATAATTTTTCAGTGTTTAGAAGAAATAAAAAAAATTCTATACAAAATGTATAATTTAAACCAATATTATTTTATGCTTTTCAAAAATAAGTAAGATTGATCAAAATTCTTCTATTTTATTTTATTTTACACAAGCTTGTTCCTTTCTATTCTGGACACAACTGTTACAGTATCATACCTATAGATATAACATTTTTTTATTTGTTGATATAGATAGCTACAATTTTTCAATTTTGTTTATCCATGCATATTTGTTACAAAATATTGCATCAATTTGAATTTTATTTAAATAATAATATATGCCACGTTTACAGATAGAAAGTTGTGAGCCAGAAACTAAAACAGAAATGTGCTTTTCCACACTTGAATAGAAAATGGGTGGTTTTTTACAGTTTAAATAATAAAATAAAAAAAAAATCATTAATCAATTCCGAGTTCAATTTTTATTGAAATGTTATATAAACATGTTTATTTTATTGACTAAATAACAGTCTCCATAAAAGTAAGAGTATAGAAAACATTTCAAAACAACTGACCTCTGAGACACTGTCCATCCTCATCTAGTTCACCTTCCATGACGAATGGTGGTGCCAGAGCGGTGACCACTCGAAACACGTTTCGAGCTCGAGTGCTCAGCCCCGACACAACGACGTCGCCACCGGGCCACACTATGGTGTCAAGGTGCACGGATGTTCCAGTCACGTGACCGACTGTGCGCCATTTTAACTTATAATCTTGCGCTGAAAAAAAAGGAAAGACGAATAATAAATATGAATATTTATTGCAAATAAACTAACAGAAAACTCCGGGTAGACCGTTTTTTTTTCGTTGGTAAAAACTAGATCCGGAGTTAAGGTGCATAATAGAAGATACCCAAAAATGTTTACTAAACAGTTTGCCTGATGCAAGGATTGATTTCGAATATTACCGTCTTTTAAATTTAGCCATTGGAGTTTCGATTTTTATCAGCATTTCTTAAGTTAAACTAGAGTAAAATTTTTTTCATAAAATTCTATCTTCTGAGATATCACAAATTGTGAAAATATAAAGAATTCGTAACGTAGAGCGTTGGCGAGTGAAATTTGTTTGGAATGGAGAGTTATTTATACTTAATCTAATCTATACTAATATATAAAATTATCGTGTCACGGTGTACGTTATTGAACGCCTCCGAAACGGCTGGACCGATTTTCATGAAATTTTGGGTGCTTATCGGGTAGGTCTGAGAATCGGAAAACATCTATTTTTCATCCCCCTAAATGTTAAGGGTGGTCCACCCCAAAATTTTTTTATTTAATTTTTGTACAAAATTTTTTGTTTTAATTTTTTCATGATTCAAAATTGAAAAATACATACAACTCTAAATTTTCACCCTTATACGATCAACCCCTGTCTAATATATAGTCACGGTGTACGTTATTGAATTCCTCCGAAACGGCTGTACCGATTTTGATGAAATTTTGTGTGCTTATCGGGTAGGTTTGAGAATCGGCCAACATCTATTTTTCATCCCCCTAAATGTTAAGGGTGGTCCACCCCAAAATTTTTTTATTTAGTTTTTGGACAAATTTTTTTGTTTTTAATAATTTATGATTCAGCATACACAAATACATACAAGCCTAAATTTTCACCCCTCTACGATCAACCCCTATTTTTGTCACGGTGTACGTTATTGAACTCCTCCGAAACGGCTGGACCGATTTTGATGAAATTTTGTGTGCTTATCGGGTAGGGTGGAGACACGGACAACATCTATTTTTCATCCCCCTAAATGTTAAGGGTGGTCCACCCCAAATTTTTTTTTTTTATTTTTTGGACAAAATTTTTTGTTTTAATTTTTTCATGATTCAGCACTGAAAAATACATACAACTCTAAATTTTCACCCTTATACGATCAACCCCTGATTTTTAATCGCGATTTTTATATTAAGCTTTAAAAAATACATATATGGCGAACGAGCGAAGCGAGTGAGTAGGCGAAAATATTCAAGCGAACGAGCGAAGCGAGTGAGTAATGTAATTATAATATTCAAGCGAACGAGCGAAGCGAGTGAGTAGTGTATTTATAATATTCAAGCGAACGAGCGAAGCGAGTGAGTAGTGTATTGCACCCGGGCTTTCTAAGCACCCGGGCTTTCTTAGCATCCGAGCGAAGCCGGACCGGGTCCGCTAGTACTAATATATAAATCTATAGGTTCTGTCTGTACCTACATATAATTTTTTTTGTCAAATTTCGTCATGAATATTTGTTTGATGATGCACTTAATCGATATTTACCATTTTGAAAATTTTGTCTGTCTGTATGTCCTCTTATAACTAAACAACGGCTTGACCGATCTTGATGAAATTTGGGATACAGTAAGAACATGCGGTTGCGCAAATGATAGGCTATATATCATGTTTCACCGGTCCGGCTTCGCCGAGTGAAAAAAGTGATCTCAGAAACTACTCAACCGGTTGCGATGAAACTTTGGTGAATTGTTGTGCGCACGCCCGCGAAGGTTTCTTAATTATAAGGCCGGTCAGACTTCGCCGGAGTGCAAAAAGTGAATTCAGAAACTACTGATCCGATTTTAAAATGTTTTTCATTAGTCAATAGGTGATACTTTGCTTTAGGACATAAGCTATAATAATAATTGGCCGGACCAACTTCGCCCGAGTAATCAAGTGAACGAGCGTGTAATGTATCAATAAATTTCGAGCGAACGAGCGAAGCGAGTGAGTAATGCATTAATACATTTCGAGCGAACGAGCTAAGCGTGTGAGTAATGTATTAATAAATTTCGAGCGAACGAGCGAAGCGAGTGAATAATGTATTAATAAAATTCGAGCAAACGAGCGAAGCTAGTGAAAAATGTATTAATAATTTCAAGCGAATAAGCGAAGCGAGTGACTAATGTTTTAATAAGCTAATGTATAAAAAAGAGTAATATACGTTATAGCAATCGCTTTTGCTCCAAAAGACCCGAATTTAATCGGTTGCGCGGCTAGCTACAGAAGGCGCGGGGTCATGGGTCAGAGCACAAAAATTATTATCTAGCTATACGATCGCACTTGTTTTTGGGAAGCAGCCCTAAATTCAACTACAGGAAAAGCCCTTAATGGGCAATAAAAAAACCCAACCACCTACCACTCGACACTTAGGACAACACAAAAAGTGAACGCACACAATAAATCGTGCGTCAAAATAATTCAATTTAAATTTGAAATCCCTCTTAACTCAGGATCACCCAACCAGAGACGGACCTCGATGGAAAATTAATTAGTGAGCCAGATACCGACCGAGAGATCGAAGGGCGCCAGAACTTATAGGGCCACACTGCGAAGTCTCAGGTCGTCCAAACTGAGACGTAGAGAGTGGTCACAGTTAGGGATAATTCGTAGAAGATAACCACGTTGGCCAAAAGAGATCCGAAAAATATTCCGGAACAGAGTCCAGAACCACAATCACAGTTATATTAATCCCAGGTCTAACGCTGTTACTTCCTTAGCAAGATAAACAGAAAAAAATCCGAGGTGATTTCAAAGGCCAATACCAAACGATAACTTAACCTAAACTACCAACAAAACACAGATTACGAACACAATATAGGGACACACAGTATTCGAGATACCAAAAGATAAAAGCGGCACTGTAATCGCAGGTCCCACGGAACTTCCAACAATCGAGACAAAAATCCTAAATCAATAGGTCTCGAAGCCTCACAAGAACCTACTTATTCAATCGCAAAACGCTAGCGTGACGTAGCGAGCGATAGCGGAACGATAACCTAACGATAGTGAAATTCTCAACACTAAATCTTCATAAATAATGAAACGGTACGGAACGATAACGAAATTCACATAATTAATCTTTAACAATTATTTCACATTTAATCCGGGCCTGTACAGAAATTCCTGAGCCTGAAAAGAAAATACATAGCATTGGACTCGGGACATAAACACTTTAAAATCGCGAGACTGGCGACGTAGAATTCAAACTTAATTCGTAATAAGATTCAAAATATTCTAGAAAATTCCCAATGTAGTGCAAGAAATCCTACAGGAATACAATCGACGGACTATTTGTCATTTTAATTCTGACGTAAATATCTAAATTGACCCAGTACTACTCAAAGTCGTCAACATTCAGAAATGTAAAATGTTCATAAAATATTAGATGTTATCCTTTAATATTTTCGGGATATATTGTAGTACCATACCTATCCCACTGGGATAGACACTTGATAATATTCTGGGATACTTTATGCGTCGTCACTTATGATAGCGAATATTAAAAATTTCGGGATCATTGCAAAATCTTCAAAATTTCTGGAATAAATTAAATTATTCCCGTATTCCAGAATCAACACAACCACACGGAAATCCAAAAGCAGCAACCTATAATCCCTAAACGAGGAGAAACCGCTTGGCTTCTTTATGGTTTATTGTGTTCACGGTAGCTAGCTATATCAAATAACAATGATCCAACAATGGAAATACGGAAAATAAATCAATTTTCGGGAATTAGGAAAACTAGGAAGGTCGACCAATACAGGAATCGAAGCAGAAAACAACGCCGAATCCAAAATCCAAGACTAAAACAATACAGCTCCAAAACGAAAAGTACAAATTAAAATCCAAAATCCCAAAATAAAAAGTATTTTATTCGCCAGAATATTCAATCATTTAATTTTGATTGTTTAGCCGCTCGATGTGTATCAGACGGCAGCTATATCTCGTCTGTCGACGTGCAAAAGTGTACACAAATAATCCGTATCTTTCTTCGCAGAACGATTTGCGTTCTCTCTTTTATACATCAAAAAAACACACTCTCATCTCACGCACTTGTAGACATCATATCAAGCCAGTCTTGTTAATTTCTATTCTAGTGTTGTACCGTCGTTTTCAGACGATCTCCAGTCAACCTGACGTCATCATATCAATACAGTGGGGTCCTATTTACCTCTCGAAGTAATAATAACAACATAAAATGCTTTGAAGTTAAAATTATACCGCTATCTACTAGATGTGCTAAAGAGCTAATTGCCCCCCTAATTACGACTAAAATTAGCCCCTTATAACGTATAAAAAAGGAGTAATCTATATATAAAATAGAATATAGTGCAGTCAAATGGGCGGAAAAAAATCAACCGTGCATTTTGGGTAGACAACGATTTTTTTTTTGGGTCGATGATGAGTTTAAAACTGAGTTTTCGGGACTAAATATTTGATATAAAGCAAATCTAAAAGTTTTTCTTCTTATTGAAGTCCGGTCCTAGACTTAATATTATATTATATATCCGAGGCATTGTAGTGCATCTAGCGATCTAGCGATACTGAATCTGAAGATCAACGAGACTTTACATAAAAAATGAAATAAAAAAGCTCGAGTTTACGGCGAGTCGGAAACAGTCGCTGCAAAGTGCGCCGGTGGGTTGTCAGTACTGGTTTGTCATAAAGTTTCTTTTTATTATATTTTACATGCATTCGCAATAAAGAGCATGTACAGATTTTACAGCGTAATCTTCCCAGGGTAAGTATACGTTTAAAATGGACATCCGGACACGTTTAAACAATAATAATTGAACTAACAATCATTTTGTTGACACTGCTAATGAAAGTGCCAAGCATTTATTAATTATTTTTAGTCGACTGCACGAAAGCAAAAGACGGTTACATTTTTCATGTGTATGTTTGTATGTATGTGACTGAGATTTTTTATTCCTACATAAAATTTAGACGGATTATCGGATTTTGATAAATGAGGTATCGATTCATTCGTCATAATCTCACGAGTGACACTGGATATATAACGTTACGTAAAATGCAAAATGGCGGTACCTACTAGACGCTATATTGTCAGGATGCAAAAGTTGAAAGTCAGCAACGGCTTGATGCATTTTGATGAATGAGGTTTCGGCTGATTCGTCATAATTTCACGAGTGACACAGACAAAGTTGATATTTAAAGCACAAAAAAGATTAAATGGCAGAGAGCCGTGAAAAGAATTTTTATGTCTTGCATTTACATTTATGAACTTATTTATTTTGTAAAAGAAAATTTCAATTATTTAATAAACTAGTTTTAATTATATTACATACATAATTACAAGGAAACAAACATACACGTCGAATTGATAACTTCTTTTTTGAAGTCTGTTAAAAAAAAGGAAGTTCAACTCAAAGTAGCAATTTAGAATAGAACAGAGCAGAAAAGTTTAAAAAAAATGTAGATATAAACACCTTACTAGGTAACTGAACTTTAATTGTGGTATAGGAAATTGTACATTTTTAATCACAAAAGTTCATTAAAACTAAACAAAGACATATTTTATAAACAAGAAGTAGAAAAACTCGGGTTGCAGTTCCAAACCCTGCCGACAATATAGTGCATTTGCTAATACAGGCCTTGTGGCTTCATTATGTGAACTTAAGTTTGTTTTTGGACAAAATCGGACAAAATAAAAAAATTAACCCCTTAATACATCTTTTACAATAATATTTTTTTTTCTTAATTTCAATATTATTATCAATGCAATCTCTGTACCAAATTAAATACACCCTTCAGTAAGTAAATCACTATCCGCAAACTAGCGTTTTCATAAAATTTGTAAGTCCGGTCCTGTCGTACCGATTTTGTTAAGATTTTAGCAACACATTTTAATCTTTACTAAAGGGTTAAATTCCAATTTTGAAACTATTCTGAGATTTTTTTCGGTATTTTTGGGCCCAAAAACTTTTTTCAACCTCTAAAAACTACCCTTAAAATGGTCCGATAGGGCCCATTTTAAATAGGCTTCGTGCGGTGATGGGTTCTAATTAGGGCATGCAATTCGAATATTCGAATATAGCGAATATTCGGCTGCATTTATTCTTCGAATAGTAATTCCTATTATTCGAATTATTTGTTAAGAATTAAAATTGTTTAAAAACGGTTTACGGCGGCGCTAAAACATCTTACAAACGCTACACTAGCTCTAAGTTCGCGCTAGGGCGTGGGAGGGGAATCGAAACGGGGCGAGGAAAGTTTTTTTTTGTTAATTATTGCAAGTTTATTTGATATAACTATTTACTTACGTTACGTTCGTGTACTTAATTGCTTGATTTGCTCTTCGCACGTGCTAATAGACGTATTATTTATTTGTGAAGTATTTTTTTTATAGGGGAGCAATATCCCATACTTTTGTGGTACTAATTAATAAAAATGCGTCTTAGATGCTCATTTAATATTTTTGTTTGAATAGGAAAAACAGAAAGAAAGAATTTTTTTTTTTTTGATTACTTAAATATGTTCATTTGATCTATGGTTCTCGGAAGCTATGTGCGCTCTAATATTTAGTTGATTTGATCTGAATTTTTACGTAACTAAGTAAAGTAAAAATGATTATTTGATCTCTTTTTAATTAGAAGTAAGCTGCTTTTATTGTTAAAATATTGATTGGATTTATGGACGTGCAGTAGGCGTGTTGATTTTAAATAATTAAAAGTCATTTATTGAAGTTCCAGTGTTTTTATTATTTTTACCAATTATTCGAATATATTCGAATATATTCGAATATTAACTAAAATTTGAGCGAATATTCGAATACCTGAAACATCCGAATATTTGCATGCCCTAGTTCTAATGTGTGTACCAAATTTCGTTTAAATCGATTAAGTCTGTCTACATACATATATATACATAAACATTTTCAAAAATGTTGGCAAATTGTTCAGGAGGGTATGAAACGTCGAGAAATTTTGGTCCGACCCCTAGGTCCCACCATCCGACCGACGCCAATAGTGTATGTGCCATATGGCAAATACACTAATAATAATAGTACATACATACATATTATTTTGTTATCTGTAAATTAAATTAATTGTCTTTTTTTTAGTTTTTAATATGTCACTCACTACTAGTACAGTAATGCTCGGTTTCTGATGCGATTTTAAGTTTTAAATCTAGATTTAAAGCAAAGTTTCAAATATTTCGAAACCGTCATAAGATATACAGGCTATCCGGATTTCAAGTGTACATCTCGAACATTTCATGGGAAAATGGTTTTTCTCAATTTCCTGCTTTCCTATACATTTTACAGAAAAAACATAATTGGCAGAAATGAAAGGAATTTTCATGTGTAGAATAAGATGGTATTTTTTAAAAAAAATTTTATTTTGTTTTTTTTTTTTTTGAAAATTTGTATTTAAACTCTACCATCGTAATTAATACCTTAAATATCCTAACTAATACTCATAATAACTTTTTGTCAATTTTATCCATAGATTACGTTGGTAAAGTCAGAAAACAAAATTAAAAAAAAAACTATTTTTTTTCTTCAGATTTTTTAACTTTTTTATGTACACCCTATGTATGAAATTATCATTAGTAATGAAGCGTATTCTAACAAATATTCTTAATAATTTTTAAGTAAATTTTAGTTACAGCTTACGTTGATAACACAAAAAATTCAAAAAGTTTGGAAAAAATAGGGTTTTAAATTGTTTTTAAATTTGTATTCTGTTTTTATCAACGTAATCTATTAATAAAATTGACAAAAAAGTTACTATGAGTATTAGTCAGGATCTTTAAGGTATTAATTACGATACCTAGTAAATACAGTTAAAATACAATTTTTCAAAAAAAAAAAAAATCTAATAAAATACTATCTTATTTAAACACGAATTCCTTTCATTTTTGCCAAGTATATTTTTTCTGTAAAATGTATAGGAAAGCAGGAAATTGAGAAAAACCATTTTCCCATGTTAATGTCCTATGTACACTTAATATCCGGATACCTTGTATATTATATACCTACGTCTTACATTTATTTTTTTCACAGTTAATGTATCCATTGTCACCCTCGCGCCTTCAAGGAATCTTTCAACCTTTGTTTGATGAAAAATTGATTTAGTAGTTTGTGAGAAATCGGGGAAAAAAGACGAACAAAAACGAGGAAAAATAAATTTATGTGGCGATCCTCTATATGGGTGTTTATCCTATATAGAGGGCCTATTTTTAATTGCTTTGGACAATAAGTTAAACACAAAGTAGAAGTTAAATGGCAATATTGTTGTTTTTTTTGCAGTTTTGAAACATTTTATTATTATTATTATATTTACGATAATATAAAAATAATAACATTTTGTATTGGTTAACATTCTATGAAATATGCATGCGATAAATTTTTATTGATACTCTAAAAATACATTTTAACAGATGTATGTTATATAAAACTGTAAAATATTGCATATAAACATATCTGTGGTCATAAGGCAAAACTGCTTATTTTGTAGTTTTAACAATTTTTAACTGACTTAAAAAAACGAGAGTTATCAATTCGACGTGTATATTTATATAGATATTTTTTTAAATGTTTGTTCAGCCTTAACTTCTCTACGACGGAGAAATTAACCGATTTGAATAATTTCGACGCTGGTATTTTTTATAAAAAGTCCTATTTTCTGTAAATTTTGGTATTTTTTTACCTTCATGTTGTGTAACTGTGAAAAAATGTCTTATCAGCTTAGATCCAAAATTTGGATTGAATTCCAAAAACACATACAGGATTTTCCAGTAGAAGCTATAGAACTTTAAAAACAAAACATGGCCAATAGTCATATATCATTTGCTGAACCGTAAACTTTTTGACGGTTGTGTTTGGTCAGTAGGGTTTGACAAAATTTAATCTTAGAAAGTTATACATTGCAACAACCGACAATATCGAAATAATTCGTATTTATTATTATCATCAAAATACTTTTTCTGTTCGATCAACGTTCTGCACGCTACGTGAAATTTATGGACTGCATCATTGACCTACAGAAGGCACAATTCGTCAAATTGTTGGAAAATTTGAAATGACTGCTTCAGTAATTCGTCGTCAAAACGCTCGTTTGGATTAGAATATTAACGCTGTTCGCGAAAGTGTGAACGAAGAACCAAAACTTTCGTCCTGCATAAGACTTGAACTTTATCAAACCTTAACTTGACGAATTTTGCGTAGTCTTAGATATTTTTCCTTATAAGATTCAACTGACCCATAGAACTTAAGTTAAATGACCATTTTCAGCGTCGATAACTAGAAATTAACCCCGATTATGGAAAAAAATTGGGACATCATCTATCCACCTAGATCGTGCAATTAAAGGGCTTGGTGCAAGAATCATCCAAGTGAAGACAACATAGTTTTGAGAAAAAGTTGAAAAACTGATTTTTATTAATATTTTCGTAGAAATGTTTGGAGCAAGAACAGGCTATGTGCGATACACAGACTATTCTTGCACCAAACGATGCAGAATATCCACATGGTCAGATATATGATGCTAACTTATTTTTGCCCGATGTGGCGTTTAGCCGGTTATTGCACCAAGGTCTTAAATTTAAACCTACATTTTTCTCATAAGACAGATCTCCTGGACCTGTTCAGAAGAAACGGCGTTAAGTGCGTACTACGGATATGTGTATTCAATTTTAAAAATATTATGGTATAATCTTTTGGGGTGGAAACGCGAAACTAATTGATTTATTTAGACTACAAAAAAGGTGTGTCAAAGGAATAGCAAAAATTGAGAAACGTGAATCATATTATGCAAAGCATATACTTCAAACTATATTGTATGCTAACATTGCCAGTCTTATATAATTATCTTGGAAGCTGCGTGTTTTGTTAAAAAAAATTCGATTGATGACAACTCCTATACTTCCCACCTAGTAAATATTTGCAAAAAATAAACACTCTTTTTTTATTCTTTGAAAAAAAAGCATGGCCCGTTTTTTTGTTTGGTGATCTACTGATGGCTAGCAATATAGCAAAAATCATGCTTACCTTGATTTACGTACAATTTTCTTTTTTTAGTAAAATATTTTTTTTCTCGAAAACTATACATTTTAGAGAAAAAAGTATTTACATTTTTTTCATATTATAACATCTAGAATTCATTTATATTTTTTTTACCTATGTTAATACGTGACATTGAGAGCGTTTTTTTTAATATCTCAGGATCCACTGAACCGATTGGACTCAAAATCTAATCAGATCTAAGTTAAAGGCTGATAAACACAATAGAATAATCGGCATGGCTGTATGTTATTCCGTTTTTACGATATCGAAGGCGAAAAAATTGACCACATACACACACATACAGACATCAGTCAGAAAATGATCTTAAATGATTGCTAAGGTCTCAAAACATGAAGATCTGTTAAAATCTCGAAATATTTTTTTCGGACTAAATCCATTACTTCCCTACCATAGTAGAGGTGGGAAACAAAAATGTGTTAAGTACATGTACCTATAATGCTAAAATGGCAGTAACGCGAAAAAGTGTGTACCTATGTTAGACTTTTAAATATTTTTGATAAAGTGCCCGCTGACATTAAAAAAAATTAAAAGATCATCTATTAAATAACTGTTTGTATCACATAAATGAATTTTAAGGAATTTTAAATTGTATTTTGTTATGTTTATGACAATGTTTGTTAATTTATGACACGTTTTATGTCGGGTGGGTAAAATAAAATAAATACCTATATAGATGTGTCAGAGGAATAGCAAAAATAATGTACGAAAATGTTTCACCGAATGTTATAGAATATAGACTATTTTTATTTACGATACTAAAGATAGATTTTAAGTTTAAAAAATTTCTGTACCGACTTTTGTTAATTAAACATTTGTTTGAGACCTGCAATGAAGTTGGTTTTAGTCAGAATGTTTTAGCATGATGTACTTTATAGGTGTTTTGAACGTTTTTTTTTGTGTATTAATAATTTTTTTTAACGTTATTCTGATATCTCCAACTTAAAGTAGGTAGATAATTTTGCTATCAAAACGCAAACGGAACATTAGTAGAATAGGTATAGAGCAAACTAAACTGCCAATGAACAGTTCGCTTACAGAATAATAGAGATGATAGACAGATAGAAAAGATTTAATAGCCACTTCGAGATCAATAGTTGATGCGTGCTTAGAATCCTGCCTTCATATCCAGTAGGTACGATCGCTGAAGACTGATTCGAAAGAATTCTTTAACTGGAATCTACAGAAACCTTTTATCCGCTGATTTATTGTAAATTTTAAACTTAAAAGCAATACATTTTCTTCGGTTACATTAAGAAAATAAAACGTTCTGTTATTATCATTTATTGCACGGAGTTAATTAAATTTTGTTAAGGTAATTAAGATTATAATTTATTAGAACTGGGCATTTTAAGTTTTATGACGGAACTAAAAGTGTTACCTATAGGATAATTAATTTTTCTATATAAAGTTTCATACGTGTATAAAATACGTGCATAAAATATTCGCTGGCGCTCGTTTTAACATACTGTCACTACTCGTCAATATTATACCTACTTTATTATGCCACTAGTACAATCTAATATTACTGGAATTTGCATTAAGTGCTTGTACTTTAATAATACTATTGGCCGGTTTATCGTACATTTTAATTATGATGTTATTTTAATCACACGATTAAGTGAAGGGTTGCTATGGTAACGAAACGCAGCAACCAATGAACACGTAGCTGTCAAAATTGAACAGCGTGATCAAAATAACATCGCAAATTATTAAAATGTACGATAAACCGGCCATGTATCTCGGAAACGAAATGCTTGTTTTCACACTTTGCCAAATTTGCTCATTATATGAATGCATAATATTCGTGGCACAGCATAAAGAACTCTTCGTAATGAACAGTGATGTTCATAACTGTAACACTAGAGCAAAAACGAAGTTGAGAATACCACCTCACAGATTGTCTCTGTACAGTAAAAATATGTATTGCAACTGCATTCGCTTCTATAATAAGTTGACTTTAAATTTGAGGAATGAAAACAACATTTCTAAACTAAAAAAAAATTGAAATCAATATGGGAAGAAAATCCATTTTATAATACGAATGAATTTATGTCCTCAAAATTTGAAGGTACCTTCACTTGAAGGCGAATACTTTTTAGCATTTTGTTTTATATTTTAAGTAATATTGTATATATGTATACAGGGTGAGTTCGACCACTCGTATCAGTCGTTTTTTTCGAAAACGGTTAGTCGTAGAGAGTTGTGTCAAAAATTTGTATTATAAAAGCCCTAATAAAGAATCGAATAGTGATATTTTTTTTTCCCGGGAAGGTCGGCTTCCCTATTAGTTTGCTCCAGAATGGCCAGAACTCTGGAATTATAAATGTAACGATAGGTCGAAAGTGGTATTGTTGAAAAGATCTTTAAAAAATAAGCAAGTTTTGTAGGAAATTTTTTTTTATTACTGCCACCCCTGTAAATTTCTAAAGTATAAATATAAATTATTATATGTTCAAAACTCCGGAATTTTAGAAAGCACGATAGGTTGAAAGTGGTGCTGTTGAAAAGCTCTTTAAAAAATAGGCAAGTTTTGTAGGAAAAATTATTTAATTACTGCTACCCCTGTTAAGTAACAATCGTTTGAAATTATTAAATCAAATTTTCATAATAACGATCGAAGTCGGCATTAAAAATCTAGCAACCTTAGACATTGTCACAAGTGTTGAAACTGTCTTCCATTTACTCTTTAATACATACTACTGAGCTCTTCTGGTTATACTGTGAGTGTACTTCTTCAGTGTTTAATGATCGATAGATAGATTACTAGAATTTAAATGCGGACTTTTAAAAAGTTCGTTATTATGATTTATGACATTTTAAGTTAGTAATTTCAAACAAATATTACATAACAGGGTTTGCAGTAATAAAAAAAAATTTCCTACAAAACTTACTTATTTTTTAAAGATCTTTTCAACAATACCATTTTCGACCTATCGTTACATTTATAATTCCGGAGTTCTGGACATTCTAGAGCAAACTAATAGGGAAGCCGACCTTTCCGGAAAAAAAATTATCACCATTCGATTCTTTATTAGGGCTTTTATAATACAAATTTTTGACGCAACTCTCTACGACTAACCGTTTTCGAAAAAAACGACTGATACGGGTGGTCGAACTCACCCTGTATATATTTATTATTTTTTGCATGACCTCTCCAGCCTATGGCTTGTTTTACATAGAGAAATATATATCTATTCTATTCCATCTATTCAATTCTATTCACATATTATAGAACCCGTTAGCAAATTTATTAATTCTATTTTTCGTCACCCTGTACAGCTGATGTATTTCTTCTTAAGGATCAATTCATCGACCCCTCGTTTTGATTTAACTAATTAAATTTAACTGATAGCATTTATTATCCTCACAATATACGAGTAGGTATCTAAGAGGTATCTAAAATACTAAGCATAATAATAAGTTTTTTAATTATTAAGCCCATTAGTGTTCGTCCATATAATAATAAGTAATGCAACCCGTTATGCAGTCGGATTTTAATTGCAGTTGTTTTTTGTTTAAAATGCACATAAACTGTGTTAAGTAGACACAGTTGTAGAGACTTTTCAAAACTAAACACAGCAGAAACGGTATGTAAAGTAATTCCACTATAACAATGAAAGCTGACGTTTTAAAGCACTCAAACATAAAAACGGAAGATTGTTTTACGACATACAGAAAGAAATAAATACTTGAATATAAAAAAGCAAAGGAAATTACTTGACAATGAAGACCAAAACGATAAACTAAAATTTTACACATGGTTACAAACTGTCAGGTAATTATATAAGTATATATTATTTTATCGGTATACATTTAAAACTCAATATTATTTTATCTAAAAAAATATTAAGCTATATTGTACTATTTGTAGGTTCAAGGGCGTCGCCAGCTTATGACTAAGGGGGGGGGGGGGGGCAATGGCGGCGATTTTAAAAACGGATGTCAAAATCTTAATGTTATTCTGAATATTTCAATACTTTCTACAATATACATTAAACCTTGTGAATTTATTTACGTTTTGTCATGCGATGCGGAATTTATTAATAGGTAAGGAAGTCAATTGCTCGCACTTTGGTCGCTTTTTTGATCTCTAGGGGGGGGGGGGGCAACTGCCCCCCCTGCCTCCCCTTGGCGACGCTCTTGTGTAGGTTCTAGACTTTAGAGCTGTCATAAAGTTCGATATTATTAATGTTTCCAGGAAAAATTATGGCCCAATATTTTTTTTACATCATCGTACCTCAGTTTTGAGGAAGTTGATGTAGCAGAAACTTTGAAACATGAAATTGGAGGATGCATTTCTTTTATAACATAGACATCCACTAAGCAAGGTTTTTTCAAAATTCCACCCCTAAGGGGATGAAAAGATGTAAATTTAATAACTGTGCCTACTTTTGGTCTTTGATACAAGAAATTTGAAGAATGCATTCCTTTTATAACGTATGCAACCACTAAAAAAGGGTTTTTAAAATTCCACCACTAGGGAAAGTAAAAAGGGGTAAATGAGTTATAAGTTTCACCCCCCTAGGGGTGGAATTAAAAAAAAAAAACTTTCTTAGTGTGTGCCTACATTATAACAGAATCATTCTCCAAATGTCATGTTTCAAATTATTATAGTATGCATATCAGAATGATAAAAACACATTAACCACCTTTTCGCCTCTTAGGAGTGGAATCTTTAAATTTTCCTCACTCATGCTCATTTTCGATGTCGAGTACTAATGTTGATTCGGGAGATTTTCTGTACAAGCCGTCTTCATCAAAACTTGCGTGGGGGTAGTGTATAAGGGTGTGGGAAGATGTAAAGACCCACACGGGGGCCTGGCAACAACGTTTTCTTATAGCTTAAGGTATCACAAACAGTTTTCGGTCCTCATATTTTGCAGACAGAAATACCCATGGAGCCCTGCACTAATAATTTCTATTAAAAAATTATGTTATACTTTTTTTAATTGATCTGGAATTTCTCAAGTTTAAATTTTGGATAAACGGATATAATAGTTTAAAAATGAGCTAAAGAGGAAGAAAAATGTAAACTTTGTAAGCAATCTTTTATTTTGAAGATTAATATGACAGAAAATATAATTTGTTTCTAGCTAAAAAAATGTATGTACAGTCAAGTGAAAAACGTCACGCGTTATAACAACGGGTGGGAGCATAGACGTCAGCAATAGGAAGATAGCTGCGTTGGCTCGTTAAGCATGCAACGGGTGGTGGTGGGATTCACAGGCCTGCTATAGTACTATAATATAATATTATGACGTAGTATAGGGATAGGTAAAACGAGAGTTTTCGTAGATTATAGACGTTCGACAATTAAAGATAATTTTTACTAAATATAATATGGCTAATGGTCTAATTACAAATTAGTTATAGGTTAAAATGTGACCTTTTTATCGCAAAACTGATAATAAATTTGCTTTTTGATCAGAATATATTTGTTGTACTTAATAGTTACAAAATATTGATATTTAAAATGAATAAGTATAAAGCAAGATGGCCACTGAACTGATTCAACATGCTACAGGACTTTAAAATCAAAAGTAATAATAAAACGGTGTGTATGTGTCTGTTTTCTCATAACTCTAATCCTCTTACGTGATTTCATTGAAATTTTGTACACGCATATATCAGGGCTCTTCAACTTTTGTCTGTCTGTTTGCAGAGAAAGGTCCCAGTCGATTTTGATGAAACTTGACATAAGTAGGAACTATGCTATCTATTGGTACCCAAACTTAAAGTATATGATATTATGATATATTAGCATCTCAGAAGCTACAATGTTTGCAGATTAGAATAATTATTGTCCGGCTACGATCAGGTTAAGGTAAGGTTTCTGTCAAAGTCAACCAACGATATGAAGTATTTTTAGTCAGCGATTTAGATATGTGAGAAATAATTTAAATTATACTATTTTAAAGGTCTTCTGCAGTATGCCATCTCTATAATCAGGAAAAAAATGTCTTTTTGAATAAAAACGACATTACCGCGAGCGAAACCGCGAGTAAAGTCTAGTACAAGAATAAACCAACTCTCGCGCTTTAAATCGGATGGGTTCGACACAGAATTGTTACCCAATTCAGTGTGCGACCTTTCGTTTATTCTTGTTTTCTGTAAGTTTCGGATGAGTGATGCCGAACAGAGCCGAGCTAAATTCAATGGAGACGGACACTGCCAAACTTGACCGCTAGGGGCGCCAGCTATTTAATCACCGTGGTTTGTGGACAGTTTATAGTGGTGTGTACAGAATAAGTTTATTTAAAATAATATATCGTTGATAATGCCGATGTGTTGTATTTACCAATGTTTAAATCATATAAGAGGTTTAGTATTTCCAAAGGATCTGGAACTGAAAAAAAGTGGTTGAATGCTACTAGAAGGGAAAAAAACTTGATTTCTTGCGAGTTTTTCTATGAAAACCAATGATAACTTAGGTCGCTATAAACCTGCTGCCATCTACATTACGTTTTTCATGTGCCCATCTCCATTCATATCGTGCTTCAATCCAGACGAAAATTGTTTATGTTTTACCAAGTCATGTTGTCTTTTTTCGCTTAATTTAACAGAATTACGTCCAGACTTACATAATTCATTATAATATGAATACGTTTATTTAAACCGTGTTTAAATTACATAATATAAGAGATAAGAATCTTGTATATATAATGACCCTAAATTTGTTGGTTAAACTTTAGAATTTCTTTTTAAATACACTGAGACAATTAAGCGTGCAAATTATCTTTCAAAGTTAATAAAAATTCTACTAAACATGTCACAGTAGACTATAACAGTCTGATAACCCATCCGCCGCGATAGTGAAAGATTCGGGTTTGACTCCCGATTGTGACAACGGTTGATAAAAATGATTTTTTCTATATTGCATTGTAATATTATATAATTGGCTGCTATCCAATAACCCTTATCATTAAATATTGTTATCTGACTTTTATGGTAAATTAATTATAAGTAGTAGCTATTAGTAATTAGGAAGTTTCCATTGGACGAAAATACTAATTATGATACTGTCACATCATTATAATAAAGATAACTTTAAAAACTCTGAAAGAATTATTTTGATATCTTTAATTTCAACGGAGATATTCAATTTCTTGTACGTGGGGTCGCAAACGAAACTGATTTTTGAATATGACGTCACGCGGTACAAGTTTGCTGTTTTTTAGCTTTGTGAGTAATTAGAACCTAAGTTACTTAGTAACTATTTTATTGTAATACAGACTTTTCTATTTATATTAAATTAAAATTAACTGTCAAAAATTTATAATGTCAATATTTTCCGTCATCAACTGATTTGTTTTTAGTGTTTCCATAACAATTTACGAGTTTACAGAAAGAGATTTATCGGAAGTTACCATGTTAATAGGAATCTGCCTGGCACCAATTTCAAAAGATGGCGCTACCATATGTCATTTTTCCCAATTTTTTACTCAAAGAATCAGCTTTTATATAAACAATACAGTCAATTTGTGAGATCTGTAAGATTCTATAGATGATATTCTTTGTATTAAACATATTTGGGGTCATGTATTGAAATTAATAAAAGTAGGAATTCAGATTGAACTTGAAATATTTTTTTCAATGAAAAAGGATTTTTAGACATTTAAAACATACTTTGAAGGACAAAAAATGGATATGCTAAATTTCAATACGAAACTGTTAATAATAACAGCAAATCGTTTAGTAAAAAGTCACTAATGACAGATAATGCAACCGCGGTGTTATCAATAACTAAAAAAAGTGTAGCTATTGTCTAAGAAATGACGCTACGTACGTTTTGTTTACATCTTGATTTATGGTATAAATGTCAGTTTTCGTTTTCTTGTTCAGTTCGTGTTTTTCAAAGATTTTGAGATTGATTTTGTTTTCTAAATAGATTTTTTCTTCAAGGCAACGGGTTGCTATGAATATGAATAATCAATTTTCAATTAACATGAAAACATAAAAAGTATCGAATTCAAAGATGTTCTAAATATGACAACTTAAATTATCAAATTTTCCTCTTGAGAAATTTATTTGATTGTGTAAAGTTGGTACCACGTACACAATTTTCAAATTGAGATTAGATTTTTTATATTTTCCAGGTTTTTCTGAAAAAAAATAGTTCAGTAACCAGGGAAATGGGAAGAAATAATCGAAATCCAAAACGACGTAAATTTTTAAAAATATTAGTATCATTTTATAGACTGTTATGCATGAATTTTCTTCGATTTGTTATTTATTTTATTCATTTTACAAGTAAGAATAGTGAAATGAACTAATTAACTAATGAAACTTTTCATATCGCTTATTACAAAAATGACACCACAGAAATTTTATGTAAAATAAAAAAGCACAAAGTAAATTTATATAGGTAATAAAAAGTGACATTACATTCACATTATTATAAAAAATTATAAATTCACTTGGCACTTTTAAATCTTTATTACACTTCAATTATTCTTCTTTTGGGCTTTTCAGACGTAGTATTGCCTAATTCCAAGATCTGTCATAGAGATATTTTTTTCTAATAGGAGAAATTTCATAAATGCTTTCTTCTTGACTCAGATTTTATTTCTTTTTGATTGATTCAAGCGTTTTAATAGATTTTATTTATACATTTTTTCGCACATGTTCTATAAGATTTCATAAATGTCCTTATTTATTAATTTTCTGCTCTGAAATTATAATTTTTCAGCTTTCAACTCAACATTATTAACTATTATGACACGACTTGTGTCCACTTGTGTCAACATTTCTCAAATATTTAAATTTTTTATTCACATTGTTTCCATGGCAATTTCAGAAATATTATATCATTACTAACTTTGCTGTCATCATAGATCAATTATAAAAATTATTGTTATATTAGTGTCCTCTATACGCTAGTAGACGAAATACTCACAATATTTTGAAAAATATTACAATTACAGCGACGACAGCGCCTCTAACGGTTTATTATCGGCAACTTTTTGTGCAGTGCCCTTTTAAATTACCACACATACAAACTGAAAATAACTTTTAAAAATATCGTGCCGCGTGACGTCACCCGGACTGAAAACGAAATTTCTTGGAGAATTGTCAATTCAAACTTTGAAGTAGCGAAACTTTGTTGTTTTTAAAGATATTTCAAAAATTCTTCCGCCATTAATTTTATAATTTTTAGAACTATGATTTAGACCAAAAAAATAAAAAAGGGAAACTTCCTAATTATTTTATAAATTATTTAGTTTCAATTATATAACGCACTAAATCGAAATTGATGTTGAAAAATTGAAAATACCCAATCTCCAGAGGGCATTTTAAAAATTGTATGAAACGATTCTTTATTTTGAAAATTTCATTTATTTAATAAGATTTATATTCCAGTCAGTAGAGTAAAAAAAGGAGCTTGCCTTGCAAAAGGTGGGGTAGAAGATTTTTTTTTATATTTGTATATATTGGTGCTAACATGAAAAAATCAAGTTATCCAACATGGCAGAGCCCGGGAAAACTTTTGGCGGTCAAAAAACCACGAAAATTTACCACTTTTTTTTGCTTTTTTCGAAATATTTCAGAAACGGTCGACTTAAACGATTCTTCTATTATGGAATGTTTTAAAGAGGATTACATTTTCTACAATTGTCATTCCCACAACTTTTCTGTGGTACTTTAATTGTAAGCGTGCTACAGCTTCTTGAGAATCACGCATTTTTTAACCTTGGTAACCATTGGTTAAAACGCAATGTCCTTTCCAATAGCTCTGTTCTTCATCGATTTCTAAATTTAAAATACAT
The DNA here is from genome assembly GCA_039654895.1 of Mongoloraphidia duomilia. NCBI lineage: Eukaryota > Metazoa > Arthropoda > Insecta > Raphidioptera > Raphidiidae > Mongoloraphidia > Mongoloraphidia duomilia. The sequence goes on from CM077522.1 coordinate 31,176,786, forward strand.
ATGTTCATAAAGCAAAGAACTCAGTAAATCGTGCTGTTTGTCCCATATCGATATCTTTAAGAATTGAGAAGTTATAGGCAGTCAAAGTTGAAATCATCATAGAGTTTTACGTGTTTTTTAACACGCATTACGAGTACTTTCTATACCGAATAAAAAAATCCGTTTAGGAATCGATGTTTTTTGTCCTATCTCAATAACTTTAGATATTAACAGATATTTTTAAATTGTAAGCATTTAAGTCCAAGCAAACTGAATGAAAATTGCCAAATAGAAGAAAAAACTGATTTTTAAATGAACTTAAATGCTTATAACTCAAACATATTTTAAGTTATCGAGAGAAAACAAAAAGCATCGTTTAGATTTTAGAGCTTTAAATTTCTTATGGATTACTAGACGGATTTTTTTATTCGGTATGGAAGGTACTCGTAAAGCGTGTTAAAAACATGTAAAACTCTACGATGATTTCAGATTTGACTGCCTATAACTTCTCAATTTTCAAAGATATCTATATGGGACAAAAAGCACGATTTACGGCGTTCCTTGCTTAATGAACAAATGCATTTTCAATTTAAAATTTGATAAAGAACACAATAAATAAAGGACATTACGTTTCAACTAATGGTTACCAAGATTACAATAGACCGTCTGATTTTTAGGAAGCTGTAGCGCGCTTTACCATTAGTACCACAGAAAAGTTGTAAGAATAAAAATTGTAGGAAATATAACCCTCTACTATTGTGTAATAAAAGAATGGCTTAAGTCGACCGTTGCTGAGATATTTCGAAAAATGCAAAAAAAAATGGCAAAATTTCGTGGTTTTTTGGCCGCCAAGAGTTGTCCCGGGGTCGGCCATGTTGGATAACTTGATTTTTTCATGTTGGCACCAATATAAACAAATACAAAAAAAATCTTCTACCCCACCTTTAGCAAGGCACAATGTCTCTACGGACTGGATTAAGGCTCTAGCCACAATTTAGTATTCAAAGTTGAGTATTGCTATTTAATTAATGTTGTAACTACATTTTCATCACAACATTTTCTTTCGGTTTCTAGAACTTCGCACTGGATTAGCAATTTTAATATTCAGTTTTCATTATAATCAAATGTAGTTCTTGATCTGATTTAATCAAATTTTATTATGTTTCCTTAATCCATTATTATTTATAAGAATATGTAATGCAATCATTTTATAAACGTAATAATTTTGCAATCTCTATAAAATTAACTCCACCGTTGTCGTCTGAACAATGCAAACACATCTTTCCACTAGGTACATAATTCTGCACCTAAATGCCGTCTTACTTAAAATCAGTCTTTCAAGTTCCAACCTCATGACACAATTTTCAAATAACACATAATATTCAAATATGAATTTTTATAAAGTATAGGTACTTACATCTATCTAAGCCGCTAAAATAGCTGTGAACCCCCTCACGTTGGGATTGTTCTGGAACTAAATTTGTAATTTCGAAATTTGACACTAATGATTTGTCCACTTTTTCAACGCCATTTTCTTGTAAAATTTTTTTCCCGGCAAGAGCATCTCGCGTGGCAAATTTCAGTTCTCTGCAACAGAAAAACACAAAAATAAATGTAATTGCCCTGTACAGTCAACGAGACTAAAAGATAATGTATCATGTTGTTTTTGTCAGCTAATTTATGCGGTGCTTTTTGCTCCTGGATTTATGATTATAATCACTCATGTGTATTTAATACAGAATGTTCACAAATTAATGCCAACATTTCTCACTATCTTCTGAGGAATATGTTTTCCGTACATTCAGTGATGTAAAAAGCGCTCGTTTAAGGCCTCAGAAAACCAAACGTAAAACTAGATTTTTTTATCATTACATTTTAAATTAAATAAAACAACATTTTGAGATCTTTGTCTGACGAAACCACTTTGTTGTACGAAACAATGTTATAAAATAAAGTTTTTAAGCGTAGTACCTAAACGTTTTATTTAATTTAAAATATACATTGTACATTGTACAACGAAAATTTACATCAAGTAACGGACGAATCTATTGTATGTTTATTATTATTTTTAGAGGGATGCTTCAAAATAAAATTGTGCTTCGAGGCCTTCAAATGCCTAATCTGCTACTACATATTATATATTTTATAATACGACTGAAAAATTACGTCCTATTTATATTTATACTTAAACACTTTTAAATAATAGTGTTTTGTGTTATTATTAAAATAAAAAAGCCATTTTAACAGTTTACTTGATAAAGCTATACACTCCTCAAAAAGCTTGATAGACGCTTGACAACTGGAACTGAGGTCATAAATATCTAATTGCCACAAAGCCTAACCCGCGTAATATTTTTGGTATTTTTTTCTGTATCTTCAGATAGATTTTTTACTCTAACTAATTGTGTAACATTGCGTAATTTCTACATCAATTATTATTAAATGTGTGGGTCAGCTTGTAGTTTATTTTTAGATTTAAATAAAATCAAACAGCAATGTCGACCACATGTTTCGAAGTACCTTTCATCATTCGACGTCATGAAATTAATTCAGAAATTTCGCAAAAATGCAGGTGAGATTCTCTCGATTCTATTTAGATTTAACATGAACATCGACTCGTGTGGGAAGGCACGCCGTTGAATATAATCAGCAGTATTGTCTCTTTTTATTGGATCGTTAAATACAATGAATGACTAAATCGTCATTCTTCTTGCGATTTTTTCTTGTGCCCCACACAAATACAGTCATTAAATTGACACTAAAGAAACTTGTTAATTAGTGTCAATTTACTGACAAAAAATATTTTTTTAATATGCAATTTAGATGATACAGAATGGCGCAGATATGTAGAGCTATTTTCGCCAAGCTAAATATAGTACATTGTTGTTCTTAAGGGAGCCGTCCGTCCGAATATGCTGTCACGTTATATAATGTGAACACGTGCACAACATACCTCGAGGTAGATGCTGCATAGGTAATGTGTAAGCATATTAATCAGAGTAAGTAATTTCACTGCATCATCTGTCCTATGAATAATACAGTTATATAATCTCTGTACGTGCTATGCGATGTACTGCCTCAAAGCATGCGTCAGTAGGCAGGTGTACGTCGACAGTACAATATGATAATATCTTTGTCTCTTGTAACATAACTCACTATACGGACTGGTACAAAATATTTTGTTCACTACAATATAGACATAAAAGATGACTGCCCCATCATCTTTTATGTCTATATTGTAGTGAACAAAATATTTTATAATGATGGAGAAAAGCACACTTTTAAAAATCTCGCTGAAAAAAACTATTTCAAAACTAGATTCCACTACAATTCGACTCTATACATGTATTTTATCCTCTGTATTTAATAAATTTATTATTATTATTATTGTGAAGGAAGAATTCCGTAAAGATTTTTGCATTCACAATTGTTACAAAATGGTTCCATGATAACAAAAGTAAATTTAATAAATCACTTAGTAAACTGACAAATTAGCAACAAACTACACTTTGACAGCTAAAACAAAACAGCCGTTCACTAAGCCAATGCGGATTTCAACTGTTTGCTAAGCCTTCTGTTGTTTTATCAATTAATTTAGCATAGCCTACTATTAAAAATCAGTGTTTTACGTATAACTCTGTTATTTTTGAAAATAAATCCATTAATCCTCATATCAAATTAAACAGAAAAAAAATCTCTTTCGAATGGTGTCATGGCCATCTTTGACGTGTATTTAAAAAAACAAAGTTAATACAAGTATCTCTAAAACTATAAAAGTAAATAAAAATATGAAAAGAGATTTGAAATCCTCATAAAAAAGGGCCTTAAGAAAGTGAAAATGTTTTTTTTCTAACTTACTTAATAAGCGAGTTATAAACAAAAAACGAAAATGGGTAAATCTCGTTTTTCAACTGTCGGTCGCGAACCAAGCAAAATATGGAAAGTTTGACTACGCAGGGTAGTAGTACTGGAGATTCTGCACGTTTTGTCTCATTTAACCAAATCTCTATCTCCCATAACAACTGAGATCCCCATGTTGAGGATGAGTCTGTGGACACAGTGTATAGATAGACAGATCTGGTTTGAATCGCCGTTCGCGAAGTTTGTGTTACACAAAGATATAGACAAATATATACCTACTGTTTCTTTTTACTAAAGCAAAATATGCACTCCTAGATGACCCATCATAAAAAATCAGTTTAAATTTGGAATAGAATTATTGGTGTACAGTTGAAACTACCACATAAAACAGAGTTTAAAAATCTCTTGGAAGATATAAATAAAAATCGGCATAAGTGATTTTATCTTGCGGCCACAGATATATCTGTCTGGATTATTTGTTCATAAACAAACAACTTTCAATATGTGTTGTGGTAATTAAGACGTGCTACTCTAATTTTATTGTAATTTCAGTTTTATACAATGAATTTTACATTGTAATGTATTCACCAGGATTATCCTTTTCCATAAACGCAGTATGTGAGGAGCCAATTTCGATCAGGTTACCCCCTAGACCAGGGGTTCCCGAACTTTTTTTATCATGACCCTAATTTAAAATTGCAAAACCCTTTGCGACCCTTACAAATTTTTTCCCTACAATGTACAAAATAGTCTATAAAATAGATTTTTCAGTAAAAAAATGCAGCAATTCAAATTTAAGTCGTTAGACCCCCTCTTGCCTCTTCACACCGTTTTTATTTGATTTTGTGTTCTTATTTAGTTTTTTTTTCTATTATTCAAATTTAATAGTTTATTCGAATATAATGGTATATAATCACGAGAGTTATAAATTCTATAATCACGGAAACAGGTCGTGACCCTAAAAAATCACCCCGCGACTCCACTTGGGGTCGCAACCCCGACTTTGGGAACCCCTGCCCTAGACCATGAACTTAGTGTAACCCTTTATAAATTAATTATAGTATGAGTTGTATCATATTCATAACCACGCGTAAGGTAGGTATACAATGTAAAGTCAAATGTATTTTATCCCTAAATATAACATTCCGGGTAACCCTGACGATGGTAGCCTAAAAAATCTTCCATCTTAAATGTACTTCCTTAGGTCCGAGTCGCTCCTGCATGGGCGTCGATTTAATGATAATCTCAATGTTCCAAATCTTCATGGTTTCCGGGCTTGTAGGCCGTGGTCCGGTGGTATTTCTACCTGACGTCAGGTAGAAATACCACCGGACCACGGCCTACAAGCCCGGAAACCTTGAAGATTTGGAACAATGCCGGCCGTGAAAGCTTGCACACTTGGATAATCTCAATGCTGACAAAATACAGATTGTATCAAATTAAACCTGTGCATAGGACATTCTGTGTGTAGGACAGAGATTAATACATAAAGCAATAAGTAAGAATGAGATAAATGATCGCTAATAGGATGTTACGTGGTTACTGTAAATAAATATGTAATACCGAACAACTGTCATCGTTGTTTTCTACAGTAAAAATAGCCACTACTGAAATTATTGATAAAATGGCAATTTATACTGTTCGGGAAAAATTCAAATAATTAAATGGTTTTATGGTGATTCAACCGCCGACATAATAAAATTATTTGTAGCTGCCTTTGAAAATAGCATAGAAGGAGTGAAAAAAAAAACAAAGATGACGCTATTAGGTTGTATAAATATTATTTATTTACAGTAACCACGTAACATCCTATTAACGATCATTTATCTCATTCTTACTTACTGCTTTATGTATCAATCTCTGTCTTACACACAGAATGCCCTATGCACAGGTTTAATTTGATACAATCTGTATATTATTATTGCCTTACTAAATGTTGTAATCAGAACTATGCGTTTTCTTTATCAAAATCGAAGAATTTTATTCGAGAATTTTCAATATTCGCATTGCAAGGGGTGGAAACTTTTGTGAAGGGCACGCGTATCTCTGAAACCATTTAAGTTAGAAAAGTGAAACTCAGGAAAAATTCTCTTCTTAAAAATGCATAATTATAATATGTTCGACGATTTTTAGAAAAAAAAACTACTCAGAGGGGTAAACGAGGAGGGTACGGATTTTTCGAATTACTGTCACTATTTATAATGAACTAAATACAGATATTCTAAACCCCACCCGGGCGAAGCCGGGTAGAACAGTTATAGTTTTATATTATAAACATAAGTAATATTAATACCTACATTTTTATCTTTATAACAAAATTTAAAAAAATATATAAGCAAAATTAGAATATTTAACCAATAAAGGAAACAATAAAAGTTTTATTGAAAGTATTTCTGCTGAAATGTCGCTGCCTTTGTTATCTCTCCTTGTTTTTAATAAACTGTTTTATATACATTTATAACGGCGGTGATCCCATAATATGGCCATTTAATTTAAATTTTAACACAATCTCCGAAAAGAGAATGTAAATATAATGATAGGTGTATTCGTAATTAACTTTAAATTATTAAATGCTTTACTAACGATTTTAATTAATTTATTTTAATAATTATGAGTAGATAAATTAACATCATTAAAATCCACACATTTATTGTCCGTTTTATTTTATTTTATATTTTTTGGTTAAAAAAATTCCAGACTCATCAGCATTTATTATTATCTTGTCTCTACTCTGTGCTTAGCAACTTTCCAAAAACCTGTAAAAAGTCTTACGTATACGCTATACGCATATGTAGGTTTTGATCTAATCTTATTTATTGGATCTTCTGTGTATCACAGGTCTCATAAGAGCTCAGGGACTTCAGCTATATTATCCGCGATGCAAAAATGTCACCTAATTTAGAACCGCTAACTTGTATAAGATGTAAATATTTTCTCTGTGTTTTTTTTTAATTTCATTCATGAATACTTTAATAAAAATATAACTTATTATTATCAAAAAATTATTGTTGATGTTAATTTTATATTTTGTTAGAACTAAAATAAATAGGATAAAAAAATGCCAGGGCTGAATTATGTACATGATAGGTCACTAGGTTATAAAGAAAATATTTTTTTATACAGCATGGTTATAAGAAATTATTATTTTTAAAATTTTGATTATTATTAGTTTGTTATTAAAATATATTCTTGATAAAAAGTTCTGTATGACATATAACCTAGAAGGTTAAAAGGGGGGAATCTGAAAGTTTGATTTGGTCCAAGAGCTAATCGGCCTAGCTGACACACCTTTCAACAGATCTAAATCAAAGTTAAACTTGAAGTTTTCAGGGTATTCTTCAGCGTTATTTTTTTTTATTTTTCCCCTACTGCCTTAAAAAGGAGTAGTTTACTGATAAACAAAAATAAAAATTTTGATATTCTCGAAAACGGTTTAAGCGATTTCAACAATAGTTCATGAACCATAATAACCCTACAATATTCCGACATTCACGTTTTTCGAAAAAATTCAGAATGGGAGAATATCGCAATTTTTGTTCATCAGTAAACTATACCCTTATTTAGAGGAGTAGGAAGAGTATAATAAAAATCCTCCTGAGGAATCCCCAAAAAACTAAAAGTTTAAAATTTGGTTCCGATCCGTTAAACGATGTGTCAGATAGAAAGAGCTATATAGATTATAATTAACACCTTTTAGGTTTTCGGTCATGCATAACTTTTTATTAAGAATACATTTTTCTAACAAATTAATAATAATATTCAAAATGTTAAAAATATTAACATTTTGTAACCACTCTGTATAAAAATTTTTTCGAGATAACCAAGTGACAAGATTGTGAACACATAGTGGGAAATAAGGTCATACAGAAAATTCTGTAACTCACGACATCACAAAAACCTATATCAGAGAATTGTTCTCCGGGCTAAGAAAGTCGTGCAGATAGGATAAACGATTTTGTAGCATCCTGTAAAGTGCTGATTGTGTCTGTCATGCCTCAGTAAACCTGTTAAGTAACTAATGCTGGGTTTATCGTACAATTTTATTTTTAATCACGCCGTTAAATGATGATTGCTATGGTAAGGATCAACAATTTGCCAAAATGAAAATGCAGTGACCAACACATAGCAATCAAAATTTAACAGCGTGATTAAAAAACGGCCTGTTAAAATTGTACGATAAACCCAGCATGAATATACTAATGATTTGATCGTGGCGTTTTTAAATTGAACAATCAGACGATTAATAAATTACTTATTATTCTTTCTAAATACTAGACCGATTGTGAAGTATGTACCTGCCAGTGAAATTTCAAAGAAGAAGTCATGTGGGGTAAAGGCCTCTTAATCCATACTATATAAATAAAAAACACGAAGCGAAATTTCAAGAAATGAGACAAGCTATTGTATTTAATTATAATTTGCAGGTTTGAAAGTTAATTAAGAAAACCGTCTAATCAAATTATTAACGAAGGATCGAAAGTTTTTCTTTTAAGAATTTCGCTGCGTACTAAATGTATCTCGAATATAATCTGAACTTTAAACGCGAACCAAGAATAATAAATCCACTGTATTTACCCAGCATTTTTAGAAAACACATATTTCTACTTGATGTACAAAATCAGCATTTTTTATGACATTTTTTTGTTTAACTACAAGCTTAGTCGCATTTTCGTATTTGTGTAAAAATATTATAAACACGAATATACAGAATGTAGAAAAAAACATATTTTTCGTAAATGTAATACTTATATGGTATAATAATTTATAAAATTAAGTGTTTTGGGCTATTCTTAAAAAAATTTGTTTCTTTAAAATCTACGGTAGGTAAAACACTCTCAAAACTTCTAAATTAAAATATATATATAGGGTGATGTACTGTACAAACTTAAGGAGTATATTCCTGAAGTCATTTCAAGCAAAAAGTGTCCTTTATGATCAAATGTCCAACATGATTACCGAACTACAGACGTTCAAAGATTACAAGCTTTAATATTTAGCAGTGTTTTAATACAAAAAAATAGCAATAAAAGAAAAATCAAAAGCAACAGAACTCTCTTATGTGTTCAAAATGACCAGTTCGATCAAGAATAAACTGTGTGGGCGCCCTTATAATGCTGGCATACGTCACTAATATACACTGGCGCAGTTCAACTCTAGTATCATGGCGGACTGGACATATGTTGATAGGACATTTTTTGCTTGAAATGACCTTAGGAATATGCTCCTTAAGTTTGTACAGTACGTTATGCAACATTTTTGTTTTTTAGGGCTTTATAACGCAAGACCGATTGGCGAAATCAAATTTTTGATAACTTCATAAACAAGAGTTTTTCCATAATATGATGCACACTTTGTGGATCTCACTGTATAAGTCCTTATGTATGCTTATAATATAAGACAACTTATGCCTATACGTGGCATAAGAATTAAATGCAGAATCACACGCCATCTTGTATATATTTGATAACCTATAACTTCGTCGTCAAACACACGCAGCGCTCGAAGCATTATCGTATTTCACCTGTCTTCTTTGGATATTTGCCGAGAATAGTAAGGATAAAAACATTCACCGCGCAGGCTTCACATCGCCTGTCATATCTTTTTATTGTCGGAAAAGCTCACAAACATTTTTGAAATAACATATACATATAAATTGCCAGAAGCATTAAATGCACGTAAGTCAAGTTTTTACGAATTACAAAAAAATGTTATGTTTGTGTTCATAAAAAACGGGATGAGAATATAACCTTTAAGAAGAAACTCAATTATGATCGTGAAGCACTCCTCCATGTTGTTAAAAACTAATTAAGAAAAAATATAGACGCTTAAAATTGTTTTATTCTTTAGAAAAGAGAACATAAACCCAAAGACGTAAATTTTGTTAAATAAAAGAATGCTTTAATTATTAAAATAAACATTTTTAAATCCAGGCCATGATTTTTTTTTTATTTAAAATAATTTATACATTTAATTAAAATGAGATTTTAGGAGATGAAAATTTATTAAGGAATTCTCTGGGGCAAAATTTATTAAGAAATTCTCTAGGGCTTTTTTAACATGCTTTTATTAACTTCACCTGTATGTTTGCTTGCTTGCTTGCTTGTTTGTCAGTTTGTAACCGACTTCTTTGAACTTGATTTTGACCAACTTTGAACGGTCAGATTTAGTTTAAACGTTGTCAACTTATCAAGGATCGACGACAATACAATAATTCAATAAGTTTGTCCCATTTTCCTGACCAGGATCTCCAGGACTAAAAAAAAAAGCAAAAAACTTCAGATTGAACTGAAACTTTGCACACTTATCAAGGACCGATGACAATACAATAATTCAATAAGTTTGTCCCATTATCCTGACCAGGATCTCCAGGACTAAAAAAAAAGCAAAAAGCTTCAGATTGAACTGAAACTTTGCACACTTATCAAGGACCGATGACAATACAATAATTCCATAAGTTTGTCCCATTATCCTGACCAGAATCTCCAGGACTAAAAAAAAGCAAAAAACTTCAGATTGAACTGAAACTTTGCACACTTATCAAGGACCGATTACAATACAATAATTCCATAAGTTTGTCCCATTATCCTGACCAGGATCTCCAGGACTAAAAAGCAAAAATAAATTATAATTTAAAAAAACTAAAAAACACGCTTTAATGAACTAAAAAGTAAAAAATAATTAATTTTATTGTAAAAAAGCGTGGGGTAGTATGAAAATATGATACAAAGCACCCCACGCTTTTTTACAATAAAATTAATTAGTTTTTACTTTTTAGTTCATTAAAGCGTGTTTTTTAGTTTTTTTAAATTATAATTTATTTATTTTGGGAACTATATTCAGATGCCGATGCTTGCAGCAGCCATAGTGATTTACAGGTAAATTACGAGAATTTTAATGTTCGTGTGAGTGGACGTTTTTGAAAAATTTAATTCAGTAACATTTCTGTAAGAGGTTTATTTATTTTATTTATTGTAGATTATAGACGCGTCGACAACTCAGGTCATTAGCATCTTCAACACAACAAAAAATCCATTTGTGTATTAGAATCCGTCAGCCGGCATACACAAACCGACCGTGGTACGCGCTCGGGTCCCTGGGATGGAAACTACATTCCAATGTTTCCCCTGAGGGAAGTCTGTAAGAGGTACCTACTCAAATGTATGCATACGAATTTGTGTGTAATCAATAACTTTTATTTAACCTTCAACAGTTTTGGCTTTTGGAATCAACGTCCCTTGTATAATAATTATACAAGACTATTCAAAAATTGCACACATATATTAACAGGGACACAAAAGAAGTGATATGCGGATATTGATAATTTTGTTCATGCGAGAAAAAAAATACGTCGGAAATATTTGAAATCTTGCAGGGAAACAGATCCTAATTTGAAAGTTCGGTTATAATTGTATTAAAGAAATTATGATTATCAGATCTTAGGAGATTTTTATGTTTTTTGGAGGATTTCAAAAAGTATTTTAGGGAAACGTTTGTTAATATATTATTTTATAGCACTACGTGAATATTTTACGAGGATTCTTTTTAAAATAACCCATAAAAACAAAAACGTTTCGTTTCATAAATTACATAACATATATAACGAGCATTAAAAATATAAACGGAAATAGCAAAAATCGAGTTTAAACTACGTATAAAATGTATTTATATGTAAAATTTACATTATAAATTATTATAAATTGCTACATTTTGTTCTTGTCGTAATTTTACTTATAAATGACACAAGAAATAAAATCAGAAAGAGGAAATATAAGTTTACGAAGCACGAATGTTTCAAGACAGAATGAATGTACCATTTCTTTTCATTATGAACTTTTATGTTTAAACTTAAAATACTTTCAGATATTCTAATAACTACAACTAGTGTGTTTATTATAGGTACTGAATATAACGAAAAACTTTTGTGTATTATACATTAAATTATGTTTTTGCCATACCCACTATAAAATAGCTAGGTACTTTACTTGCGTGTATGTACGCATGGAATGGGTCAGTTAACAGGCAGGCCGTGTTGAAAGTGTTTTCAAAACACACTAGTGTGGAAAATAAACAGTTTCCATAGTGATTTATGTTTATTCGCGCTGATCCGCCCGCTTTTATAGGTAGGTATGCCTACTCACAGTCTGCTAATAAATGTGAAATTGGCGACGCAATGAATTGTCAATTTTTTTTTTGAAAATACTGAAAATTCAGCAAAAAGTAGCTATTTTATAGTGGGTATGGCAAAAAATACCATATATATATCTCGTGCGTAATGATATTAAGACTCGTGTGACTGTTAAAACTCGCTATCGCTCGTTTTTTCATACTTTCACTACTCGTCAGTAATATGTCTCATTACGCTACTAGATATACAATTTACTATGAAGTGAAAACAAAAATTTACGTTATAATTATTTGAGATAACAGGATGCTTGCAGAGCATTTTTCATCGCATTTAATTATTATGACTTTCGAGACGATTTTATCAACATTGGGTATAGTAGGTACCTATATTCAAAGAAAGCTTCGAAAAATCAGGTACCTATATTTTATTAAAACTATATGATTTTTATAATCAAAATACAGATTATTTTTTGAGAATTGCGGTGATCGGTATTATTACCTATACTAACAATTAAAATTATTAATTATCAAAATACATAGAACATTTTTATTAAGAATTCAGTCAGGTTTAATTTTGTTTTTGTATACTACTTATAGCTATATTTTTGTGTATGAGTTGATAGAAAGCCTAGAATTCGGCAAAAACTTGATTTTAATTAATTCTTCCCTTACCATTCATGGGAATAGCAGACCTCATTGGAGGAGAAAATGACGACTTCCTAAGGGACCATAATTATGTGCCAAAATTTCAAGTCTGAATTTTTTCCACTCCAAAATAGTTGATGCCTGGCCTATTCTGGAAGTTGGTGTATAAGTTTTTCATATTTGACCTTGAAGTGCTAATCAATCAATACAAAAAACTTTTTATAAAGAAAATTGAACCTACTTCTAAAAAAGCCACTACAAATATAAAAAAATTAATTTTGACGTCGGTGCCAATTTTATTATTAAAAATTTTTATATACCTACCTACTTTTATTAAATTGGCATCGATCTCAAAAATCAAAATTATTTTTGAATTTTTAGTGACTTTTTTAAAGGAGGATCAGTTTTTTTTATAAAAAGTTTTATTTTTTACTTTTTAGTGGCTCTGCAATACGCAGTTTTCACGTTATTAACTGACTTCTTTCGTGATATTTGATTTGATACTATAACCTAGAAAAAATGACTGAGCCGATTTAAGTAAAAATTATATAAGACCACCTCTAGATATCCTTTCCGAACACAACTAAGTTGAAATTTTTCAAATCGGTTAATCTCTAGAGAAGTTAAGGCTATACGTACATAAAAGAACCGATTTAAGAATCTACCTAACACAACGGCATCGAAATTAATCAAATCGGCTAACTACTCAAGAAGTTAAGGCTGAACAAACATTAAAAAATATAAATATACCTATTAATATAATATATTTCAGATCCTTTTTTCCATATAAATATACCTACACGTCGAATTGATACCCTCCGTTTTTTGATGTCGGTTAAAAGTCAATGAGACTAAAAACGAAGATCTCACACTGCCGTAATTTAGTATCACGAACGTTTAAGTGCCGTCTGTGCTTAACGTGTTAATTCGTCAAACATCTGACAGCCGGAAGCCGATAGGCGACACCCAATAAGGATCGTTGTCACAACGGAAGAGTCGATAGACGCGACCCGTGCGACGACAGTGGGTCGCGCACAACCCCTTACAGGATGTGCAGGTCGCAAACCTAATATAACGTGACGGAATGACATTGACAGTAGATATTTAACGTCCTATAATATTAATATATTCACCCGGTAAACCAGGGAACACAATCCTATTTGCCGGCGGCGAATAACGGAAAAATATCAGGACCGTTGTAAATTTGTATAACAGACCGATCATCTAAACCCATAAACGTTATTCGTCCTATCGGCACTATTTCTTAACAACAATGAAGTAGAAACAAAACAGTACTTTTTTAATATCTTATATTTATAATTTTGACATCAGTTACTTTTCATTAAAAACCAAACTTCACAAAAATATCTCTTGATGGATTACTGACATTTATTTTAAGTGGCTGACATATTTAACTTCGACACTTTAAAATAATAATATTTTTTTTAAGATACATACTCATAAGTGATGTGAAGTTCCCTACATTACCAACCGGTGGGTAATATTACGGTCATATTACCAAATATTAGCGCGATAACTTTCGCATCATTAAATACACAGAATTTTTAAAAAAGTTGGTGGAAGAAGCGGGTGAATATGATGGGAGTGAAAAGCCATATTACCAGAAAACTATATACAAAATCTAATTCTAATTTTAAGTTCTAATTTTAATTCGGCAACTCTCAAGATACGTGTGAACATTCAGATTCGTATACGTTGAGAACTACACATAACCTCAAAGTATTTATATTTTCGCAGAACAACTATGCGACAACACTATCTAGACTAGAGTATCAAAACGAATCGAAAAAGGTTCTCCATTAATGGCATATTATTCTCTAGATACCATAGAGCGCCTGTGAAACTATTTAAATACAAACATCACTTAGACACTTACGCGAAATGCTTCCGTGATATTTCACCGAGTTACTATAGCTGATATTGTGGGGAGGGGGGCGGCAGTAAAGATGTTTACACATCACAGATCATCGTCTTGTAGGAGTTAGATTATGATTTATGGGCTTGTTCGCACTAATAAATATTTTTAATATTAAAAATATTAGTTGACGGTCCTGTTATTTCTATCGCTAATGACTCAAATGCGACACGCGGATTGGCGCAGTAAAAACGACACTGCGGTGTGATTGATGTGACGTCCCGTAGCTTCAGCTACTAGGCGCCCCGCTCTAGTAGAACTACCGTTGCGACGACAACGCCAACGTAATGTTTCCCTACTCAACATTGACGTACCTTAAAATATATTGAACAGGACAGACGTGTTATTTATTTATTTATTATAGCAGATCGAAAAAAAACAATAAAAAACATTTGGATTACAATTTACAGCACTGGTAAACCATATAAGTTGTCGCTTTTTATGGTGGACGTACGGTGTCAGATGTGGCGTAGGTGACGGTGTAATATTTTTTTTATAAAAAATATGAGAATAATCTGACTAAATTAAGAAAAAAGCGGCAAGACGGTTAAAATCGAATATAATTTTAATTTGTATGTCAGATAAAAACAGATTTAGGTGGTAGATTTTTGTTCCTGTGAGAGTTTCGTAGCTGAAGTAAATTTAGCGATATTAACGATACTTACGCGCATCTGGCTGTAAAACCATGAATAGCTGTTCTCGCCTCAATTTTCTACACGAAAAGATTCTTAATTGAAGGTGTAAATCTTATTTTTATTTTTTATTTAGTATTGCATAATATTGTATAGGTGTAGGTAATTTAATTTACGCATTATAGTTTCAGCTAGTCAAAAAAATAAAAATCAATACTATTATACTAGTAACAGGATCTCTGCTTGCGAATTTATTGAGTTTTTAGGTACCTTATATGACACCGGGTAGTGAAATAGTAAATAAAAAATGTCTTGTCCTACCCCATTTAAAATAGCTGCTTTTAATGCTGCATGTATAAGATACCGGTCGTAAAATGACCCGCTTATAGCGGACGCTAAAGTTTTTTTTTTCAATTTATTATTTTCATATTTTCAATAATAAATAAAAGTAAAAATCAATATTAATATTTCATTACTCCAGCTGGAGGTGAATTTGTGATCTTGTGAACAGTACATAATACAGATTCCAGACACCCACACGACCACGGACGCTGATTGTGTGTGATGGCTTAGAGAGGCTGCTTATATATAATGTGTATATAGTACCTACCATTCATTATTGAAGTTAAGTGCGCTGCACAAGTGAAATGTCGAAAATATTGAAAATAGTGGAAATGAAGATAAAAGCCGCTATTTTACAGGGTGTAGGACCAAAAATACAGTCACACCGATTATCGAAAATGTATGTCGTACGTCTTAGGGTAAGTTCAGTTTTGAGCTCAGATCGATCTGAGTGCTCCAATGCGTTCGAATTTAATATTTATATGCTCAGAAAGATCTCTATCCTGCGTTCGGATTTAAAATCTGGAGGAGATCGAGCACCCTCTATGAGCTCCGAGGAAAGCGAGCGAGCAAGCAGATTTAACCAACTTCAGAGCATTCATTTTAAAAATGAGCGGAAACCCTTGTTGTGAGAATGGATAAATTTCGAAGTTTATTTATAAGACGTAATTTTTCAATAGGTAAAAATACACGAATAATATTTATTCAAAGAATAGTAATAACCAATAAGTCTATATCGCACAGAATGATTAAATAAAATATTTATTATATCTATGGGTCAAAAAAATCAACAACCGGTAGTACTATTAATTTTTAAATAAAGGAAAAAAAACGAAAAAAATTGTGAATCATGATTTATTATTATAACAATGCTGAATTAAATCAAAATGAGGAGCAAAAAAGAATGTATTTCGGCTTTAGTAATAAGAATTTAACTTGCTGGGGCCATTTTATTCTGACATTTGGAAAAATCTGCTAGATTACGTTCGGAATTGTTTAGATGGCTCGATTTACTCGCTTGTCACGTGACCAAAAATCTATTCGCTCGGCTCGATCATTCGAGCGTAAAACCGAACTTACCCTTAGATACACAGTCTACTATTTTCTATTCTACTAAATAAACATAGCTAACATTAGTAATGTTGGCCTTTGAAGTAATAAATTAGTGAACGTTTTACAACGAATAAATAGAATTGTTTAAGAACTAATTCCTAAATTATTAACGTACACCACTGAACCACTGAAACACATGTAATGGTAGACAAATTAGTTAACGCCTGTCCCATTACGGATAATATGGTTCAATCAATTATGCCAGTACAAATAGCGAAGTTTGAAACTTCCCCACCACGATTGTTAACAAATGTATTGTACCTATTTACTCCATAAAATAATCAGTTGGGTGAAAAATGCGAAAAAATATGAGACAAATTTGAAGGCCGTATTGTTTCGAGTTTATTCAGATTTAAAATGCACGCTGGAGATTGAATTTTTATTGTCGAGTTGTTTGCGGCAATCGCGAATTATTTACAACACGTATTTGATACACGATGATATTATGCAAAGGCCGCATTAAGTTAATGATGGTTCAATTATCGATATTCTATTGACTTTATTCGGTAATTTTGTGGACGGTTTGTATATTTTTAACACGCTTATATTAGCTTCACCTGTATGTTTGCGGGCGTGCTTGCTTGTCTTTGAACTTGATTTTGACCAACTTTGAACGGTCAGATTTAGTTTAAACTTTGTCGACTTATCAAGGACCGACGACAATACAATAATTCAATAAGTTTGTCCTATTATCCTGACCAGGATCTCCAGGACTAAAAAAAAAAAAATGCAAAAAACTTCAGATTGAACTGAAACTTTGCACACTTATCAAGGACCGATTACAATACAATAATTCCATAAGTTTGTCCCATTATCCTGACCAGGATCTCCAGGACTAAAAAGCAAAAATAAATTATAATTTAAAAAAACTAAAAAACACGCTTTAATGAACTAAAAAGTAAAAAATAATTAATTTTATTGTAAAAAAGCGTGGGGTGCTTTGTATCATATTTTCATACTACCCCACGCTTTTTTACAATAAAATTAATTATTTTTTACTTTTTAGTTCATTAAAGCGTGTTTTTTAGTTTTTTTAAATTATAATTTATTTCATATTTAGTATAATACCTATGTTTAATGTTTATTGTGCGAAATATATTATTATGTTCATGGTTCGTCTATTAGAGTAAATCCTCAGGTCTCGAAGTCTGACCAGAGAACTGATGAAAATATCGATTGAATTAATTTTAAACTTTTAACACAAAATAAGGCTTTTTGAAAATGTGGTCTTTTTAAGATCTACATAATTCTAACCTTTAAAAATGTAAATAAAATGTTAATAAATCTTTAAAAATTTAGATATTCATTTAAACTATTTACGTTTCATCAGTTCAAGTGCATTTTTTTATAAAAGTATTTTTATAAAAACGAACTATTGAAAAGTATTGTTATATTTTTAATAACCGAAATTGGATTTTAGCATTTCAAATTATTACAATTCCCAACGGATGCTCGTAAAAAATTAATGAGCAGCAATTAAAAACTTTTAATTATATCCCATCTAAGAAAATTGGTTGTTTATATCAGCTATAAGAAAACTTGTGCCAAGTTTTTATCTAGATTAATGCAGCTCAGAAAAGTGTTTTTGTAGACAAAGAAACATAAAGGAAGAACTTACTTTCCATTTATTTTAATCAGCCGAAACTAAATAGACAATTATAAATTATCTTTTACTAATACTTCCTAATTTATAAATAAATCAATTAACTCAGCTTTTAACTTAGAAAAATAATACCTTAAAATTTAATTAAAAAAATCGATAGAGTGAGAATATTTGGAAAAGTACCTATTTTAAAAATAAAAGAAATAATTGTAATTATTTATATTACCTATTACAAAGAAATAATTCTGAATGTTCCTTTTTAACATGCTTTCTGTTTCTCCGAGCGGTTAAATGAAACCTTGATTCATGCATGTATGTTCGGTTGCTTGATTTGGACTTCTACGGGCAGTTCCGAGCAGATCATATGAAACCCGATTTATATTCAAGCATGTTAAGAGCCTTTATAGAATTGTTTCCTTATAATAATATAAACAAAAATAATCTATCTATCCATAAAAATTATTTAATTAATGTCCTCAATGACTGTCTGACTCATCATTGCACAGCTGAAACCGTTGAACCTACAAAACTTGAAATTTTTGGGACGTCATAATTAGGGGAAAGTATGACGTATTAGAAACTTGAAATTTGAGATGAGTCAGAATGTGCTTCGTTAAAATCGAAGAGATACGTTTACGACGAATTTTCAATATTCGCATTGTAAGGGGTGAAACTTTCTTGAAGAATTCACGTTTCCCTGAAACTTCTGAAGCTATAGAAACGTAAAACTCAGTAAAAATACACTTCTTAAAAAATAAATAAATACTTCGACGGTTTTTCGTAAAAAATACTCGGGCAGGTAAACAGGGAGGTGGTGGTTTTTTCGAGCCGGCTCCAGACAACATGGTCAACGTATGCCAATGTCCACGAATGTATTGGCGGTCAATGTTGGATTCGGGCATTGCTGGGCATGTGTAATCATTTGAATATGTGCAGCATCCACCCGACAGGACTCTGTTCGCCCAGTGTTGACCAAGCTTAGTATACCTGACGTTTAGTGAATATACACCAACATTAAACAAAATGGATAGCGAAGATGACGCAATTATTGTAAGTGCTTCAGCGGTAATAATTTCTTATGCCAGATTTTAATACATGTTTCATGCAATTTATGCAATTACGGTATCATATTCTGGGGAAATTCAGCGTTGGCAATACGACTTTTCAGGTTGCAAAAAAGGGTTGTTAGAATTCTGAGCGGAGTTGGACGATTGGAGCATTGCAGAGGGCTTTTCAAGTTTCTTAAAATTTTGACTGTACCATCGCTTTTCATTTTACAGTGCGCATTATTTGTCAAAAAGAATATTTCTTTATTTACATTGACCTCTACTGTACATTCTTATAATACGAGGCAAACTGAAAATATGTACATTGAGTCATTTAGTACTACATTAGGCAGTAAAGGACCTAGGAATGTGTGTCAAAGAATATATAACAATCTACCTTCTGATATTAAGCAAATTGCAAATTATAATAATTTTAAAAGTTCTTTAAAGTTCCATTTAATGGAACAGGCGTATTACTGTCTCGATGAATTCTTTGGGAATCCCAGTTAATTCTTGAATTTGACACTATTTGTTATTTTTAGAGATAACAAATAAAGAGAAATTATTATTATTATTATTATCTCATAAATCACAATAATATACACACACTGACAAACACCGCGTAGTGAGAATATGCCTAGTCGTCTGGATGAAGACAAAGCATATTTTCAAGCCGAGACCTCAGAGCAGCGTTGGCCAATCCCTTTGATGTGTGTTCAAAAAACCGCCCTCAAAGCAAATGTCGCTGGTGACTGTTTGTTAAATATTGGCCATAATATGGCTGACATTTGCCATGTTGTCTGGAGCCGGCTTTAGTGAGCGAAACGCTGGCGTTCTAAACCCCACCAGGGCGAAACCAGGTACAACAGCTAGTAAAATATAAAACTGCCTTAGCGATTAATTAATATATTTGTAAAGCATATGTTTTATAGACTGTGACGTTGCTCGAATGAATGAATTGTGGATTATAGACGCTCGACAACAGAGGTCATTAGCGTCTGACCGTGACGTTGCTCTATAAAACTGATGATTTATTTTTGAAGATAAAACAATGTAAATAGATGTTCCAAGCAGAAACCGTAGCAAACGAAAGACAAAAGAAAGCACTCTCTTTCTGTCTCTGGGACGGATTAAGGTGCAAATAAAACAAGCGTTCGCGTATTACACTTAAATTACTGTAGATGAATGAGAAAAAAAATAACGAATTTTTTGGATGGCTTCTGAAAGTGTTTCTCAAACTGTTCATGCAGCTTACTGTACCCTAACAACAGTGCGGAAAGTTAGCGACAGCCTAGCAGTTGAGATTTTAAAAATAGTAATAGATATTAAATTGGTATTTAATCTTTTAATTAATCAATTGAACATTAACTTATACAGGGTGGTGAACTGCTCATAATCGCATTCGCTGAGCATGCTTCTGTATGTCATTCATTTACCAGAGATGCATCCATTTGGATATTGTTGGTAATAATTGTCCAGTGATTAAAAAAAAAATTGGGTGCTGGTCAGTGCGAGTGGCCATTTTGGAAAATGGACGCCATCTTTGAAGCTCATTGAGAATGCACCGCGCAAGCATGTGAGATGTCTTTTTATATGTTTCTAAGGGTGCTGAACACGTTAAAAACATTAAAAAACATTTCAACAAAAATCTATATCTATAAAACGAAATGTTCTGACTGATTGACTGACTGATGATTCAACACCCAGGTCAAACCGCTGAAGCTAAAAACATGAAATTTGACAAATAGGTTCCTTATAGGACTTAGGCAAGCGCCAAAAAAAGATTTTTCAAAATTCAACCCTTAAGGGGGTCAAAGGGGGTTTAGATTTTTTTTTGACAAAATGTTCATATCTCACAAATCGTTAAGGTGAGAGGTGTATTGAATTTAAAAATGAGCAAACCTCTATTCGAGAATTTTTTTTAAATTCAACCCCTAAGGAGGTAAAACGGATAAAATCATATCTACATGATAAGTCACTTAAAATAATTTTTATACAGTGTGGTTACAAAAAATGCATATTTTTGACTTTTTGATTACTTATTATTAATTTGCCAGAAAAGATTATTCTTGATGAAAGTTTCTTTATGCTCTATAAAACCTAAAAGGAGATAATTAGAATCGATATAGCTCTTCTTGTGTACGGGGAGGATCTGAAAGTTTGATTTGGTCCAAGTATATAAAGAGGCCTAGCTGACATCATTAAACTTATGGAAATTAAAATTTAATGAGAATAAAAAATATAAATTAAAAAAAAACTTATACAGTAAAGCATCGATTATATGACCGTCGATTATCCTAACACATCAGAATCGACGCGTCGCTCGTTGCGCTTCTGTTTTTTCGCAATAATTGGTCGAAATTTTGATCATTATTTTGCTTGCTATTCACTCGCAGTCAGCTCACATAACACCGTTGAGTGATTAAAATTAAAAAATGAGCTGACAAATTGGTTGAGGCTTTCGCGACCTCTGAAGAAGCTCGCCACTCGTGCTAGCGAAACGTTAGGAAGCAATTCCAACCAACGACGGCCTATAGACTCGAATCAGGACAACACCAGCTCAAAAAATGAGCTGTTTCGCTCAAGACGATTTTTTAGTTAGGTAATCCGCATAAATAAAAATCTCATGGTCCTAGATACTGCAGATTAATATCAACGCTCTGTTGTGTTATGTGTAATAAAATAAAAGCCAATATGGTTTCCGAAGTTGTATGAAATAGACGAACGGTAAAATGAAAGCTTTGTTGTTCGAAAATACTGCCTCGGGCCAGCTCTGCGCTATCTCATAAAAACCGTCCATTTCACATTTAAGAGTAAATAGAGCGAACAAGTGAGTAAACACAAAGTCCGCGCGCGGCCTTCCTTGACTAGTCAAGCAAAAATATCGACTTAAAACTACATATAAAGCTATCTTTGACTATTGACTTTCGCTAACTTGAAATGTCTTTGATGCATACATTCTTAGGAATGGTTTTTATGAGAAATAAACACCAATTTGTCGATTGTCATATTTATTCCATTTAACATAATATGTATTATCAACTACCTAGCTGCTATTAAATTGCTTTGTTTATAACAAGCTAACGTCTAGATTCACAGTGACTGTTATTTTGACTTACCGATTTCAGGCCATGATCCGGACGCCTAAGTAATTCTATCACCCGCTTATAACGGGCGAGAAAGTAAAATTCAATTATTTTAATATTATATACAGATTGTATCAAATTAAAACTGTGCATAGGCCGTTCTGTGTGTAAGACAGAGATCGATATATAAAGTATTAAGTAAGAATGAGATAAATAATCGCTAATAGGAAGTTACTGTGGTTACTTTAAATAAATAATATCTATACAACCTAATAGCGTCATCTTTGTTTTTTCGCTCCTTCTATGCTGTAAAAATGTAAATCTTTTACTAGTTTACCAACTAAAGCAACTAAACCATAATATTAATTCGTAATATTATTTACATCTGGTACAAAAGTTTTAACAATTATTTTATTAATTAATTTGCACACGAAGCTGTTTTTTATGATTTTTTGGAGATAGGCAACTATTTGATTCAAATTCTGCTATGACATTGCGAATTGTTGTGGCAGATGGAGACGGTCTATTTTCAAAAGCAGCTACAAATAATTTTATTATGTCGGCGGTTGAATTACCACCATAAAACCATTTAATTATTTGGATTATTTCCCGAACAGTATAAATTGCCATTTTATCAATAATTTCAGTAGTGACTACTTTTACTGTAGAAAACAACGATGACTCTATCAGGTTGTTCAGTTTTATTTACAGTAACCACAGTAACTTCCTATTAGCGATCATTTATCTCATTTTTAATTATTGCTTTATGTATCAATCTCTGTCTTACACACAGAATGCCCTATGCACAAGTTTAATTTGATACAATCTGTATATATAAAAAAAATTTATTGTCCGTAATTTAAAAGTTATACAATCCGATACAGTTTTAAGTGCTAGGAGTTTTCAAATGTTAGCATTTTTTAACTTTACAGATCAATTTACTTAGGTAGATATATCGTAATTATTATAATCTATTTTTTGTCTTATGGGAAAAATGGAAGAAAAAACCTATATTTTAATTTTATTTCATATTCCTCTAGGATCGAGCCTACCTACTACTCGTTGAAGTTAAGTTTGCTATACAAGTGAAAATATGTCAAATATTCGTGAAAAATTAAAAAAACAGTGCTGAAAATGTTGAAAATACTGAATATGAAGTTAAAATTCGCTATTTTATAGGCTGTGGGACAAAAAATACAGTGTGTATCAAAGGCGGAATGCAATTTTGACTCGTATGACTGTTAAACTCGCTACGCTCATGTGACATAACGTCATACTCATAAAAAATCGACTTAGTTAATTGCTTCCGAGAATACTACCGCTCCCGTGGATTGCCCGGCTCCCCCAGGGGGCGCGGTATCGCCCACTTTGGGAAATACTGTTTTAATTCATATTTACTGTTCATCCAGAATGCAGTTTTGTAAGCGAAAATAAAGTGTCGTACGAAAATAGTATGTTGACAACTGGAATTAAAAAAATTCGACTGATGTCCATTCCTATACTTCCCACCTAGTAAATATTTGCAAAAAATAAACACTCTTTTTTTTATTCTTTGAAAAAAAGCATGGCCCTTTTTTTTGTTTAGTGATCTACTGATGGCTAGCTTAATATAGCAAAAATCAGGGTTACCTTGATTTACGTACAATTTTTCTTTTTTTTAGTAAAATATTTTTTTTCTCGAAAACAGTACATTTTAGAAAAAAAAAATATTTACATTTTTTTCATATTATAATATCTAAAATTCATTTATATTTTTTTTTACCTATGTTAATACGTGACATTGAGAACGTTTTTTTTAATATCTTAGGATCCACTGAACCGATTTGACTCAAAATCTAATCAGATCTAAGTTAAAAGCTGATAAACACAACAGAACAATCGGCATGGCCGTATGTTGTTCCGTTCTTAAGATATCGAAGGCGAAAAATTGACCACATACACACACACACACACACACACACACAGACATCAGTCAGAAAAAGATCTTAAACGATTGCTAGGGTCTCAAAACGTGAATATCTGTTAAAATCTCGAAATGTTTTTTCGGACTAAATCCATTACTTCCCTACCATAGTAGAGGTGGGAAGTAAAAAAGTGAAAAACGAAGGTTCGGAGGGTATTCGAATGTGCCCTGTACGAAGTAACTTCGCAAAAAGCTTTCCTTTTGTCAATTAATACAAAGTGAGTAATTAAGCTTAAAGGAAATCACCTATATTGTCCTATAGGTATCTTTATTATTATATGTATAAAAATCTTCCCCTAGTTTCTACACATGTACAGTCTAGTCAACAATTACAGTTCAGTATCTCGGATGGTTCGGTCACCTCCAGAATGCAGTCACGTAACGGAATAAAGTTTTATGTGCCGTGGGTCACCGCAGTTCACATATCATTATGTAAGTTGCACCATTATGTAATTCGTTTTAACTTATTTTTCGCTTACAATGCTGCACTAACAAAATATTACGTTTATATATTCGTTTATTATATTTTATGAAGTTGAAATGTTTTATATAATAGTACAAATTCTCTTTGAGAACGTGGTATATCTTAAAGATGACTTATTAGTATTTTCTGTAAAATAAATAACACTCATTTATTTATTTACTTTATATTTCACTGTACTACTCTATAATTTCCGTCCACCACTTTGTTTTTGTTAAAATGTAATACAGTACAAAATTGTAGAAAAAAACAAAGTTGTGTGACGGCAATTAGGTATTTAAATTTAAAAAAAATATTAATTTTTTAATTTTTTCTAGTGATTTAACATAAATAATATTGAAAAACGAAAAGAAAATTTTTTTTAAAGCCATAGATAAATTACTAAAAATTAATTAAAATGTATAAAAATTTAAAAATATCACGCGACTTCAAATATCAAAAATAATAAATTTTTAACTTGGTAACCATGGATACAAAGACCATAGATAACATAATGACGTCACACGCGTTCGGATTCTTTCGGCGCGTCATCGGAACTGAGTTTAAAAATTAATTTTTATTTAAATATAACTTTTTAATTAGTAAGGATTCATTCTTTTCCAATTATTGTTTATTAAACACACAAGTGATTAGAAGTATATTCATCATCATCAAAAACAGTTTTGCTATAAAACTTGTTTGTGGTCTTTCCATTTAAGTAAAAAAAAATTCATTCAAAAACCCAATTATAGAGTACCTATTACATTAAATAAATTAGTATTATTTATTTTTTAGCTTTATAAACAATAAAACCAAACAATAAAATTTGATTAAAAGCTAATATTAAGCCAATCACAACGAAACTTATATTATTAAATAGATCCTAACGAATATTTAAGTTTTATTAGCTTTTAATCAAATTTTTGTTTTTATTGTTTATCAAGTTACGTTGAAATATTAACTTTTAAGCATATTCTTCGTTGAAATGAATTCCTAGTTTGAATGTTGTCTCTTATAGAACTTAGCTACTTTTTAACGATACCTACCACAAAATTCCAAATGTAGGGAATTCTAAAAGTTATTAAATTTAAAGTTAGTTTTTCGAAATGATACGGCAATTAGAGAACAGACAGAATAGTAAACTGATTAACCGATAACAAAAAATTGAGAACAATTTATTAGTTTTAAATAATCTCTCCAGAATTACATAGTTTTATTTGTATTTTCTGTAAAGTATTAAGGAAGCAATTCAAACGAAAGACAGTCAGTTGTTTTCACACACACACACACACACACACACACATACCCAATATTTCCTTAATTTAATAATGTTTTATTTTCACTGTGTTGATTCGAGAGTCCAATTGTAAATCATGTACAACAAAGATAAATTTATAATAAGATAACACTGTTTGGTTGCGAAGCATTTCTCCTTTGGAATTTATGTTTTTAAAGGATTAATTTTGTTTGTGTTTAACTCAATCTAAAATAAATTGATAAATAATTTCGAAGATTCAGTTTGTATATTATTACAAAAGTGTATTCGATACAGAATATTGAATTTCATGTGCAATTTGTATGTGTGTGTGTCTTTTTGATACGACGATAACTCGAAAAATTTTCATAAAATTTGATTTTTATATTCTTTACATGAGTGTGAAGACGCTTGCAATATTAGATATTTTTTTTGGCATAACAGAAAGCTATTATCTCTTTTAATATCAAAAAATCACCGTGTTTCTAAAATGAGATAGAAATGCAAACTGTCAATTGCCATGTTTATGCGAAGGTGTTAAGAGTTTTATCGTAGATGTTATAATAGTAGTATTTTAAGATAGTTTATGCGCGTTGAGGTTTTTGAACAGGTTTGCCATTGTCACCTGTCAAATGTTAAAACACAGTTGACTTTTGTGTTACCCGTCGTTCTAATAAGAAATAAGTAAATAATCTGATTTGGTGAATTTCGTTTTGGCTCGGACCAAGGAAAGTTTCAGTTCAGTTCGGTTTTATTCCCAGAATTTCTTCCCGACATGCGCCTTAACATTGATTAAAGCGTTTACGCGTAGTTCTTAACTCGCAGTTTGTTTAGTTAGATGTGTTAACTTAACACTTTTACTAAAACTAACAGCACTAAGAAAAGTGATGTTAAAGTGCGTTTATGCGTACGAAAATTGGAAAATCGATGTTAAGATCGATATTTCTTTTTTTATTATAGGTTTTAAAAATTTTAAAGTTATAGCTTTAAAAAAATTGTGTTTTAAAGACCACCAACAGTTAAGGTTATTTGGGCCTAGCACCAATTCATATTTTCAATTCATTATTTTTTAATAATAAATTGAAAATCCAATTGACACTTTTACCAGCTCTCGGGTTAGAACCCGGGAACTGGGGACTTGTAAAGTTATAGCTTTACTCTTCGCGTAAACATAGTAACTGTCGTTGATATAGCACCTATAATGTCTATTTATTTTTTATAAAACTGGTCATAATTTATGCACTACTTGATTTGACACAAATTAAAAAAATAAAGTTCGTTAGGTAACATTACGATATTCCTGCTAGCCGCTCTTACTGAAAGTTATCTGATTTAGTTTTTGCCTCGGTTTTTGCTAATTTTCAGTACAAATTATATTTTTGTGCGCTCTATGAAGAAAGTAGGTTTTATCAGTTTTTTAGTTTTTATATTGCCGTTTTAAAGATATAAAAAAAACGTCTGTGAAAGTTTAATTTTTGTACCATTTTATCAAAATAGGGGCTAACTTTCAAATGAGATCGTAGTACTAGGCATTTCAGAATCATATTCCTTGCATTTTATTCATTCAGAAAATGTAAGTTTCATTTCAGTTGCAATTATTTCCAGGGGGTTTCCACGCAAATGTACCTAACCTGTACGGTTGCGTCATGTCTCCTCCAAACTACAGATGGCGTCTATTTGAACTCTATATTACCGACGGTTTGAGGATTTACTATATTTTTAGAAAAAGCTATGGTAACTTCCAACCTAGGTAAATCTATGATTATTTCCTAAGATGACTAAACATTTGAATAATTTTCCTACTTGACAACATTTGTTATCGTAAAATACAACGCATAAAAATGTCTTATTGTTTCCATAGTAACCAAAGTGTATGCGCGTACAAAACCAACTGAAATCCATTTTCTATTATTTATGAAACCTAGTTTCAACTCGGTGGTGTTTTAGACAATGTAACTGTCCGTAAATTGAGCAAATACTTGAATATAACTAAAATAACAAACTCGGCACTTAAAGACTTTAGTCTTGACTCTTTTTACTGAACTTCTCGCCCAGGCGGCAGTAAAGAGTTTCAAACATGATGATGTTGAGAAGACGTAAAGATGAAATGTGACGCGTAGATACGATTCTCCTCGGGGTGTATGTATCATTTATGTATGTTTCATCACAAGGAAATATACTTTACTCAATTTCGCGTCGCGCTATGCCGCTATTCCGCAAGTCCTATACTCTAAACATTGATAAGAGACAAAGGTTTATTGCTACTGTACGTACCCTTGAAAACATTCAGCTAGCAAACGTTCATTAAAAAGTTTATGGTGCTTGAGTTCAAAAATAAACATTTTATATAACACTAAATTATTTTTGATATACTATTATACGATTTTTATTTCTTCCTTTACAAAATTCCAAGTATTATCTCGTTTGACTTATGTTGGTAGTGTCGTCGTACCTTCGAGTTCAACTATCGCAGCCCAACTATTTGTAGCTGGATTAGCTAACACTTTAATTTTTCATGTGATAATGAAAGCTACGAAAAAAAAATTTTGCACGTCCATGGGTGCACTTAAAGTTGACAACTTTTTGCAAGTTTTTCCCGGTTTGCTTGGAAGTGGTTCAGCGACGCACAGAAACGTCATCAGGGAATGTTAGGAACTGAAAACTGGGGCTTTTCCTGTAAAAATCTTGCATTCAAAAAAAATTTTGGCTTCGTAAAAGTTGATCCTCTAACTGATATGAAACATCTAAGGCGAGATATTTTAATATGCAGATTACAGGTTATGTATTTTGATAACACGTAATTGAAAAAAAAATTGATCAATGTACATTAAAAATCTTAATAAACTTTTAAACAGTCTGAGCTCCCTGGTTACATTAAGTACCGTTACAATTAGATGCTACATGTAAACAATCTTTAATAAAGCGTCATCTTAAATAAATGCCTTAAGTGAGCAACTGCTTCCTTCTCTGCATTTTATTGTTTTCGACTGTCTCCACTCCTGCGCGCCACGATCCATCCCTCTTTACGTTTAACCCAAGGGTGCTATAACATTTATAACATACTTGGCTTAACCTAACACAACTAGTGAAGTAACCTAGTAGGAAATTCTAATGTGTATCTATTTTGGATGAATGATCCATCCACTTTGCATAACTTCACTTGACTGGCGTCAGAGCAACACAGACCCGCGACTCGCGAGTAATCCTCTTAATTTATTTTGTAATAAATAAATGCAGAAAAAATATGAAATATTCAGCTTTTTCGTTTCATTTTAAATGGCTCCGCACACAAACCTTGCACACTAGATAGCGTAGTAACCTCATAAGTAATTCGAATAGAAAGAGGGAGCACCCGATAGGTCAGCGTTCATGTCCTTTTCTGCTTCGTTTTGTCACGCGCTTAATGATAGAATTGTATACAGGCAAAGTCGTATTATTTCGAAATTGTCCGTATATGATTTGTTCGTATACTTGTCTGTGAACAGCACAATATTGGCTATAACGTTATTAGCAACCATAAAACCAGTCCACAGAGTGGGCAGCGAGAACCGCCACCTTATCTAATTATAGTGCTTGAAGTTCTGCTCTATACTCTGTCATTGGCAATAGTTGGTCGAGTGTGTGAAGCTAGTGAAGACGTGTGGACAAGATCCCGAACGACAAACACGCGCTCCAATGATATCGAGTACACGGAAACTTTTACCTACCTACATTCATGTCGAACATTCTCATTTCAGAACAGATTGTGAACAGATTTTCTTTCCGGATTTCACACAAATTGCTTCGACTTATTGTGATTCGTTATTTTTTTTATTTTAATATTTTAATGGATTTGAAGGCATTTTAGTCTCATTTAAGGTTAAAGAGAATAACAAGAAATATTTTTCACACGGTCTTTTAAAAGGTAATTTTTTGTCTTTGTCAGGTGTAAAGGCTCTCACAGATCAACGCATGACCGCGGGAGCGGGAGCGACGCGGGATCAAATTACATGGCGAGATATGTATAGATAAAAGTATAAAAGTATTTACACTCAAGCGGTATCCCGTCATATAATTTGATCGCGCGTCGCTACCGCTTTCTTTCCGCTCCCGTAGTCCCGCATCGGTCTGTGGGAGCCTTAAGTCATCATTTTTCATTTATAAAATAGAAGGATGTTTAGTAAAATACCTATGTAAGTAATCATCTTTTCAGAAAAGATAATTTTTTATATATTTTACTGAAAAGCCTTCCATATATTGATATTTATATATTTTGTTATGGTTAGGTAGCATAGAAATGAAAATAGCAAGGTTTTTTTTTTTGACGTAAAGTATTTCATCCAAGGGTAAGAAGTGGCGATGCTTGAAACACTGTTTTTCATTTTTCTTATACAAGTTTTATAAAAACAAGAACATAAAAACTGCCTATATGAAGAGCACTGAAAATCAATACAATATCGGGAAAAGTGAAGCAGAAAAAAGCTAGTGGTTTCCTTCAAAGAAATACATTAAGAACAAGAGAAATATACACTTGAAAAAAGGACAGCAGAGTATAAAATAAAACAAAGAAGTGTAATCTCTGAAATGAAAGTTGAAAGCAATTCAAAAATCAAACAAACGAAAATTAAGTTTGTTATATTATTATCATTTTTAATCCAAAATCCAATCTTAAATTATTCATATCTACATTTTATCAGAATTATTATGATAATCCACTAAGGAATATATTTTAACGAAATAAGAAATTTCAACGAATTGAGTGAATATTCGAAACAGTGGCGTAACCAAGAAGGAGGGACTGTATCAGTTCGAGTTTCTTTCTCAAATGCATGTAAAAAATACGTTGATATGACTTGGTTTGTAGTCCACGTAAAACTTTTACAAAAAATTTGCACTCAAAAGTTAGCATCCCCCCCCAAATTAAATTCGGATAGCTCTATACTTTTAGCAATATTTTCTTCAGCTTCTACTGATACTTTTTAATAATCTCATATACTACTTGATATTGCCTTCCTATAATTTAGATTTACCATGTTTACGATAAGAGTAAAGCTAACGTTAAAACTTTTAAGACGATCTTACAATCGATTTTCGTATGCATAAACGCACCTTAACATCACTTTTCTTAGGGTAAGTTCGGTTTTGCGCTCGATTGATCGAGCCGAGCGAGCAGATTTTTAGTCACGTGACAAGCGAGCAATTCGAGCCATCTAAACAATTCCGAACTTAATCTAGCAGATTCTTCCAAACGTCAGAATAAAATGGCGCCAGTAAATTAAATTCTTATTACGAAAGTCGATATATATTCTTTATTGCTCCTCATTTTTGGTTTAATTCAACTTTGTTATAATAATACTAGCGGTCCCGTCCGGCTTCGCCCGGGTGCTAAGAAAGCCCGGGTGCAATACACTACTCACTCGCTTCGCTCGTTCGCTTGAATATTATAAATACACTACTCACCCGCTTCGCTCGTTCGCTTGAATATTATAATTACATTACTCACTCGCTTCGCTCGTTCGTTTGAATTTTATTAATACACTACTCACTCGCTTCGCTCGTTCGCTTGAATATTATAAATACACTACTCACTCGCTTCGCTCGTTCGCCATATATGTATTTTTTAAAGCTTAATATAAAAATCGCGATTAAAAATCAGGGGTTAATCGTATAAGGGTGAAAATTTAGAGTTGTATGTATTTTTCAATGCTGAATCATGAAAAAATTAAAACAAAAAATTTTGTCCAAAAAATAAAAAAAAAAAATTTGGGGTGGACCACCCTTAACATTTAGGGGGATGAAAAATAGATGTTGTCCGATTCTCCACCCTACCCGATAAGCACACAAAATTTCATCAAAATCGGTCCAGCCGTTTCGGAGGAGTTCAATAACGTACACCGCGACACGAGAATTTTATATATAAGATGTCATGATTTATATTTTTTTCGTTTTATTCGTTTATTTTAGAATTAAATAAAACTGTTGTTTTTTTTCGACCCATAGATATAATAAATATTTTATTTAATCATTCTGTGCAATACAGACTTCTTAGTTATTACTATTCTTTGAATAAATATTATATGCGTATTTTTACTTAATGAAAAATTACCTCATACAAAAAAACTTCGAAATTTATTCATTCTTACAACACGTGTTTCCGCTAATTTTTAAAATGAATGCTCTGAAGATGGTTAAATCTGCTTGCTCGCTCGCTTTCCTCGGCGCTCATAGAGCGTACTCGATCTCCTCCAGATGTTAAAACCCAACCCAGGATAGAGATCTTTCAGAGCATATAAATGCTAAATTCGAACGCATTAGAGCACTCAGATCAATCTGAGCGCAAAGCCGAACTTACTCTTAGTGTTGTTAAGCCTTAGTAAAAGTGTTAAGTTAACACATCTAACTAAGCAAACTGAGGTAAGGACTACGCGTGAACGCTTTAACTAATGTTACGGCGCATGTCGGGAAGAAATTGGAAACTGGACTGAACCAAAACTTTTCAAAGTCCCAGCCGAAACGAAGTTGACCAAATCAGATTATTTATTTATTTTTTATTAGAACGACGGGTATCAACGCTAACGGATCTTATTAAAAATAGTATAAATAATATAAGAAAATATTTTTTATATCGCATCGTATCGCATTGAATTTTTGGGCTTATTTTTAATGGTTCAAAAGTTATCGTGATTCCGAACATTAAAAAAATCATACCTCATGAAAATATTGAATTTATCGAAAAAAGTCATAAGATATTTTATGTTCGTATTTAGTCAAAGAGTGCAAGAAAAATTTGTCTCCTTTAAAAATTTCATTATCTATCCATTGTTTAAATAATTGTTTTTTAAACAATGTAGCACCAAGTTCCGTGGCAACATGCATTATTATATTATTCAGTACCTTATAGGTCGAGAGGCAGGCGTTAATTTATATAGCTCATTTGTGACAGGATGAAATTTTCAGGGAAGGTAGTATTTAGTATGACAAAGAATAAGCGCTAGGGTTGCCTCGTCAAATCCTGGTGCGACGGCCGGGAGGAGCTCACTTCCGGTGCAAAATACACATATTTCATTAGCTCATAATTATCTTTCATCATTATATGACAGCATACAATTGACGCCATATTGTAGATCTCGATGAGCTGTATTGAAATACATAGGGTTGCCTAAGGAAATTTTGGGTAACACAATGAAAACTTATAAATTATATTTGTTTTTTTGACATTTTTAAAGCTGTCAAATAACATTATGTATATATGTATACTTATATATTATAACCGTTCTGAAATGAGTTATCGGCCTTGTGTTTGGCAAACATTCATACGTATGTCTAGTTATGTATAACTTTATGTTTTCAGCGCATTTGGTTTCTAATTCATATCCGCATAATTACGCAGGAATTGCCTGAATCTGGTATTGACAATTTTCCCAAGAATTTATATATTTTAGGGTAGCAATTTCTTATTTTTATTTTTCAACGTAATTCAACGTGCACCTCTTATATAAATTAGTATAAATTACTTACTTGAAGGTCGTAGTAACCTGTAATAAAAGTTTTAAAAAAGGTGGTTTGGGGTTTGTTTTGAAAAGAGAAAAAAGGTTGATTTTTGTTTGTGATTTTAAATTTGGTTTGACGTTAAAAATTAATTGAAGCATTTGACTTTACTGAACCTTGATGAATATTTTTTCTTGAAATTTAACTTAATCAGACGCAGGTGTAAAGTTAACTAAGCGAATATAAAACCAAAATAACTATAATGAAAAAATGGAAAATAATAATAATTTACTATAATAAAAGAAAAAACCGGTTGATTTGTGAGTCAGAATTGTCAATCTTTATTATGGCAACTTTTCAGCAACTATTTTGTTGCCTTCTTCAAGCCTAAAATTACATTATTAGAATTATGTAATTTTAGGCCTGAAGAAGGCAAACATTGCCATAATAATGATTGACAATTCTGATTCACAAATCAACCGGTTTTTTAATTTTATTATATTACATACGTGAGTGATCAACATGAGTTTCAATATAGTTTACTATACATTAAACTATTCAAAAATGTATCTGAGCAAAGGCAATAACATTTTATGAATTATTATTAGGTACTTAAATTACTTATTCTAAGCATACTTATATTAACGTGCTATTAAAATATTTATTTTTTTTACAATATGTAAACATTTTTAAACAAAACGTAGTTTAAGGTAGTTGCTTTGAAAAAAAGTCAAGAAAATCATGAAATAAAAATTATATATATTTTTTTTAATAAAGGTATCTCTTTATGCTAGTTAAATTAGAAAATAATTTACATCATTGAATGCGAGATATTTTTTGTTGGAAATTGAATTTTTAACATTTTTAATATAGGTAAGGTGCTAAAAAATATCACATTAATAATTTTTCAATAAGAAAAAAAACAATACATAATAATCTATCTGTTTTTTTAATAAAAAAAAATAAAACGATGCATGACACATTACGCGCTGATAATGTTAGTAAAAAAACTATAATTATTGACCACGTAGTTTCAAAATGCAATAACAAATGACATTTGGCGACGTTCCATTCAAATGACTTTACACCCGTACCTAAAGATGTTTCACATCAAAAATTTAAATTTTTAACCGACTTCAAAAAAAGGAGGTGGTTCTCAATTCGGTTGTATTTTTTTTATGTTTGTTACCTCATAACTCAGTCATTAATCGATTTTGAAATTTTTTTTTTATTTGAAAGGATATACTTTCAGATCGGTCTCATTGAAATTTCATCAAAATCGGTTCACTAGTTCGGCTGATTTTAATAAAAGTGAGTAACGGCGTGTGATTTTTTAAGATAAATGTCACATTTTTACATATCAGACAGCGTAAGAAAGTCGGTTTAATAAAAGTGAGTAACGGCGTGTGATTCTTTTAAGGTAAATGTCACTTTTTGACACTAAAAAGTAAAAAATAAAAAACTTTTTAACAAAAAAAAACCTTCAAAAAACCACTAAAAAGAGGAAAATAATGAAATTTTGAGGTCTGTGCCAATTTAATAAAATATGAAGTTGGTTAAAAAGAAGATATTAATCACTATACTATACTTTTTTACCGACTTCATATTTTATTAAATTGGCACAGACCTCAAAATTTCATTATTTTCCTCTTTTTAGTGGTTTTTTGAAGGTTTTTTTATTGTTAAAAAGTTTTTTTTGCATATACTGATACTACTTTACAAAATGTATAACTTTTCTTTTTCGTGATACAGGATTTAACTATTATATTTTATCCAATTTTGAGCAGTTATTAACAATTTATAATTTTCGAAATGTCATTTTCTTAAAAACTTTGGTTACCATGCTGGACTAAGGGCCACTTTGTAATTTTGAGCTGTTTCAATTTATACATATATACATATACATATAAAAATTGACATTTTGCACCGGAAGTGGCTTATCCCGGCCGTCGCACCAGGATTTGACTAGGCAACCCTAGCGCTTTTTCTTTGTCATAATAAATACTACCTTCCCTGAAAATTTCATCCTGTCACAAATGAGCTTCATATATTAACGCCCGCCTCTTGGTCTATTACTACATATTAAAGAGAGTTGCGCAAAAAATATTGACTGATTGTTTTTTTTTTTTTTTTTTTATTATAAAAAAGAAAAGGTGCTTCGACTCGAAGTCATTAGCACAAAGTACATATAACGTATATAACGAGTTACATATTTTAAGGGCTTGAGAATAGCCGAGAGTGTAGCGGTGCTGTTGTTTACATGGCGTTGCTATGGTTCCTCTATTACAAGTCCCCTGTTCCCGGGTTCTAGCCCGAGAGCTGGTACAAGTGTCAATTGGATTTTCAATTTATTATTAGAAAAAAAATAATCAATTGAAAATATGAATTGGTGCTGGCCCAAATAACCTTAGCTGTTGGTGGTCTTTAAAACACAATTTCAACACAATTTTACATATTTTAATATTTTACAATTTAGTATGTTACAGGTAAGTACAGTAGTTAATTATATTTTGTTTATTAAATTTGTGTTGTTTATGAAGTTTATTGTAGATTGGTTTTTGATACTCATGCGCCAGTACTACGGGCTGGACTAAATAGCTAAAAATTAAAAAAATCTCTCTATTGGTAAAAATTTCGCTTATGTGAACAGACTGGAATTTTTTGTGAAACGTTCGATTATTTTTTTTTTTTACACTTGACATCTCGATGAACAAACTATATCCTGATTTCTTACCCCAACGGTGTGGCACGTAAAGAGCATATGTATATTTACTGGTTCAATTAACAATGCATGCGAATTGAACTAGCAACCGTAACTACCAAAGAGGCAGATAGCATCCTATACTATATGCAAATTGCTTTGGTGCCACGCTTGATTATTATTAGACTTCTAGCTCCTCCCCCCCTTCTCTTGCTTCCACTCTATAAACGTTACACATAATTATGCATATCACATATTATGGCCCTGATTCGTAGAGAACGTCGCAATCAAGTAATAGTGATGAGCGGAAATGTTATTTTTAACTACAGTTATAACTGTTACTGTTATTTAAAAATACAAAGTTTCAAATAACTGTTAAAAACACTGATCGTAGTGCCAAACTCTATCTACTTTAAAGGATTTTTATGTGTATTCTGTAGTCCTACAAAACAACATATTGTAACAAAACCCCAGATGCTACGTCACTGTTTCCAACAGAACATTCCAGAGTGAAGCGATTGTCTGTTTGTTATAACACAGTAGTGGAATAGTATCGAAGATTCCGGACGTTTCTATAGACAACGAGAATGCGTGCCGCTCTATATAAAGCCGCGAGTACAAGCGGTTGAGATCAGTC
This sequence comes from Mongoloraphidia duomilia, assembly GCA_039654895.1. Taxonomy (NCBI): domain Eukaryota; kingdom Metazoa; phylum Arthropoda; class Insecta; order Raphidioptera; family Raphidiidae; genus Mongoloraphidia; species Mongoloraphidia duomilia. Next base: position 31,213,636 of record CM077522.1, read on the forward strand.
AGTAATCTGTGCGCTACGGGATTAACCAGCGAAGTACGGGAAATAAATAACAAATATATAACGGTATTCTGTGAACATACCTGTTAAAATAAATATCCTTGTATTGTTAAGTGTTATAATTACCGTTTAAGTGTTTCATTGTTTAGAATTGACATTTTCGTTATTGTTTATTATTGTGTTTATAATTATTATAATTAATTATTGTAAATGAGAACACAAATTGGTTTCCGAATAAAAAAATTGGTTTAGAGACTAACATTTTTTAACCCTTAATACGTTTCTTAAAATAATTAAATTTGTCCCCGCTTGATAATAATTTTATCAAAGTCAGTACTAAATTAAATAAACTTCTGTGTTTTCAGGGTTCTTAACAATAGGGTTTTCCAGACTCTAGAAATAATGTAGTTTATTGAGGGTATTTTAAATTAAGTAAACAACATGTCGCTCGTGTATCTTTAAAAATATACCGCCCTTAGAATCGTGTTTGCTTTGCTGTTGTTCAGAGCCGGTCCAGATTCTTTGAACTCATGTCATTGGTTCTACCCTCTGATCGCTTTATTATTATTACAGTATATACATTTACGGTATACGACAACCGAAAACTAAGTATTAGTTGGTTATAAGGAGAGGGTTCTAAAAATAGAAAAGTATATGAAACGGACAAAAATAGTTACCTGACACTTGACATAATATCCTTAACACTTTTTCAGTTATAGAATATTACAGATCAATTCTTTCGACTCAAAGAATGCTTTCACATTTCTTTGCCATTTTCCTCAAATGGAATCGTTTAAAGCAGCGTTTCCTAAACTTTTTCGCCTATAGACTCCTTAGAGATTGGCAAAATTGTCGCGGAATACAAAACTGAGTAATTTATTTAAGTTTTTTGAAGTGAAACTTATTTACGTACGGTAGAATGAACTGGATTCATCTGTCGAAAAACTAATGTAACCATAGCATTGGCATATACTAATACTACATGTATGAAGTGAAAGAAATATTATATTATCACTGTTTTCCGTACGACGTTCTTACAGTTCGGCCGTCGCCGACCGAACTGTATAGCTTTGCCTACAACTTACAAACTTGCTTTCGAGATCACTAATAATTATAGAATCACTGTTTACCGGACAGCCCTTAAACAGTTCGGCCGTCGTCGGCCAAACTGTATAGCTTTGCCCACTTACACAAGAAATGTGTCCGTGGACCCCCTCAAAAATATTTACGGATCCTAGTTTAGGAAAGTCTGGTTTAATAGAATGAAAGTAGCTGTCAAGTTATTTTGTTATTAAGAGACCTAAACCTAAATCTATAATGTATAGAAATGTCGATATTCTTTTGTGCGGAGAAGTTCTCTCAGATAAGGGCACTGGAAAAAAAATGACCGCGAGAAATTCATGCTTGACCGATTGAATACTTGAAGCTGTACTCACTAACCGCACGCGGCCTTGAATGTAAATAATTATCGACAATAAATGCTTTTCTGCACTTATTGACATACTAACTGACTGATCATCATTAATAAGGCTATAAAGAAGACAGACAAGTGCGGGTAGAACTCGCATCCTGAGGGTTCCGTGCTGTTATAACAATTAAATAAAAATAAAGTTTGTGACCTATTAATTCCACATAGAATTATAAATTAACTAGCTGCCCTGTCCGGCTTCGCCCGGGTGCAATACACTATTCACTCGCTTCGCTCGTTCACTTGAATATTATAATTACATTACTCACTCGCTTCGCTCGTTTGCTATATATATAAACCTTCCGTGAAAAATTATCTAACTGATGGTGAAAACCGCATCAAAATCCGTTGCGTGGTTTAGGAATTACATTACTCACTCGCTTCGCTCGTTCGCTATATATATTGTGATGATGTATCCTTTATCATCACAAACTTTCCTATTTTATAACCTTAATCTACCTTATTATATTTTCTTTTACTTCTATGGTTCTCTCAAATACGATAAGGTCCGGCTCAATTTTGAAAATAATTTAAATAAACACTGAGTGATTAGTGTAGCTGTGATTAACGGATTTTTAAGTGAAAACATTTTTCGGTGTTTCTAACAATTAACCTACCACGGCAACGGAATAATATAAACAGATTTTTTCATAGATCGAACGGAGCCATTATGGCGACCGGACGTGTATTTTTAAGTTCCACGAATAAATCTTTCCAAGATTCTATTTTAGCTCTTAAGTTTAATGAACGTTGGAGTTAATACAACAAAAATGGGTTGGCTTGACGTAAACAACATACCTTGGTTTGTTGCATCCCATTCATATTAGATATATTATTAGAATAAAAAAAACGCCGGTATATGGTAATGTATTGAACCAATCTTTCTTTCCTTAATTTAAGCAATTTATAGAATGAATCCTTATTCATTATTTAATTATAATTGTTAATTTTTTTTTTACTTTCACACTGTCCAAATGGCAGTTCGTTTATTTTCGGCGTTCGCCGTTTTTGTGTACTTCGGTGTGGTGTTACCAACCTAAAAATGGTTGAGTCAAATCTTCCCTACCCTAACCTATCTGTTCAACCTTGACCTAGAATTTAAGCACTACTTGTTGCCGATCAGCTGTTCAACAATCAGCTGGATTATGCAATAATTATTTACATGTAAATATAAAAAAAAGAAATAAACCTAATTTATCCTCATCCATATATTATTTATTTAGTGGACCGTACACCGACCGGATCGATTATCTGGCTAATATAAATTTCCTCTGGGATTTCTGAATCGATCAAAAGGGCCCACAATTAACATAACTGCAGCCACTGATCGATCCCGCTCTTGGCCGGTTCACTCGAGTTCCTTTTTCCTGCCCTATTTTAATTTATCCAGGTGGGAGTTCGACTACCGAAGACGAGCGCACCCTGCAAGGCTCACAATATATATATAAACCTTCCGTAAAAAATTATCTAACTGATGATGATAACCGCATCAAAATCCGTTGCGTGGTTTAGGAAGAGTTAGCGGTTATACAGACAGACAGACGCGGAAAGCGACTTCATTTTATACTATGTAGAGAAGATGCAAGTTTCGAATTTTTCTCTTACTTGTGCTATAAGGCCTTTCTTAAATTTAAAGATTTTAGGTCAACGGAAAGTACCCTATAGGTTTTGATGAGTGAGTCAGTATCAAAAAAATACGTGCTTTTTTTAAATCCTTTTACTGCATTGAGTTAGAAGCTTGAATTTTTTACATGATTATAATAATAATAGTCTTTATTCCATAAAAAATGCTGCAATATACCGTGTGGAATGAGTCAAGGAAATATAAAATACATGAATACATAATATTATACTAAATTTAAAAGTTCGTGTTAAAGAATTCTTCTAGACTGTAATAATTGCAGTGATTTAGCAATATTTTAATATTGTTTTTAAAATTGCTATAAACTCTTATAATTGCGTTGAGTGGACTGTTATTAGTTAGGTACTGAAATCTTAGACTGCATTGTTACAAACTTTCTTTGTTGCGTGTTGCAGACCTTAGAATTTTATATTAATTTCAACGTGATCCTCAGACGTTCCGGAGAAAAAGGGTCCTCTAAAGGTTCCGTTTTCTTTTCGATCTGTGGTACGGAACCCTAAAAATGAAAAAAATAATTGATGAATGACTGTTTCCTATTAGTAGTCATTGCGTCAAACACAATGGTGTTTATTTCATGTCAATTTACTTGTATAAGTAAACTTTGAAATTTTAATACCTGCTTACGTCATTAGAGTTAAAGCTCGTTCGCTGCAAATATTATATACTCTATATAACCAGGCCGCCTATGTTTCCTACACACAGATCTCGCAGGTCCACAATAAGGTAGATGTTGTATTAAATATATGGGCTGTAGTTAGTGAGCCGTGATGTTTGGCGCTAATGATGTCAGCCTCTTGAAAGGAAAGTCAATTTCAAAATTTTATTGTGAAGCCGTTTTAAGTGCTAGACAAAAAGTCCGATGACGTTATTTTAGTTAGACGGAGCTCATTCCAATGATTTATTAAAAAAAATAAGTATTTAAAAAATAATTAAAAACACTTAATATATCAGGCACTAGTAGAAACTAAATGTGTTTCTCTTCTATAACGATAATTTAAATGAAATATAGGCACAGTGAGTGCCTCACGCTTTTAAACGTTGTAGAAGAGAAATAAATTTATTTTATACTTTTTAGTGCGTTAATATCTAAGTGACAAGCGGTTTTTATTTTTTTTTAAATAGGTTATATGTTTATATTTTCAAATTTTTAGTCATTATATTATTATATTTAATTTTAAACTAAGAGACACGCTTTCCCACCATCAACACCGTTACTTCCACCACGTCTTTTAATTTCCATTTTTTTTGTCGTTATAGAAATATTATTATAGCCAAAATATCAGAATATTGTATTGTCATCAAAACTACATGATAATTATATGACTGCAAAGTTTCACGTCTATGCGGAGGGAAGTTACCTTAGGAATTGTCATTCCTGAAGCAGAAACGTAAAAGTTTTACAGTTCGCAAAACCTTCCTTAAACTTAGAATGAAATATAGAGAATTTTAATCTATTGTTACATTGATGAAAAATATTTAGAGAAGCCGATTTTCATTTTCAAGAACATATTTTTGAAGAAACGCTAAGTTAAAACCAGTTTTATTTGCGAATGAATTTACTTTTAATTTTGTTTTCGTTCTGTTGTGCCCGATTTGAAAGAGAAATATAATGTTTTCAATATTTTTAAAGGACCTTTTATTGGCCACAGAAAAAATGTTAATTATTTCGAACAATGTGTTCGCGGTTTGTTCAGCTGAATAAAACTTTGAATATTTAAGTTGATACTTGTTTGTTACATAAACAGTTATTTGTAGTCATTAAAAACAAACTACTGAAAAATATGCAGATTGGCTTCATTACTTTCGCTTGCCTTATTTTTCATGAATATATAATAATACCAAAAACATTCAACAGGTGTTACAAAAACAATTATACACTGCTATTATTATAATTAGGAAAATATTAATTGACGTGCACCTATTAATTAATTATCTATTGTTATTAGTGATTGAATAAAAACAATAAAAATTTCGATTTACACTGAACAAAATTTCACAAATTTTTCAACCAATAAATTTTTTCGGATGTAATTGGTTTTTATTAATATAAAGTTAGGTATAGGCTTATATAATATGCCTGACAGCTGGTGGTCTTCAATCGAGTCTTCAATTAAAATTATTTTGTTAATAACATTCATTCACTGTCAATGATGTTTTGTTATTAAAAAAAAAAACATTCAACGAACACTGCTTATAGATTTACAAAAATTTTTTTTCAAGTTAGAATCATAATATAAGTTCTTTCATATTCTATAACTACTTTAATGAAATAGATTCAGAACATTAAATACATGTTATTTAATTTATGTATTTTTACAGTTGGGGGCCTTCTACGATTTTGATCCGTAGAACAGCGTATGAATATTAGCTAAACATTTCCTTCTAAGAGTGGTAGGTAAAAAATGATTCGTTAATTTCGATGACCTCACCAGAAATTCTTCTTTAATCTATCGTTTTGAAATGTTTTTCTAAAATAGTGCAAAAATAGTCAAAGCAATAGGCTTGCAATTTGCATATTCAGCGTTCCAATTTTTTATAAGCATTATTTTTTTATAACTTTTTTTTAAATATAACTCGAAATTTAGTGAGCACACAAAAAAAATCTGTATATATCTCACAACACCTAAAGGCATAACAAAAAATTTAATATTAACTTTTTTTTGTAAAGATCGAAGATCTTTCAGCTGCAAAGACCTCATGTCATTTTGGGCTCGCAGTAGGTATACTGATGTTTTAGAATATTTAATAGCGCATATTAAAAGAAAATAGAAGTGTCAACTCGATAAAGTGGATTTTAATATTTGATAAGATTTCCCTGTCCAGACAAAATGTTCATTCTTTTCATTCCACAAGGTTGTTGCCGTCAATAATTAATGAAAATTCAGAATGAAATACCTATCATCGATCGACATAAAAACTGACGGCTTAAAAATATAAAGATTTTAAGTGAGAGTTTGAAAGGATTTAATTAAATTAAACAGTTTAACATTGTTACCAAAATTATTAATTTAATCTTTCAAAAAACTCGGGTCGCAGTGCCAAACCCTGCCGACAATATAGTGTATTTGCTAATACAGGCATTGTGGCATTATTATGTGAACTTAAGTTTGTTTTTTGACAAAATAAAAATTTAACCCCTTAATACATCCCTTAAAATAATTAAGTTTTTCTAAATTTCGATATGGATTTTATCAGTACAACATCTGCACCAAATTAAATACACCCTTCCATAAGTAAATCCATATCAACAAACTAGTGTTTTCATAAAACTTGAAAGTCCGGTCCTGTCGAGCCGATTTTATTAAAATTTTAGCAGCACATTTTAATCTTTACTAAAGAGTTAAATTCCAATTTTGAAACGATTTTGACAATTTTTTTGGTATTTTTGGGCCCAAAAACTTTTTGGAACTCCTAAATACAACCCTTAAAATGGTCTGATCCGGCCCATTTTAAATAGGCTTCTTGCGGTGATGGGTTCCAATGTGTGTACCAAATTTCGTTTAAATCGATTGTCTGTCGAGAGTTATCGTGTACACACATATATATATAAATATATATATACATACATATATATATAAACATTTTCAAAAATGGTGGCAAATTGTTCAGGAGGCTATGAAACGTCGAGAAATTTTGGTCCGACCCCTAGGTCCCGCCATCCGACCGACGCCAATAGTGTATGTGCCATATTCCATGGCAAATACACTAATAATGCCAATTTGTTGAAAAGAACAATTAATTTAATTCGTTAAAGACATGACGTGGGTGTGGCTTCAAAAACATGGCCGGCAAAAAATTGCATTTTAAAAAAAATTTACATATGTGATAATAGTGTTGACGATTAAAATGCTATAAAATTTGAGTGAATTAATATCTTAGGTTGGTGATAACCCAAACCAATAAAATATATATGATGCAGAACGAATTTTATCTGTCGGAAATTTAATTAAATGTGGAATAAATTGTGAAAAAAGTGATAATGATGTGATATGAATTAAACGCGCTATGTTTACAAACGTCAAACATGAAAGAAAAACCCCATGAAATAAATGTTATAATATCTTAGGTTGGAAAAATATTTTTAATAATTTGTTCTTGTAAAGCAGAGTTGGGAGAGAAATGTAATTACATGTATATTATACACTTTTTTAACATTGTAAACACAATTATTTTATTTACTTTTTAGGTTAACTTACTTGGTAGTATATAATCACATTTTTTAATATGTAAAGAACATATTTTCATTGTTCGAGTAACTTCTTTTAATTTCAATAGATTTTTGTACGCTATATATTTACTTATCAATGTTTTCAACATTATTAAAAAACATTTTAATACCAACAGTATGATGCTTCGGAAACTTATGAAAAATAACATCTAATTCTTTAGCAGGTTTACTTTGACAACCGTTTACTACACAACAAACTCTAGCTTTTGATTTTTTAAGTTCTGGAAAACGTTCAATTTCCATTTTAACTTTTTTATTTAATAATAAATTATTTAAAACATGTCAATGTTAACACCATTTATACGAACTAGACAGTTGCAATTTTATGATAGTGTTTAATTTTTAGCCACCAGATGCCATGTCTCAGTTCGTCAGTTCTCAATATGTCGATAAAAATACAAGTGGAATTATTGCATCAGTTTCAGTACTATAAACCATTAACGTGCCATTTTTACCCGACTACGAAAAAAATAACATAAAATGAAAAAGAATACATTTTACCAAGGCATGTTTAACTAAATCGTATTATTTTAACCTCGTCCAGCTACTGTGATTCATTCTTTACAGACCTTTCTGTATACGTCATATTATGCGTTTTATTAATATATTATCAAAGTTTGATACTTATCGAATGTGTACTCCAGTTTTGTGAAACATTTTATATACAGAAAATGTATCAGTCATATTCCTTAAAAGTTTTGTGTTTCCACGAACATATAACGTTTCAAGAACCTGGCGAGTTTAAAACTTATAAAATACAAACTATATTACCAACCTTACCAAAGTTGCACCTCGCATCTTACATTTAAATTAGCTACCTAAGTTTGTATTTTTAAAGTAAATTTACATAGCATTTACCTCTTTTATAAAAAGCTGTTTTAAAATCGATTTTTCTGAAGTTGATTAGAATGCTTATTATTCGAAACTGAAAGACATGCGTTCAAAAATATTCAGTAATTTAGGGGTTGAACATTTTAAAAATAACGCCTGCAGTATATTTTTCAAGAAAAATTAAAAATACCGCCAAATTAGGTAAAAAAGGTGTACGTTGGGTGTTACATAAATTATATTTTGTATAAACACGACTATAAGGGTGTTGATATATTTGAATGAATGAATTGTAAATTATAGACGCTCGACAACTGAGGTCATTAGCGTCTAGATATATTTGATGTACTAACTAACCTTAAAAGCGTTCTTAGGTTAATAAAGGTTAATTTAAAATTAAGTCGATTAAATGAACTGAAAAAAAAGAACTTGTTTATGAGCATTAATGTTACCGAATTGATATATTAAGCAGTTGGGTTACTTACGTCACGAGTTGTTGGATAAATTCTGGCACAGTGACAGCCGCACGTAAGCATAGCATGCCAGAAATGAACGGAACTCAGGAGGTACCGCGAAGTAGAGATGAGAGGGAAGGATCGCGGGAAACTCGGGAGTCACTGGAACGAGGAGTGAGATAGGAGGTATGGAATGACGTCACTGGAACAAAAGATGTGCGTCACACAGTACCGCACAAAAACTATGCCCTATTTAATGACGACGACTAATTTCTCTCTACGTCTTGCTACTCTATCTATACGGAGAGGTACCACTTAACTCATTAATTTTAAACCCCGAACTACACCGACACAGCGACACACTGACACAAAACAAGTAACTTTGATCTAAACTGTAAAGAGAATTGTATATGGAATTAGTTCAAGTCACAAAGTGGTATTTCTAAGAGTAAAATATTTTCAACTATCACTATAACTATATTTTTATTAGTCAAATAAGTGATAAATTAACCGGTCAACCTTAAAAATAAAAATGAACGTTTTGATTTTTTTAAATTAATAGGTAATTTAAATACAAAAAAAAAACTCGGGTCGCAGTGTATGTGCCATTTAGTAAATGTACTAATAACACAAAAAAATTAGACATTGCAGTTTTGAAAAATTAGGGGAAAGCTGAATTTTGGTCATGAAAAACGGTTTTTTGAGAATTTATCGGTTTCGTTCCATTTTTAGTAAAAAAAATGGTTATCGTCAATTTTGTAGACAATAAAATTGTCTACAAATTTTGTATAAACATTTTTTTTCTACGATTCATAGTTTTATTTATTTAAGTACCTGCGGCTCCCTCCCCTTCGATTCGTATATAACGGAATTATGCTGCTTCCTGATGACCTAACATAATGATTTGTACCTGTATTTTTGAGTTGGACTTTAAGCTAACGATTAATAGTAATTTTAACGAAATTAATGCACTAGTTCCGTAGTTATAAGCAAACAAACATGCAAACAGACAAACAGACTTTGTATTTTTTTACAAAATAAGTAAAAATAATATATAAACATACTTTTTACACTTTTAGAAAAAAATAATATGTATTCCAAAATATATGATGTAAATTTAACTTTATTAAGAAACGAATTTTTGTTGAAAAATTAGAAAGGCTCGTTCACTATAGCTGTAGATGTTCGTTTTGCACAATTTTTCAAAATTGTTTGGTCGAGTGACAGCACTTTTAAACAGATTTATTCTTTTTATAATGAATCATTACTGGTAGGTACTTGATCCTTTATAACTAAATATCTCGCTAAATATAAAATTATTTCAAAAATACAAAATATTTCAATGCTCTTATTAACTCCGCCTGTCAGACAAAAAATGTTATGATTGAAAGTGACTTCAAACCTATTAGTACGCTAGACGATAACAAAATCTAGAATGCCGTTTGTTCATCTAGCGGTCTTACGAGTTTCAAAATATTTTTGAGCATAATATTACAGATATATTTCTATGTGACATTGCTAAATTAAGCATAATATGTTTTCATTCTTTTTGAGGACAGTGTGGTCCAGTGGTTAGCGTCGCGGTCTCTGGATCAGATTTTCGTGGGCTCAAATCCCGCCTCCGCTCATGGATGTTTTGTGATGTCATTTAGTTTTAAGAGTGTTGCTATTTAATATAATCAAGACGCTAATGATCTAAGTTGTCGACGCGTCTATAATTTACAATAAATTAAATGTTTTCATTCTTGGTTAAAAACAGACACTGTCCTTATTAGGTACATGGTACCTTGTATGGTACAGGTACTACATATAAAATTATTTAAAAGCTAGATAAATAAATTATTCATCAGAACATCGCACACCGATATTATAATTTTAAATGAAAACTCGCCTATGACTGAACCATATTATATTCCTTTAACAACACAGTTCGAGAACGGGAAAAATGCCAACAGCGTTAAAATAATTAGGAACGCAAAGCAAACAATATTATCGCAGTGATTGCTCAACGTAAATAGATGATGGAGATACAGTAACACAATGCTATGTGTATCTCTGTTATTTGTATAAATAAAACCCTCATCCTAGGATGAGGTTTTTATTCGTCTCTCATAGTTTGTCGGCGTCAGTCCTAGGAATGATGCCGATAAACTATGAGAGACGATTCCTTAGTTGAATTTAAAAGAAAAAGTTCCTATAGAAAGAGGTCCAAAAATGCTTTGTTAAAGAGTTGCAGCCCCCTGAAAATTTTAATTTTTCATGCATTTAAAAATACAAATTTTCGAAGTGCCGCAACTCCGCAACAAAGCGTTTTCGGCTTCCAGTCCTTAGGAACTTTTCTTCTAATAATCAACTAAAGAATCCGTCTCTCATAGTGTGTCGGTGTCATTTTTAAACACCCTGTATGTATGTACATATATGATCAATGATCATAATACATGGCTAAATTTTCTTATATGACCATATATGGACATTGGACATAATAATATATAATCATTTTTTCCCGGGATTGACATTAAAAATATGAAAAATGTACCTATTTGCCAATTTTTAGTCCAATTTATTCAAAATTATTAACTCTCAATACCACACGGGGGTTCAGCGGACCCCGCAACTTTAGTTGTTATTGCTCTTCAATTTTTTCCCCCAATTACAATGAAAAATTATTATTTAAAAAAATGTTTAATATACCAAACATCGTTTTTTTGCGAAGTAACTGAAATTTGAAAATACTTTGATTTACCAATTTGTGTCGGGGTTTGTTAAACATCAGTGTGGTGTCTATAGAGCTAATTTGTAAGCTAAGATTTACTGTTTATGATGATACTGGCGGTACCCGTCCGGCTTCGCCCGGGTGCTAAGAAATCCCGGATGCAATACACTACTCACTCGCTTCGCTCGTTCACTTGAATATTATAAATACACTACGCACTCGCTTCGCTCGTTCGCTTGAATATTATAATTACATTACTCACTCGCTTCGCTCGTTCGCTATATATATAAACCTTCCGTGAAAAATTATCTAACTGATGGTGAAAACCGCATCAAATTCCGCTGCGTGGCTTAGGAATTACATTACTCATTCGCTTCGCTCGTTCGCTATATCATATATACAGTGTGTCCACAGACTCATCCTCAACATGGGGATCTCCGTTGTTATGGGAGATAGAGATTTGGTTAAATGAGACAAAATGTGCAGAATCTCCAGTACTACTACCCTGCGTAGTCAAACTTTCCATATTTTGCTTGGTTCGCGACCGACAGTTGAAAAACGAGATTTACCCATTTTCGTTTTTTGTTTATAACTCGCTTATTAAGTAAGTTAGAAAAAAAATATTTGCACTTTCTTAAGGCCCTTTTTTATGAAGATTTCAAATCTCTTTTCATATTTTTATTTACTTTTATAGTTTTAGAGATACTTGTATTAACTTTGTTTTTTTAAATACACGGCAAAGATGGCCATGACACCATTCGAAAGACATTTTTTTTCTCTTTAATTTGATAAAAGGGTTGACGGATTTATTTTCAAAAATAACAGAGTTATACGTAAAACACTGATTTTTAATAGTAGGCTATGCTAAATTAATTGATAAAACAACAGAAGGCTTAGCAAACAGTTGAAATTCGCGTTGGCTTAGTAAACGGCTGTTTTGTTTTAGCTGTCAAAGTGTAGTTTGTTGCTAATTTGTCAGTTTACAAAGTTATTTATTAATTTTACTTTTGTTATCATGGAACCATTTTGTAACAGTGAAAAATTTGATATGATATCTTGTTACATTCTATGTCACAAAAATTCGACCAGAGCTGCAGAAATGTACTTCGATCAATATTCAGAACGAAGACAACCTCATTCGTCTATTTACAGAAACTTACGAGTAAATTTAATAAACTATGGATCATTTAAAAAGCCGTTTACTAAGTCAACGCGAATAAGTAAAGAAGACAAAACTACTGTTTTACGATCAATTGTTGAAAATCGCTTATTTTTCATTGTTACAAAATGGTTCCATGATAACAAAAGTAAATTTAATAAATCACTTAGTAAACTGACAAATTAGCAACAAACTACACTTTGACAGCTAAAACAAAGCAGCCGTTTACTAAGCCAACGCGAATTTAAACTGTTTGCTAAGCTTTCTGTTGTTTTATCAATTAATTTAGCATAGCCTACTATTAAAAATCAGTGTTTTACGTATAACTCTGTTATTTTTGAAAATAAATCCATCAACCCTCATATCAAATTAAAGAGAAAAAAAATCTCTTTCGAATGGTGTCATGGCCATCTTTGACGTGTATTTAAAAAAACAAAGTTAATACAAGTATCTCTAAAACTATAAAAGTAAATAAAAATATGAAAAGAGATTTGAAATCTTCATAAAAAAGGGTCTTAAGAAAGTGCAAATATTTTTTTTCTAACTTACTTAATAAGCGAGTTATAAACAAAAAACGAAAATGGGTAAATCTCGTTTTTCAACTGTCGGTCGCGAACCAAGCAAAATATGGAAAGTTTGACTACGTAGGGTAGTAGTGCTGGAGATTCTGCACATTTTGTCTCATTTAACTAAATCTCTATCTCCCATAACAACGGAGATCCCCATGTTGAGGATGAGTCTGTGGACACACTGTATAAAATTCTCGTGTCGCGGTGTACGTTATTGAATTCCTCCGAAACGGCTTGACCGATTTTAATGAAATTTTGTGTGCTTATCGGGTAGGGTGGAGAATCGGACAACGTCTATTTTTTATCCCCCTAAATGTTAAGGGTGGTCCACCCCAATTTTTTTTTTTTTATTTTTTGGACAAAATTTTTTGTTTTAATTTTTTCATGATTCAGCATTCAAAAATACATACAACTCTAAATTTTCACCCTTATACGATCAACCCCTGTCTAATATATAAAATTCTCATGTCACGGTGTACGTTATTGAACTCCTCCGAAACGGCTGGACCGATTTTTATGAAATTTTGTGTGCTTATCGGGTAGGGTGGAGAATCGGACAACATCTATTTTTCATCCCCCTAAATGTTAAGGGTGGTCCACCCCAAAATTTTTTTTTTTAAGTTTTTAGCCAACATTTTTTGTTTTTAATTTTTTATGATACAGCATACACAAATACATACAAGCCTAAATTTTCACCCCTCTACGATCAACCCCTATTTTTGTCACGGTGTACGTTACTGAACTCCTCCGAAACGGCTGGACCGATTTTGATGAAATTTTGTGTGCTTATCGGGTACGGTGGAGACACGGACAACATTTATTTTTCATCCCCCTAAATGTTAAGGGTGGTCCACCCCAAATTTTTTTTTTTTATTTTTTGGACAAAATTTTTTGTTTTAATTTTTTCATGATTCAGCATTGAAAAATACATACAACTCTAAATTTTCACCCTTATACGATCAACCCCTGATTTTTAATCGCGATTTTTATATTAAGCTTTAAAAAATACATATATGGCGAACGAGCGAAGCGAGTGAGTAGTGTATTTACAATATTCAAGCGAACGAGCGAAGCGAGTGAGTAGTGTATTCATAATATTCAAGCGAACGAGCGAAGCGAGTGAGCAGTGTATTTATAATATTCAAGCGAACGAGTGATACATAAAATTCTCATGTCGCGGTGTATGTTATTAAACTCCTCCGAAACGGCTGGACCGATTTTGATGAAACTTTGTGTGCTTATCGGGTAGGGTGGAGACACGGACAACATCTATTTTTCATCCCCCTAGATGTTAAGGGTGGTCCACCCCAAATTTTTTTTTTTATTTTTTGGACAAAATTTTTTGTTTTAATTTTTTCATGATTCAGCATTGAAAAATACATACAACTCTAAATTTTCACCCTTATACGATCAACCCCTGATTTTTAATCGCGATTTTTATATTAAGCTTTAAAAAATACATATATGGCGAACGAGCGAAGCGAGTGAGTAGGCGAAAATATTCAAGCGAACGAGCGAAGCGAGTGAGTAGTGTATTAATAAAATTCAAACGAACGAGCGAAGCGAGTGAGTAATGTAATTATAATATTCAAGCGAACGAGCGAAGCGAGTGAGTAATGTAATTATAATATTCAAGCGAACGAGCGAAGCGAGTGAGTAGTGTATTTATAATATTCAAGCGAACGAGCGAAGCGAGTGAGTAGTGTATTTATTATATTAAAGCGAACGAGCGAAGCGAGTGAGTAGTGTATTTATTATATTCAAGCGAACGAGCGAAGCGAGTGAGTAGTATATCAATAAAATTCAAACGAACGAGCGAAGCGAGTGAGTAATGTAATTATTCCTGGAAATAACGTATATGGCTAAACAACGTTTGCCGGGTCAGCTATACTAAATATACGTGAGCGGAGCAATGGGTGACCGCTATTAAATCATAATTTCATACCATCCGAGCGAAGCCGGACCGGGTCCGCTAGTATATATATATATATATATAAACTTTCCGGGAACAATTCCGTCATATATGATTTTTGCGTAACTTTAACCGTTTACGCAGCGCACGCAACAGAAGCTCTCAAAAGGAATAATTTTTCCCGTTTTTGCAACATTTTTCATTGGTGCTCCGCTCCTATTGGTCAAAACGTGATATTATATAGCCTATAGCCTTCCTCGATAAATGGACTATCCAACACAAAAATAATTTTTCAATTCGAACCACTAGTTCCTGAGATTAGCTTGTTTAACCAAACAAACAAACAAACTCTTCAGCTTTATAGTATTAGTATAGATTTAAATGTTACAATTTCCATTCTTTACTTTAAATTTTTTAAATAAGTGTAATGACGAACTGCAGACACATTTTATATGTAAATATTTTGAAAAAAAGCAGTTACTTTAAAAACGAGTGTAAGTACCTACCTACTTATTTTCAAAAAAGTCGAGAAAATTCTTGAATGATATTTAAACGGCCGCCATTTTAAAAGAAAGATAGTGGATCATGAGCAGACCTATTCAAGAACTCATTGAGGGTAGCTGAAAATTTTTATACCTCTTTTGTAGTTCTACGTTGCATAGAACGGGACTTATAAGTCGTATAAAAATGTAAACATCAATATGTTTTATTTTAATTAGAAATGTCCTTTTTAAGTGTTATTTTAAAATATGAGTGTTACTCTACACTATATACAGTTATCAAAATGCATTTCATGTTTCATTGTGAATGTAAAATGAAAATACAAAAGCTTTTGGTAATAAAATTTATATTAAGCACATTTGTGACCGCTTATTAAATAATTCATAAGCGAGAAATTGTTTCTGATGGAACGTAGATATTAAATAAAACACACGGTACAAAAAAAATCTCGCGTGGATTAGCATTTTGTTTTATATGGAAGAAGAGTTTTATATGCTATTGTTTTTTTTTTTTGTTTTTTTGCTAAAAAATAAAAAACCACGTTAGTTATAAACTTTTACAATTGTCCTGAAAGAAAACAATATTTAAAAAAGATGGTTTTTTATTATAAAATTAACATAATATGTTATATGATGATCAGGGAGGTTCAAAAATAGCGAAAAAACGTTACGTACGACTTGAACTTAAAGAATTTGAGATTAGTTTTATAAGAATCAAGATTAACAACTTTCCTACTATTACTGTGAACGTTTTGGCATCTATTCTCATATCTTCATCCTGATGAAGGTATAAAATATACGTGAATTAATATTGGAATATTGAGAATTAATAATAAAAAGAAGTTAATCCAATCTTTTGTAAGTAACATTGAGGCTTCAATTTTTACTGATATCTTATTCATAAGATTTTTTATTATTATTTTTGTTATGATGATCTAGGAATCTCGTCCCTATGGTGATTTTCAATTGAATATCTCAAGATAGGTCACAGCTCTAAATATTGTTTGTTACAAAATAATGGCTTGAAATATAAATGTTATATCAAAACTAATTTTTACCCTATTGTTAGTATAGTCCTTATTTGGTGAACGTCTTACCTATTTGCTTAATTAGAACTCCTATATAATTAATTGATAATCGATTTCATAAATGTCAAAAAATTTACAATTAATATTTTTACTATTTTATTATTTTTTACTATAGTTAAAAGATATTAAAGAAAATATACGAATATCGAGCATTACTCCCCTCCCCTTATCTCTGAAACTACTAAGCCTAAAATTTTGAAAAAATAGGGAATATAGATAGATAGATAGATATTTATTTTGTCAATAATTGAGATATAAATCTATTTGACACGTCAAAAAAAGTTCACATTAAAATATTAAAATATAAGAAATATAAAATTACTGGTAACATAAAAATTCATCTACACTGTAAAATGCTCGCTCTAATAAGAATTTTTTTATATTTTCCTTGAAAACTGAGTAGGTAATATTTTTTGACTTTTCAGGTAGTTTATTGTAAATGTAGGCTGAATAATTTTCTGTGCAATGCTTGTATACATCTTTTGTTGCCAATGGTAGTTTTATGGCTCTTTTTCCACGAGTATCATAGCCAAGGCATAGTTTGCCATATTTTTGCTTAGGCCTTACTCATAGTTTACAGGAAAACCTAAACGAATGTCCTAAGTCTTAATACTACGGAACCCTCTCCACGCGAGTCCGACTCGCACTTGACCGATTTTTTTTAAATAGATGCCTTTATATATTTCTTGTGTGGGTATTTCAAAAATTTTGTACATAAGTTCGAGACCTTATTCACGAAGCTAGTTTAGATTGAAACTGTCATAAGCTATTGCATGGAATCGATTTTGATTTGTCACTACTAACATTTGAAATAGTTATTTTCACAATACCACTATTGAAAATTCGATTTTCGGTACCTGTTTAGCGGGTTGAAACTGAGGTTTCAACCCTATAGGGATGAATATTTTCAGTTGCCGGTTTTTACTGTTTTTTAACATTGTTAAGAGGGAGATAGAGCGATTTGACATGAAAACCAGTCCTATACTTTCCACCTAGTAAAGAATGCCCCCTAACATTTTCCCGACAAAACGGAAAATCATTCTCTTCTCATATTCTTTAATGCAGTTATAAAAAGCATGGCCATCTAATTTGTTTATTGATCTACTAAACACCACCTGAATCATAGGCATCTTGACTAGGCAGATAAAAGAAGTCTTGCGCCCATTTTTTTTGAAAATATTTTTTTTCTTTTTTTTTAGAAAAAAAATATTACGATTTTATTAATATTTTAATATCTAGAATGCATTTATATTTTTTTATCTATGATAATACATGACATTGAGAACATTAGAAGTTATTGTAATGGGTCCGAAAATCGAAATCAAAATGTATATCTAACAAATTTTTATGTTTCAAGGTCACTACACTATTTTTAGAAAGATGTATGTTTGTGTGTGCATGTGTGTACGTACGTATGTGTCCATTTCTTTCTAAGACGAAATCTCGAGAATGAAAAATGATATCGACTACGTTAGGGTGCCAATCGACGCGTATTAGCGTAAATATGATCTGAAAGAAATTTTTTCAAAATCGGTTCAGCCGTTCTTTTTTCTTAACCAAATAGGCTCCAAAAAAGTAGATTTTACACAATATCTCGCGAATAAAAAATTATATCGACTTCGTAAGGGTGTCAATCGAGGCGTGTTAACGTCATATTGATCCGACATAAATTTTATAAAAATCGGTTCAGCCGTTTTTTTTTCTTTTTTAATTATTGTTAAAAATAAATAATAATTATGTTTTAATGATGAAAATGATTACTTTTCTGTGTAATATCTAATTTAATTATTATTATTAAATATTTATCAAACTGGGAAGTTCGTCGTGTGGACCTCAAGGGTCGCACTTTTGTTCTAAAAAACGACCCACCTCACGGCTTGTTTTAAATATCTTAAGGTTCACTGAACTGATTTTTTTCAATATCTAATAAGATCAGAGTTAAATTCTGACAAAAACAATAAAACAAACCGCTTGATCTTATGTTGCTTCGTTTTTAAGATATCGAAGACGAACAAATGGTTCGTCTTCGATATCTTAAAAAATTAAATTTTCGGATTGAATCTAATATTTTCCTACAATAGTAGAGGTGGGAAGTCAAATGTTCCTATATGGGAATCAAAATAGACCTATCTTGATAAGACGTAAACATATTATCTCATTTCCGTTATATTAATTCTTTGTCCTCTCTATGCTTTTAAGTTACTACATTGTACCGTATAATAATAATAATATGTATAACGTAGATGGTGAAGTACAGATCAGACTTCCAAGTCTGCGCTTTGACAAATTAGACACGCAACCATGACAGCAGGGTGAAGGTGACATTGTCTTCTGACAAAAGGAATGTGAGATGAAACTTATTGTTGCTATGTGATTTAATATTAAGATTATGTCAACATTCCTTAGAAACCCTTTACTCGCGACATAAACTACAGAAAGTGAAAAATGATAACCAGAACAAATAATAGTTTATCTTCAATTTCAGAACTTCTAATGACTACACTATAACGCCGGAAGGTTTCTCAGTTTCGCAACTTGAATTTAAAACCGAACAAACCATTCACCTCGATGATCGGTTTTTTTGTCTTTGCAAATCCCATTGTTTTCTTTTTCACTAACCAAATCACTGAAATGCACAGTAACTCTGGAAAGCTTACTCTCTATACCACTCTGTGCGTGGAATGCGAGTAGAGACAGACATAGTTAATAGAGCCACCTGTCCTTGTTCCACTAAAGTCTTAAAAGACTGTACGACAAAGACAGGTGGCCCTATACTCGCTAGCAGCACGTCAGTTTACGTTCCAGAATTTCTATATTTCAGTGATCCAAATATGAAACTTGACATGAATATTGATTTGTCAAATTTGTCATAATTTTACGAAATTTTATTAACCACATCATTTAATTTGAGAAATCGTGGAAGTGTCTTAATTTTTAATAATTATTAATTCTACAATTTTTATTTTTTTTATTTGAAGAGAAATAAGCTGCTTCGACTAATTGTCACTAACACCAAATGTACAGTGTACTATATGTTACAATAGTGTGTGTCAATGAAGCATTATAGGTAAGTAATACTTTAAAGTAATATACACATAGATATAGAAATCCGGGATGTAGTATAAAGTGCCACTTTAGACGAGGGGGTGAAGCCATTCAGGGGAAAGTGCATGTCTGTCTTATGGACATGTCCATGCTATGCATGTGCCCACGTTCTATTGGCCGCGTCTTTGCGCATGCTCAATTGCGTCAGATGCAGTCATCCGCGCCTTTGCGCATGCTCAATTGTTCGTACAGCGCTTGCGCAACTGAAGCGACCAATAGAATGCGGACACACTTGCTTCCTCACCCCCCTCCCTCAACAGCAACAACCCACTCGCTTGTACTACATCCCCAGATTTCTATATCTATGAAAATACAATAAAAACATATTATACGTTGTGATTATAACTTATGATAATTAATTTGTTTCAGGTAGGTACATAATATTATTTCAGAACGGTCTAAGAGCAGCTCGATAATGCGGATTGAGTCTAAAGTTGACGTCAGACGATAAGTAGCCTAATAGTAAAATACAGTATTACAGAATGTAAATTGAAATATTAATCGAAAAGGCCGCGCCATATCCAGTTGCAATATGACTTATTTGATTTTAATGCTAACTTTAATGTCCAATTTTTTCTTCCTTCCGTTATGTCAAACATTAAATTCGGTCTGCCGTTACAGCGCATAAGTCAAAAAAGGAAAAATGAAATTTGTATGAATAATGTATGATCCATTGCAGATACATTCATTTCTGCACTATGTAAAATATAATGTATGTATAATGTATCCAAAGTGCATTAGTGTGTATACTGTATATACTTATTATACATAATATTATGGTGTCAAAATTTTCGGTAATGCACCTCTAATTATTTTTCTTCAAAACTTCCAATAAAAAACATCCGTTATTTTAATAAATAATAAATGCGATTCACGCAAAACAAAAATATATTCTCAACATTACAATACGCAACCAAACATTCAACATATTTTTTAAACGTTCATGTTGTATGTCTTTTTGTTTAATTTAGGGCAAAAAATAAATAACTAAATACTTTTTCAAGCACACAAATATATATCGGGTGTTCCAAACATCGGGGAAACATTTTTGTATGGTTTAAAGGAAAGTAAATAATTAAAGCGATACAAACTTTTATAAACATAAGATTCCTCATAACTACGACACAAAATCAGTATGACATAAATAAAAGATTTTTGTTCATTTGAAAACCAAAACACAGATGATATGAAAACGCAGTAGTAAATAAATCCGCAGTTGGCGAGACAGAAACATTTTAAAGAGACTAGATGCACTGTTGATGAAGAAAAACATCCCGAAAGTTTGTTTTTTTTCCAAAATATATGTGTAAAATATCATGTATAATTTTTTTAACTACAAAAAATAGCGGATCTGCGCTTGGCAAATTTGTGGTTGAAAAGAGATAATTATATAAAAAAAACTTACTGAGCAAAAAGTGTGGAGAAATTCTTTTCGGCTGATCCAATCTCTCTCCAGCAACTGCTAGTCATTTGTTCGGCGAACAAGGCCTTCGTGATCCAGTCCGGACACTTAGACAAAACTGTACGCAAAGTGCTGGTAAGTAGGCGTACCGCGCCTTTAACCAAATGACGATCGACTTTAAGCGGAAGTGCTCTGATAGCCAGTAACCCGACCGGAAGTCCGTCGTTCGGCGAAGCTCTGACACTTTCACTGCTCACAGTCTTAATGCCACGCTTATTGACTACTTTGTTTGCTGAACTCTCACCGTATTTATTTTTATAATTAATAGAAAACAAATTATTACGAATTTCTTGAAAATCGTCGGCGCGATTAAATAAAAGAAAATTGTCATTTTTTAACAAATAATTCACGTGCATATCACTAATATCATCACTTAACAAACTTCTTTTTGATTTTCGATTTTGTTGTTTATTATTGCTATTTTTGACAATGATGTTTTCATTTGACGGCTGGAAATTTGTTGTTAATGTCGCGTTGTTGTTGTTGTTGTCCGTGTTGTCAGATGAAATTGGCGTGACGCCAGTATCAATCCATAACCATACAAAATGGCCATCGACCATGTTCAGCCTTTTAGCTTCTTCGAGGACACGTTTAGCCACATGCAAGTTGCTCATCAATATCATCACTCCGCGAGTTGCTCTGGATATGTCAGCTAATCGTCTGCAACAACATAGATCAATATATTTATTTCTTCAAGTTTAATAATAATCATCATTTTTATTTTCCCATGTACGAATAATATAGGGGAAATTCGATTTTAGGCTAACCAGGGGCTCTCACTCCCGGGAAATTCTGAGTAAATACGGCTAGTATTAAATAAAATATGGAGTATCACAAAAAATAGCGCAAACTGAACATAACTGATAACTAATTAATATCGGTTAGGTATTTTTTAATTCGAGTACCCGATTCAGTAAATAAGTGGATACCTGGGTACTGTACCGATCCTTACTTTAATACGATAATAATCGCCTCAAGAGAAATATATACCAACATGTTTATAACTATAGAATACAAGTAAGTTTCCATGTTGAGCTTGTAGTTGAAATTAATGGGCTTCTGATACACGGCGTCATAGATCGTAATAAAATTTTTATTATAGAGAGGTCACTTGAATCATCTAGAAAATATAAAATGTATTATGGAAATAAAGCATTAAATTTCATAGAAAGTTGTAAATAAATTTAGAATGGGTGGACTACATAAAACGCAAACAGGAAAATGTTGAGAAATAAAACGTTCGACACAACTCGGACTTACTTCTATTACAGGAGTAGGCCTATATAGCGCATAATTATCTACATCGTTACCCCCACAGCTTTCCTTCCTGCATTTTCTACGAGGGACTAGTTCAGCCGTCTCATATTGGTACTAAGGGAGTATTAATTATGTGTAAAATTTAATAAAAATCGTTAGAACCGTTTTCGAGAAGAAAATTGTTTGCCAGTTTTAAACGTGTTTTAGGTACCATTTCCCCACATTTAAGCTAGGAAAACTGGAGCAAATTCGATCCAGTAGTTTAGGCTTTAAATGCAACCCAAACAGATAGGCAGACAACAGAAATACCTTTTTTTAAACCATTATTTCGAATTATAAGGGAACTTGGAAACGTATAAAATCACCAAAAACTTAAACTCGATTTTTGCACGATCACAAAACTTTCT
The DNA here is from genome assembly GCA_039654895.1 of Mongoloraphidia duomilia. Lineage (NCBI taxonomy): Eukaryota > Metazoa > Arthropoda > Insecta > Raphidioptera > Raphidiidae > Mongoloraphidia > Mongoloraphidia duomilia. Next base: position 31,236,426 of record CM077522.1, read on the forward strand.
CTGTTTACTTAGTAATGTACATATAGGAAAGTAAAAAAAAAGTTTAATTGCGGTATTTAAAACACATAAGTATGTTCTGTCATGGAAGACCCCTAATATTTTTTATTAATTGAATCAATTTTTATGATAAACCAACATTATTTTCGTAGTTTCGAGTGCGCAAACCTTGATTTTACTAGCAGATTCGGTCACTTGATTGTCGGTTTTGAAGTGAACATCATCATAACTTTGTTTTCGAGTACTATATAAATTGTTCCAAGTGCGCCAAAATACCAGTCGTTTTCGAGTGATCCCCATACAAACAATCAGAAAGAAATACGAAACTATTTTATTCTTCCATCTAGCCATTCTACAAAACACTCGAAAACCTTTAAAAATGTAGGTACAAGAAAACGAAATTAAAGACAGAGGTATTTATCAACAGTAGATTCTGAGATTACTTTTTTCACTCGGGCGTGGCCGGGCCGACCAATTATTATTATAGCCTATGTCCTAAAGGAAAGTATCACCTATCGTGCAGTGACAAAAATTTTTAAATCGGTTCAGTAGTTTTTGATATTACCCTCCTCTTTATAATATTAGTATTGACTATGGAATATTTACCTTATAATTATATTTTTTGCAACACTTGAATCAAAATAGATGACTGTATCGTTTGAAAAGTGATTCTTTATGGAAGCTTCTGATGCATTTGAAGGGTAGTGTTTAAAGTAAATTTTGACGCACTCCATTCTATAAAGTAATACTGTTTTGTTTTACTTTATAATACACGTGCGTAATAAAGTCCATTATAGATTACTTTGCTATAATGTCACTAATAAATTAATATTTATCCAAATTGTGTTTAATTTGCTTAAAATTGAACTTTTGAAGCAGTTGTTGCAAAAAATATTGTATGTAACGCGTGTCTAAAGTAACGAATCTGACAGTCGCGATTTTACAATACTCTCTTAAGGTAATGTTGCATTTATATCAGAACTCGTGTGATTACCGCACTCGCCTTCGGCTCGCGCGGTAAACACATACTTGTTCTGGTATAAATGCAACATAAACTTAGGTTCGTATCATAAATTAATCGCGACTGTCGTATATCCGTCACTTAAGCCACTATTTGCATAAATTACTATTATTTAGATTATCAGCAGCTTGTCTGAATCTGGAAAATTCTGGAAAATTGTGATGCCTAGCTCTAAGAATATAAATATTTTATGAACGGAAAATGAGATTTTATCTCAAGGCAAGCTTTATTTAATCTGACAGGCGCATTATCTCGTAGTTGTAGATACTGTACATAAAATTCTTAAATATTTATATAAAGACCTTATGAAGGCACAAAATAAAATTGGTTTTGTGAAAAATATTCAAAATAAACATTTTATTAAAATAGAAATTACAGTTAATAAATAATAGGCATTGAATTTTCACTTTACTGCTTTCTTGTTTGCTTTTTAAACAGCATGGTTTATTTTTCATTATTTATTATTATTTATTTAAGGCCAGGATTACATTTAAGGTATGATTGAAAAGAAAACAAAAAGTGTTTTGCAGAATTCAAACCCAAATTTGAATCATCCTACAAGCATGCTAAATTCGAAAAAAACAACAAAATATGCCTAATGCCAAACGGACAAAACTGCAACAAAACAGCAACTCTGTCGATTTCGACAAAACAGCAACTCGAATTTCCAGAATAAGAAATATTTCGGAGACTTTGAGGTGCCGGCGACTGTTTTTATCAACAACAAACATTCCCATCGCTTGGTGGAAAGATCAAAAGGTTTCTATGTTGTGTCTTTGTTTTTGAAAACAGTGTTCGCTTGGTGGAAACGGCACGCAGAAACTGTTGTGTTATTACACTCAGATTGAGATAGGGTTTCTCTAAATATCACATTAACATAAGCGCGGGTAAAAACTAGTAAGTATTTAATAAAATCGTTTAATTTCAATCCATAATATGCATATATCAAAAATCTTACAAATACAATCTTCACCGAAATTCAAACAGTAGATAATATTATAGCTCGTATTATAGCCTATAAAAAGAATAAAAATAATAAAAAGATAAATAGTAAAATTTTCATTTGAGGAAAATGCAGAAAAAGTTTCTGAATACCCAAACGAAACAAATGAAATAGGCGAACCGGAAAATCAAATAAACTTTGAACGGGATCAAGTTTATTTATTAACAAAATTCAAAGTATTACTATACTTACAAATACCCCCTACACTCTTCATCTATATAATCCTTTTCCCTCGCATAAAAACGGATATGGCTCTCCCGACTCTATTTTTAAAGCCAAAGGGTTCGAGTATACGCCAATAAAGGACCAAGAATAAGACTTTAGATCCTACACAGGCGAATTTTTTAAATGAAACTTTTGGTTACGTGTGAAAGATTACGTAATTTTTTTTTTGAATTTGTAAGTTTTCCAGGAAATTTCTTTCAATTTTTCGCCTGAACGATCTGTAGTTGGTCCTTTCATTTGGCGTTAACCTGAACTCTTTGACTTTAAACATAGCGTCGGGATAGTAAGTAAGTAAGTAATATATTGCAGTCGTTCCATACAAAGAGTACATAACATTGTCAATTATAAAAAAAAAAAGTATTCTATGCTCTTAAGTATGCGTGACACTAAAAAGGGTATCATTTTGAATCTGTAAGAGGAGCATTGATTATTTTAAAATATATTTTTGATGTGTAAACATCTATATCTACTGGTTCACTCCCCACTCCTCAAAAAATTTCTGCCAGAGCAACTTGCAGAGCTACTCACGGAATTGGTGAATCGCGAAAGTGACACAAAGCTCTACTATCAGCCATATTCTACCCTCCTTAGTCAGTTGTAAAATTAATTTGAGGTTATATGTAGCTGCAATAGTATTCGGACCTACTCATATTTTAAGGAAACCAAGGACTCACTATTTTTAGTTTTGTTGTACATATTATTAATTGTTTAGTTTATAATAATAAATGATTATAGCCTCAGTTCCATAAAAGAATTCACTTTCATTACCGATTTACAGTTTTCAGACAACAATGTTGTTATGAGCATTACAAGGCTATTCGAGAAAAAATTGAAATACCACTGCCGAAACTCGAACCCGAAACTCGAAAAACTTTTGGAAATGTTTAATTGTTAAAGGTGAAGAGTTACGGTACGCACATACAGCTGTCAGGGCTGCGCCGGTGAGTCAGCGTTGATAAGCGATAAGAGTCGAGAATAAAATATCGCTAGTTCAAGTACACCCATATACAAAGGAATAACTCTATGCTTATCGAACCTTATCGGCATAACGCAGAGAACAAGAATGTTTGAAACATTTATTTCCAGCTTTCAATATGCTGACAGTCACTTGTGAGATTAATTGTTTTTCTCAATTTTGGATATTTTATTTATTTTTTATTGAACTACGTAAGAAATGACGAGCATGAACTAGAAGTAGAACAAAAATCCCCTCTATTATTTTCCCATTATTCTTCATCCACTTCCACAGGCTAGATCAAAACGATAAATTCTAAACATTTTTACGAAATGAGGGAAGACCATTTTTTAGATTGTCAACGGTTTTTTTTCTTAAACTTACTGGCAATAGATCGGTACCAAAAAGTACCGGGATTTCTGACACTAGTCGACACATATCAATAATAGAGAATATTCAGAAGTTGTTCTATTTTTTATCAGATATCAGAATGGGAGCTAATTGAATCAGAGAAAGACAAGCTGGAATCGAAGCGATATATTGGTAAATGGGTGCGATAAAGACGCACTTAGCAAACGATATTAAAAGAAAACACGGAATCGTGAAATATGTCAGCAGTAAAAAGCCTTATCCTTGAAGGAGATTGATCGATCGACATCATCAGACTGATGATGATGTTTTCAAGTGGTGTGCGGCGCGATTCTAGTAGAGAAGATATGATATGCGAACGATGGAATTGACGATATGTGGAATATGTGTGTACATTAGACGATAGGATTTATGTAAATAGGCGCGTAACGGCATGTTATTTCCGAGACATGAAGTGATGATAGCCATCGACGCTAATGGTCTTATTTATCTAAACGTCGTTAATGTACAATAATTCAACAGAACCATGCGTAATACGAATCAATGTTGTCCATTGAAATTATATTGCTATATTATATATATATATATATGTAGGAAGCTGGGACAAGACGTGACTAGACAACACAGACAGACGATGTACATAACGACGGGGAAGTGAAAAAATAACAACGACGTAAAAATTGACGATAAAACATAAAAGTGTATTTTCTTAAATTATTCAATAAATTATTAAAATTATTTTGCTGAGCGTTATTCATCCTGACAAATACAACGCCCTACAAAATTCAGAAGTCGGATTCGAACAATTCAAGAAAAAATCGACGAAAAAAAAAAAAAAACAATAACAATCTACATCTGTCAGATTTAAAAAATAAAAATCGAATTAAAATGACTGACATCAGAGAAATATCAAACGAATCACTGATCGATAGTGCACAACTAAGTCCGATTCCGGATATAAGAACATCATCGCCTATAAATGAAGATGTTATTACGGTACGTAATGTAGATCGCGAACGCGACTTGTTAAATCGTGAGAGACAATTATTAGAACGAGAGCGTGCTTTGCTTGAAGAAGAGCGTAGACTAATGTTAAACAATACGACAACATTTTTGCAACCAGGATGCGATAGTATCCGAAGTTCTATGCCCGAATTTAATCCGACGGCTAACAACGGACTGACGGCAAAACAATGGTGTCAAAAACTCGAGGATATAGCTATTGTTTATAATTGGGATAACAAAACCCTCCTGTACCATGCTATAAGCAAATTACGCGGCGCGGCAAAACTATGGTTTGACGGAAACACGCGAAGAATAAACGAATGGATTATTTTTAAAACTGAAATTATTCGCAGTTTTCCGGTATGGTGCGATGAGTCTGACATCCACATTCAATTAATGTCTCGACTCAGAAAGCCGAAAGAAGCTGTGGAAGACTACGTTTACGAGATGACGGCCATAGCGAGTCGTTGCGACAGCATCAGCCAACATGCAATCCTAAAATACGTGATCGGCGGGTTAGGTGACCAAGAATTAATTAAATCGTTATCACTTGTGAGATTTCACGATGTGCAAGAACTGCTTGCTCAAATAAAATATTACGAGGGAGCAATGTCACAATCTCAACAACGACAAAATATGAAAGCACGTACCAAAATAACGACTGAGTACACGTCTCAGAAAACTACAATCAATGCAGAAACGACAGCAAAGCCAGAGCAGAGGACAATTAAGTGTTACAATTGTGGCCGACAAGGACATCTGTCAAAAGATTGTCGAGATAAGGATAAGGGGCTTAAGTGCTTTCACTGTAACCAATATGGACATATCTCAAGAAATTGCCCGAACAAAAATACGACAGCGAATGCCATGTTGATACGAGCACCTAACGACGGCAACATGATGACGGTGGTTCAAATAGACGACGTTGAATTTACTGCTCTTGTTGATACCGGGTGTGACGTCAATTTGATTGCGGTTGACGAATTTTTTAAGCTAAAGACGCACGATATCAATAAAGATTTAATTAAGCTGACCGGTATAGGTGGCTATGAAGTGAAAACATTGGGTAAATTTTTGACAACAATTGTCATCGACGATAAGCCGTACGATACGCAGTTCTACATTGTTCCAAAAGCAACGATGAAACCTGAAATTATCCTGGGGAAAGAATACCTCAAGCATGTCGACGTGATGATATCGAATAGTCAAATTAAATTCAAGAAAAGACGTGAAGACGAAGACCTTACGCAAGTTATGCTAATAGCTGAAGAAGAGTTAAATATTGAAGAAACTGTAGACAAAGAAACAAAAGAAGAGATAAAAGAAATTGTAAAAAATTATCAGCCAAGAAATGAAAAAACGACGAGTATCGAAGCAAAATTAATACTTACCGATGAAGTTCCCGTATACCAGAATCCCCGCAGAATGTCAATCTGGGAGCAACAAGAAGTCGACGAGCATGTAAAAAATTGGCTGGAAAATGGAATTATCCGACCAAGTAATTCTAGTTATGCTAGTCCAGTCGTTCTGGTAAAGAAGAAAGACAACAGTACCCGATTGTGTATCGACTATCGAAAGCTGAACAAGAAGGTAATAAAAGATAGATATCCGTTGCCTATTATTGAAGACCAACTCAGTAAGCTTCATGGGGCAAATGTATTCACAACACTGGACCTCGAAAATGGATTTTTCCATGTATCGATGGCCGAGGACAGCAAAAAGTATACGTCTTTTGTAACACCAACAGGACAATACGAGTTTCAAAAACTACCTTTCGGGTTGTGTAACTCACCAGCTATATTTCAACGCTTTGTCAATACTGTTTTTCAAGATGAAATTCGTGATGGTTTAGTATTAACATATATGGACGATCTCATAATTCCGGCTGAAGATCTAGAAGACGCATTTTTTAGACTACGACGAGTGCTCAAGCAAGCTGAGACGCATAATCTACGCATCAAATGGAAAAAATGTCAATTCCTGAGACGAATGGTCGAATATCTGGGTCATCGGATAAGCGAAGGAAGAATTATGCCTTCGACGCAGAAGACATCAGCCGTAGAAAATTATCCAGAACCCAAGTCAATCAAACAGGTCCAATCATTTCTAGGTTTGACCGGTTATTTCCGTAAGTTTATTAAAAATTATTCATTAATTGCAAGATCGTTGACGGATCTTCTGCGAAAAGATGCCGTATTCAAGTTCGCCGAAGAGCAAAAGGTGGCGTTCGTTACGCTCAAAACAGCTCTAGCAAGCCAACCGGTGTTATCAATATATCGACACGGTGCGGAGACCGAACTCCATACCGACGCATCGAAGCTAGGTTACGGTTCGATACTGTTGCAGCGAGGCTCGGACCAAAAGCTTCACCCGATCCAATATATGAGTCGAAAGACAACCGAAGCCGAGAAGAATTATACAAGTTACGAGTTAGAAATCTTAGCCGTTATCGAGTCGTTGAAAAAATTTCGTGTTTACCTGCTGGGTACGAGATTCAAAATTGTTACTGATTGTATAGCTTTTCAGCTAACTATGAATAAAAAAGATCTAACCGCACGGGTGGCGAGGTGGATTTTACTTTTAAGTGAGTTTGATTATGAGATCGAGCATCGACCTGGAAAACGAATGGCCCACGCCGACGCTCTAAGTCGAAACCCGGTAGCCTTAATTATAGAAAGTGGGTTAATCAATAGATTGAAAGCAGCTCAGGAAAGAGATGAAAAATTAAAAGCTATTTTAAAAATTCTTGAAAAACAAGAATACGAAGAATATATCAGTGTAGATGGTTTACTGTACAAAAAGACTGACGGAGATAGACTACTGGTAATTCCGAAGCAGATGCAAACGGAAATTATACGCAATGCTCATGAAATTGGTCACTTTGCTGTGAAAAAGACGAAAGAACTTATAAACAAAGACTATTATATTCCGAGGCTAGAAGGTAAGGTCGAAAACTATATTTCAAATTGTGTACCCTGTATATTGGCTGAGAGAAAAAGTGGTAAAGCTGAGGGATTTCTGAATCCAATAAACAAAGGTGACGTCCCATTAGACACCTATCATATTGACCACGTTGGTCCGCTCACAACGACGAAAAAACAGTACAAGCACATATTAGTCATAATAGATGCATTTACCAAGTTTGTTTGGCTGTACGCAGTAAAAACCGTAAGCGCCAGCGAAACAGTGCAAAAAATGGAGTTGCAGAGAGTAACTTTTGGAAATCCGAATCGTATCATAAGCGATAGAGGTACCGCCTTCACTGCTAAAGAATTCGAAGACTATTGTACTACGAACAAGATCGAACATATTCGAATAACAACGGGCGTTCCTAGAGGAAATGGACAGGTCGAGAGAGTTATGCGAATCATAATTCCCATTTTGACGAAACTTTCTATGGACGACGACTCTCAATGGTATAAACACGTAAATAAAGTGCAACAAGCGCTAAATAGCACATATCAAAGAAGTATTGATATGACGCCGTTTGAATTACTAACAGGTGTTAAAATGAAGACTCCTGAGCAAATAGATTTGAAAAGGCACATCGATGAAGAGACTAGACGTGTCTTTGAGGAAGAACGCGACGAACTAAGGCAGCAGGCCAAATCACAACTTCTTAAGGTACAAGAAGAAAACAGAAAATCATTTGATAAGCGGCGAAAACCTCCGGTTGCATACCAAGTAGGCGACGTTATAGCAATAAAACGTACACAGTTCGGCACTCGACTCAAATTGCGACGAAAGTTCCTGGGTCCGTATAAGATAATCAAGATTCTGCCAAACGACAGGTATGCCGTTGAACGAATGGGCGACGGCGAAGGTTCCATGAAGACGACCGTCAGCGCAGACAACATGAAGAGCTGGGGCGACCGATTTGAAGACGAATCATCCGAGTCGGATGACGATCAGGACGGCCGATTGTAGGAAGCTGGGACAAGACGTGACTAGACAACACAGACAGACGATGTACATAACGACGGGGAAGTGAAAAAATAACAACGACGTAAAAATTGACGATAAAACATAAAAGTGTATTTTCTTAAATTATTCAATAAATTATTAAAATTATTTTGCTGAGCGTTATTCATCCTGACAAATACAACGCCCTACATATATATATATATATATATATATATATATATATATATATATATATATATAGGACGAAACCCTAACAAAACTAGAGTCTAGCCAAAAATACCCTACACTTTATGCAGAACATACTATTGTATAAGAAAATCTGATTTGATAGTGGCCTTAGATTGTGATTATGTAATCACATTTTTTGGTACGATAGCATTAGCTGAATCATCTAATATTTATGTTACGGGTAATGTTAGAAGAACGAGTTAACTTAGGTTTACCCAGGTCAACTTAGCATTACCCAAAATCTATGGGTAAAGTCCGAAATATATTTGAAATTAATTGTAATTCGAACTTTACCCGTGTAAACCTGTAGCTCTACCCAACGCCAGCTGGGTAAAGTTAGGCTTATTTTATATCATAAATATTGAAATGTTTAGTTGGTTACTTTTTGTATCACAAATATTCAAATGCTTAGTTGGTTGCTCTCGTTATTGCTAGTTGAAAATTAACTGATCTAGTTCACTTTAGTCGTTAGTAGCTTCTGTACCAAAACTGGGAATCGTCTCGGTATCTGTCTATTTTAAATTTGCGAACTTACCGAAACAAAGAATGCGGCGTTACGGAGAGTGGCAAGTAAAGGACGTTAGGGTTGAGTGGCGGCGAATGGAGGATGGACGACAGTTCGCGTCTCAGCAGCATGTTGGAGGTAGCCGAGTCATCGGCAAGAATGGTGAAAGTATGCCAATGTGTCTGCACGAACAATGCCCTGAGTGCCTGCAACATCTCACGTGCTGTCGGTTGCAGATGCACTTCGAACGGACTGATGTTCTGCAAAAAAAAGAAAAACACTATAGTTTCTGTGCATAATATTATATTCTGTTTATAAGTAGTCGAAAAAGAATTCCATCATGGTTTCTCAAAAGACGGAAACAAACCGTAACGTAATCAAAAATAAATTGAACCCTATAGCATAGATTCTTATATTATAGGATCACTGCACCTCTTTTACTATTATTATTTCTTTAATCAAGCTTTGATTAATTCATTGGGCTATGAAAAGTACTTTTTTCGATTGATCATCAGCAACTTTTTTAAATTAAATCGCGAAAACACATTTTTTGCTGATTGATAGACACGGGTAATTATAGAGCAGCAGGGCTATGCATTACACATAATTTCAATTAGGTCAGCAAAAAAATACGTGTTCGCGCTCTAATTTAAAAAATATTAATTTTACAAAATAACACAAGCAACCAAAAATATAGAGAACTTCGAGCTCGATAAAATGATGGGTCGAAATTTGATGTAGCACAAATGGTCCACGAAATATTACAAAAAAGACACTTTTTTATCAAAATTGGGCGTTCGTCGAAGTAGGTCAGCATTTTTAAATGTATGATCTCCTATGTCCCTTCAACAAACCTACAAAAATTCAGCGATTATGTTAAAAATCTAAGTAAAATCTACATTACCACTGAACCACTTATAGTATTTAAAACTGAGGCAGCCAGGAGGATGCAGACAAATAAGTATATAAAGCATCCTCATTTTTTAATAACTAGAAAGCTTATACTTTCATTTTAGAACAAGCCGTGAGGTGGGTCGTTTATTAGGACTAAAGTGCGACCCTTGAGGTCCACACGACGAACTTCCCAGTTTGATAAATATTTTTTAATAAAAATAATTAAATTAGATATTACACAGAAAAGTAATCATTTTAATCATTAAAACATAATTATTATGTATTTTTAACAACAATTAAAAAAAAAAAAACGGCTGAACCGATTTTTATAAAATTTATGTCGGATCAAAACGACGTTAACACGCCTCGATTGACACCCTTACGAAGTCGATATAATTTTTTATTCGCGAGATATTGTGTAAAATCTACTTTTTTAGAGGTTATTTGGTTAAAAAAAAGAACGGCTGAACCGATTTTGAAAACATTTCTTTCAGATCATATTTACGTTAATACGCGTCGATTGGCATCCTAACGTAGTCGATATCATTCTTCATTCTCGAGATTTCATCTTAGAAAGAAATGGACACATACGTACGTACGTACGTACACACACACACACACACACACACACACACACACACACAGACATCTTTCTAAAAATAGTGTGGTGACCTTGAAATATAAAAATTTTTTCTCCATTTTGATTTCGATTTTCGGACCCATTACAATAACTTCCAGTGGGAAGTTAAAAAGTCATCAGTATATTCGATGACTTAAAAAAATACAAAAAAAACTTTTATCGAGTCTGCCTCGGGGTTGCGGACTAATTAAGCCTGGCATCGCACTATAATCTCATTAAATACCTTGAAACCTCCATTTTGAAATAAATTTTATTCATGAACTTTATGACTTAAGAAAACATTAAAAATCTTAACCGGAAGTGACGTAAAAATTCAATGACGCGGGCAAAATTTACTCATATAAAAGGCGGCTCCTTTTAGGTATCACAAAAGTTTTTAATTTATCTTATTCCCAGTATATCTCTACTGCCGGATCTTGGGCTATAAGTCAATTATGAATATAAAGCAATTTTACTTGTCTACTTTAAAAGTAAAACAAATTAATTTTGTAAAACTTTAATATTATTTTCTCATACTTCATTAATTATAACTATAGTTTAAAGTAGGTTTGACATACAAATTGTAGTTTAAGAGGTTATTTTATCCAAATTATTCTTGCACCAATTTTCTCATTTTCGTTGCATTTATATAACGCATGTTTATAAGTACGATACAAATGTTTTTTGGAGATAAATATTCAACATAAAACCAGCGTTAAACATGAACGCGAAAGGACAATTAATTAAGATCAGATAGATTTATTCTACAAAAAAAGATATTACATTGTCAAATAAAATATTAATAAGATGGCATTTTCCAACCCAACTTGGCTATTGCCAGTTCTAGGTTGGACTTGGACAACTTAAAGAAATATATATTACTTAAGAGAAAAAAACAAAAGAAAGAAAATAAAAAATTAATAAATAAACAAGTTTCCTATTCATTGTCGACATCTAAAATTTTCATTGCTAGTTGAGGACATTATAAATAACTTTAGAATTTATAATATCACATAAACCATCTGAATATTTTTCTATTGAACATTAATTTAATGTTTCGAATTTGTTTGAATTCCAATGGTATGCAGTTGTACAGTTTGGGACCAAGGAACACTGCATATTTTTGGCGCAACACTTTCCGTCAAATATGCAACTTGATACAAGTCACTTAGTTTCATTGCAGGCGAGTCGAGACCGAGATTTTTCTGGCGAGACTGAGACCTTCCTGTTGAAATCGAGTCGACAACATAAAACTTACGAGACTAACGAGGCCGAGATCGATGCTATTTTAGTTTCGACAAGACCGAAGCAAAACAATTTTTATCATCCGATCTGTCAAATATTAGAGAATAATGCGTCAAAAGGGCAATGAATGATTTTGTGTTATAAAATGTAAGATGGGATTAACAACCAAACAATCCTGATATCCTTAACGATTATATGAAAACAACAAAAATGGAAGACCGTTAGTTAATTTTTTTTCCAAGCCTAATTTTTCTAGCTACGCTACTGTATTGGGATCCGTCAAATGAGCATCTGACATCTGGTGGCAGAAAATTGTATCAAAACGGGGGAAAATTTTACATGCTAACAGTGCAAATTAATCATGAAATTGTTTATTAGAAAAATAAAACAAGTAAAATAAACAAAAAGTTTATCGAAAATGGAATTCGCGACGTTTTCTAATATCATGGCAATAAACACTGTCAGTTATTGCCTTGTAAAACTTACTTTACAGAGAATTATTTTCTAATGAAATGTGGAAAAACTGTATTTATAAATTAAAAAAATATTTTATAGTAATAATAAGATGTACTTGTTATCATACTGCAATAAAATAGTTGAATCCCTGATGATTAACAAATTTATAGGATTAACTTCGTATACAAATATTTTGAGGTTAGTAACTTGACAACTTATTACAATATAACTTATTATGTTGCAGTTATGTGTTTACATTATTCACCTAACCCAGCCTTAAAAGCGCATTGAACGCGGATGATTAATTTCGTTGAGATTTTCTTTTAATTTTGATGTTTTTAAGCAATATGTCGTAAAGATTACTACTTTTGACAGTTCATTTTGCATGGATTTTTCTCGTTATATTTCCGACATTTGATAATATGCCAGGCTTTGAGAATCCGTTCTCCTTCAACGAAATTCCTTTGTTTAGGATTCGTACCGGCCCAATCACAAATTGCACTTATATTTATCATTTCTTATCACTTTGAAAATCATAAAATTACAGGCAAAAGTATACCCCGTATATGAAATTTCCCCACGTCTGCGCCATGTTTTTGAAGCTCCACCTATATGACGGATCCCAATAGTTAATTATTTTTTATTTACCAAAGTCATATTTTAACCCGATTCCCTAAATGTTTAACACGTTTATTAAAAATTTTGGAGCATACAAGTAATTCAAGAATTACAAGGCGCGATATTCAAGTAGGTACTGTGTGTAAACGGTTTTATTGAACATAGGGAAATTAACACTGAGAATATTTATAATTTTGTAGTAGGCTATGAGCCATAAGACCTAATATAAATATGTATTGGATTACATAGAAAAAATAGTACAGTGAATTTTTTAAACAATTTTCCATAGCAACGGTTGACTATTAAGCGTTACTCGGAACCGGCTAAATAAAAAAGTCATGATGTGTCGTAAGACACCCGACAGAAGCTATGCTTTTTACGCATTGTATATAAAACCGAATTTATCAAAGATATAAATAATACAATTAAAAAGTTATTATTTGATCGCCATTTTAAAATCTGACGCCATTTTATTTTTTTGTGTCTTATTAAATTCTCAAATATCAATTTTCAAAAGGATCGGATAATTTTTACAAAGAAATATATACCTATGACCGCCATTTTAAAATATGACATCATTTTATTCTTTTGTGTCCTATAAAACTCGCAAATATTAATTTTCAAAAAGATCAGATCATTTTTGCAAAAAAGTACATATGGCCGCCATTTTGAAATCTGACGTCATTTTATTTTTTTGTGTTCTATGAAACTCTCAAATATCAATTTTCAAAAGGATCGGATAATTTTTACAAAAAAGTACATACGGCCGCCATTTTTAAATCTGACATCATTTTATTTTTTTGTGTCCTATGAAACTTTCAAATACCGATTTTCAAAAGGATCGGATAATTTTTACAAAAAAGTATATATGGCCGCCATTTTGAAATCTGACGTCATTTTATTTTTTGTGACCTATGAAACTTTCAAATATCAATTTTCAAAAGGATCGGATAATTTTTACAAAAAAGTACTTACGGCCGCCATTTTGAAATCTGACATCATTTTATTTTTTTGTGTCCTATGAAACTTTCAAATACTAATTTTCAAAAGGATCGGATAATTTTTACAAAAAAGTATATATGGCCGCCATTTTGAAATCTGACATCATTTTATTTTTTTGTGACCTATGAAACTCTCAAATATCAATTTTCAAAAGGATCGGATAATTTTTACAAAAATGTCCATACGGCCGACATTTTTAAATCTGACGTCATTTTATTTTTTTGTGTCTTATGAAACTCTCAAATATCAATTTTCAAAAGGATCGGATAATTTTTACAAAGGAGTACTACATATTTCCGCCATTTTGAAATATGACGTCATTTTATTTTTTTGTGTCCTATAAAACTCGCATATATCAATTTTCAAAGAGATCGGATAATTTTTACAAAAAAGTACATATTATGGCCGCCATTTTGAAATCCGACGCCATTTTATTTTTTTGTGTCCTATGAAACTTTCAAATACCGATTTTCAAAAGGATCGGATAATTTTTACAAAAAAGTATATATGGCCGCCATTTTGAAATCTGACGTCATTTTATTTTTTTGTGTTCTATGAAACTCTCAAATATCAATTTTCAAAATGATCGGATAATTTTTACAAAAAAGTACATACGGCCGCCATTTTGAAATCTGACGTCATTTTATTTTTTTGTGTCCTATGAAGCTCTCAAATATCAATTTTCAAAAGGATCGTATAATTTTTAGAAAGGAGTTCTACATATTTCCGCCATTTTGAAATCTGACATCATTTTATTTTTTTGTGTCCTATAAAACTCGCAAATATCAATTTTCAAAAGGATCGGATAATTTTTACAAAAAAGTATATATGGCCGCCATTTTGAAATCTGACGTCATTTTATTTTTTTGTGTTCTATGAAACTCTCAAATATCAATTTTCAAAAGGATCTGATAATTCTTACAAAAAAGTACATATGGCCGCCATTTTGAAATCTGACATCATTTAATTTTTTTGTGTGCTATAAAACTCTCAAATATTAATTTTCAAAAGAATCGGATAATGTTTACAAAAAAGTACATATGGCCGCCATTTTGAAATCTGACGCCATTTTATTTTTTTGTGTCCTATAAAACTCTCAAATATCAATTTTCAAAAGGATCTAATAATTTTTAGTGTGCTTTATTTCCTTAGTCTGATTTTATTACATTTATCCGAAACGTTACCGGAGAAAGACCTTTTGCCTGTGAAAATTCAAAAGTACGATTTGCACCTGGACGAACTCGGGCTGGTTACCATAATATTGTATTGTCACCGGAGCTACACATGTATGCAAAATTTCAACTCAATCGAATCATGGGAAGTGGGTAAAAATTCAAAAGTACGATTTACACCCGGACGAAAGCCGGGCCGGTCAGCTAGTTACCATAATATTGTATTGTCACCGGAGTTACACATGTGTGCAAAATTTCAACTCAATCGGATCATAGGAAGTGGGTGAAAATTCAAAAGTATGATTTACACCCGGACGAAAGCCGGGCCGGTCAGCTAGTTACCATAATATTGTATTGTCACCGGAGCTACACATGTGTGCAAAATTTCAACTCAATCGATCGCAAGATTTGTAACAAATATACGGGATCAAGCTAAATAAAACCACCGTTTAAAAAACAAAGCATCTACAACCTACTTATTTTTGCGTGATGCCAGAACATAGTTTTTATTTGAGAATCAGTTCGGTTGCTTTTGCGTGATGCCAGAATATTTTAAAACTCGCAGTCGCATAAGAGGTTATTTACTTGAAAAAAATCATGTAAATCGGATCAGTGGTTCTCGAGTTATAAGCGTACAAAGGGACATAGAGACAGAGAAAATCAAATTGTTCGGGAAGGTATGATGAACGTCGAGAAATTTTGGTCCGATCCGATCGACGTCAATAATTAGTTACACGTCATTTTAACTCAGTAGGCCAGGGTTTTTAAACTTAAATTCAAACATCAGCAGTCAAAAAATTGAATAACTATATTTAAATAATGCAATATAAGATAGAGCATACGCTATCTTCCAATATCCATATCACACTGTGCAACAGACAAGGACAACCGAAACAAGTTCGCGATTTATTAGATAAAGTCGCATTTATTTAGTTCAATAATCATAAAAATCTGTATAAAAAAACTGTTTTGACACAATATTATACATGAAATCTATCTAAAATTTTCTGCTCTTTCGTTTAAGACAGGTTTCGAATCGATCTGACTTAAATTGAGCAAACTATAAGCAAAAAACACCGTTTTTTCTAATTTGCTCCCCTCTGGGGCCAAAATTCAAAAATCGGGCGACGTTAGGATCAAATAGACCCTGAGAGGAATCGAACAAAAAAAAGTTTTTTAAAATCGGTTAACCCGTTTGGGCTGTACGACTGATACAAAAAATCCGTTACAGACTCACAGATTCACAGATTCACAGATTCACAGAGTGTATATAGGCGCTTCTAGCTTCGCTAAGATCGCGCCTAAAAACTATTAGGTAGTAATAGTTCAATCCATGACTTTAATAAAGTTCATTCAACAAGATGAAATTCCAACGTAATGGATCCAAACAGCAAATCAGTGAGATATGCAATTTCAATTTAAATTATTGCCGTACGTAGAATATCTGCAATATGAAGACATCTTATTATTAAGCAAATCTTCAGAGATTTTAAAGTAATTCAATTCAAAGAACCCATGTTATACAGAGTGTATACAGTTACACGATTTTTATATTACAATAAAATACGTCTATAAAAAAGGCAAACGCTATTTGGATAAGACAATTAACATTTCAAAATTTAAATATTCTCTGAAAGTTGAGGGTGTCCCAAAAAATAAAACCCACTCTTTTCAGAGCATAGAGAGAAATCTTTATTTCGACAAACAAGTCTGCATCATAACGTCAATAAAAAAGAAGAATTACTTGAGGTACGATAAATATTTCTTGAGAAATGTCGAAACAAAAAGCCCGATTTACCGCCTTTGTTTTCGACTCTAATTATTTAAGTTTTGTACAAAAAAGATGTTAAAGTTCGTTTTCGTTCTCGTCTCGTCACCGTCATCCTTTTCTACTGCTACCTCTCCTCGGTTCAACTGTCACTTCAGCAAAACGTTTAAAATCTCTCCGCTTACTTGGATGCACAGTCCTGTTAATTCTTGACGGGTAATGTCCGACGATAACGTCACTAATGAAGGCGAGACTTAATTTTTCATTTATCTATAATATCATATTCTCTACAATGTATAGAATATGATATAGATAAATGAAAAAATGGTAAAAAGCGCATTCAAATCCGTTCAGTAGTTCTCGAGATTAGCCTGTTCAGATAGCCAGACAGATTTTATAATATGACATATTATAAAATAAAATCTTGGTAGTGTCTGCATGTCTGGATCTCTGAACTGGCTAATCTCGAGAACTACTGAACGAATTTGAACGCGCTTTTTACCATTCGATAGCTTATTTCTTGGGGGAGGTTTAGGTCTACAATAACCGTCTGGTCGGTGAAAATTGGATTAAATTCAATTCACTATATTGAACAGATTTAAATGCGGTTTTTATCATTCTATAAATTAAATTTCTTGAGGAAAGTTTTAGTCTATGCTAGCCGCATAGGTCGGCTTCGCTTGGTTGCATATCGGATTGAGTCCAAGTTGGGTTGAAATTAAGTTTATGTCAAAAGCGGTGTGAAATATTATATTATTATACAGTAATATGTCGCGGGCAGTTAACTGTAAATTTGAGCGAACGAGCAAAGCAGTGAGGAACGTATTTAATTGATTATAAATCCGATCGAACGAGCGAAGGGAGGGTATAACGTTTTAATTAATTATAAATTGCTACCTGGGGGAAGTCGGACGGGGCATCTAGTTTAAGATGAGAGATTTATTTGTTATACTTTGTGATAAATGTAAATCTGTTACAAAAACCAGATTACACAAATAAAAATGTATTGTAATATTAACGCAGAGTTTTTTTTATTTATAAATAATAATAAATTTATTAAAGAATAACTTGATAGTTAAGTCTCGGAGGCGAAAATGATAATGGGTTTTCCAAATTGAAATTTCACCAGAAATGGTGTCAGCTGTACTTTTGGGACCACTTTTATATTTTATTTATTTTCACTGTAACAGGAAACAAATAAATATCCCTATTCTACATCTCATGTATAAATATTCAATTTCATGAATTCGATACATTTGTATACTTCTGCATTTCCGACTGCATACACGATCCAGAGTTGGAATAAGACATTTTTGTTCTCATATTTCTAACGGCAAACTGTTGAAAGTGGATTTATAATTACATAAAAGTAAAATAATTAATCGTTATAACCATTTTACTCAAGTTGATATACCTAATGTCAAGTGAAACATTATAAATTTATGTCAATTGAAATCGGTAAAAAATATTTTTGATGACCTTAAAATGTGTCCATGGAAATAGCTTTCAAATATTTAAAACTACTTTCAGGAAATCGACCCGTATTCCCACCATATAAACCCGTTCTTCCACCACATCTCTTCGTGTCAATTCTTTAGTAGACTGATAAAACTGTTTAAAATTTACTTTGTAATATTTTATTTTTAATAATATTATTATCTGGGTCTAGTACCAATTCATAGTTTCAATTTGTTATTATTTTTAATAATGACCTGAAAATCCAGGTGATACCTTTATCAGTTCTCAGATACGAACTTGGCAACTTGGGACTTGTAATAGAGGAGCCATGAAAACGCCATATGAACAACGGCATCGCTACGTGCTCAGTCATTGCCAAGCCCGATTTTACATATTATAATTGTTGCCACGCTAAGATTCACACAGTGACGTCATACTAATGAAAGCGACCTTATCATGTGATCTATAATAAGATTTTCCAAGTTTTTGATGGTGAATAGTTTTTTTCACTTTTAGTATATAATCTTTACGTTTCCAAATATAAACATTTTAAAAATCGTGCAAAATCCCTGTTGACAAAATTTTGCCATGTTGAGAAAAAAGAAAAAAAAATAAACATCCCTATAATGGTTACTTAATTTTAAAAATTGACTTGATTATTAAAACCAGCCTGATGCAGTCTCTGCTCTGATTCTATTTTCGCAATACCCCTTCTCAGTTAGCCCTCTGATAGTCGTAGTATAAAATACGAATCATGCTACTTCTTTATCCATTAGTGAAGAATGCAATCGAACGTTATAATACACTTTTATTTCAATAATGCCAATATTCTCGATTCCTCGATAAGGATGCACCGTATGTTCCAGCCAACTTGCAGTAAAGAGTTTTCACATGGAGTTATAGTATTTTATTAATTTTGCTCCCCGTTTATTATTTTTATGTTTACGAACTAGTTTCAAATATTCACAGTAATGATTTTGTGAAATTGTTTTTAAAAAATTCAAAAAATTACATTTTATCAATAAAATAAAAACTCACTACTCAGACAGACGGAACATTGTCTGTCAGGGAGTTAGTCCCGTCCAAACAGTCTGTCAGTTTTTTTCTAGACTTTACTAATGATAAAGAAAAAACTGTCCAAATTTCAAGTCTTATAAACACACATAAGTCTATTTTCTTTGCAATAATGAACAAAAAAAAAATATGGGGTGGTTTTGTCCCGCGTTTGGAATGACACACTATTTCCCCCTTGTAGAGATATATAAAATTCATCTTTTAAAAAAAGTTCCATGTCTTATATAAACACATAAAAAAAAGTGTTATCAGCTCTTAGTCTATATTGTCGGCAGGGTTTGGCACTGCGACCTGAGTTTTTTTTTTATTTTATGACACATTTAAATGCCACAATGCACATTGTATTAGCAATTAATACACTTTTTTATCTTTTGCACTGAGATTAATGTAATTACCTTTAAACATTTCCAGTAAAAGATAATTACTTGCCTTTGTTTATAGGAATATTTAATCTGATTTTACATTCAGAAACTTTATGTTGGGTTTTATATTTTATTTATTTAAAATGTTCACTGATAATAACAATTATAACAGGACATCTTTTTGTAATTTCGTATTCTTTTGAAGTTTTGGATGATTGTAATGTTGCAAAAAAATTCGAATCATGGCAGGTGCGAGACATCGGGAGCACTGCAAAAATTTTAACACTTCGAGATCAACATATTTCAGACTGTGCTTGCTTTATAAAAAAATATTCAAGTCTTTTTGAAATTAATATCCAGTCACATAAATATGAAATGAGAATTAAAAAGAACTTAACAACCAATCAATCACATTTAAGCGTTGCTCGCAATGCCATGATTCGAATATATTACAAAGTGCCGGAAGAAATACGTAACATAATAATGTATGATAAATTCAAATCTAAATTAAAAAAAAGAAAACATTGTTAACAAAAAAATTTTACACCATTCCATCTTTTATGTACAGTAACCTGTAATTACTGTAAACTTGTATTCACGGTATTAACATCCAATAAGGATTTTTTTAATAAAGCATTTTTATTATTATTATTACTTTTTAACCGACTACATTCGAGTTAACGCAAACAAATCTGCGAGAAAAAGTATAATAGTATAAACTAAATAGATTATTTAAAGTTATTGAATGTAAAAGGTTAGCATTATAAAAAATAATAGATTTATTATCATAATTAACAAAAATGAAAAAAATTTTAATGTAGGTAACCTTTTTCAGAAGTATAAACTTAAAATTCTTAAAAATAAAAATATATTACCTTTTTATTTATATTGCCTTTTACCCTCACAAACAAACAAAATAATTTTTTATCTACCACGAAATTTGAAATATAACAATCCAACAAAGTATTTTCATACACTTTCAAGAATAAATATTAGATCTGAACACATCACCAAACGAAAAAATTCTTTTGAGTAAAAAATAATAGTACTTTAACATGCATGTTCCACTTCTGCTAAACTTACGAAGAACTGACATAAAAAAATCAACTAAAGGAACAACCATTTCTCACAGCTCGCTCAACAGTTTCACAAGTATGTAGGTATATACAGGACGTTTATCTTTTTATGTTAGATAATATTGTTCAATAAGTAAAACAGAACATATTTAAGGCTGTACGATACGAAAATAATAACCAATAAAATCATTTTCCTTAACCAATGTTGACTATATCATTGTTGAAAGAAAAACAAACTATTAAATTGACAAAATAATATGTTTACTAATTAACATAATAATTTAACAGTAGGCTATTAATGAGCTACAGAGTGTTTTACGATTTTTTAAATATTACAGTAAGTTTAAAAAAAGAAAAATATTATAAACATTGTTTTTTATACAGTACCATCCCTTAAGAAGACATGTATAAGATAATGAATGTTCTTTGATAAATTTATTGATAAAAATAAATCTTCATTATGAAAAATTCACTAAGAGAAACAAAACTTCATTATAATAAAAACAAATTTCAATGTAAATAATATTAAAACATTTATTAGCTAAGAAAGTTTTATTAATGAAAAATTTAATCGGTAAACTTCTTCA
Source organism: Mongoloraphidia duomilia (assembly GCA_039654895.1). Lineage (NCBI taxonomy): Eukaryota > Metazoa > Arthropoda > Insecta > Raphidioptera > Raphidiidae > Mongoloraphidia > Mongoloraphidia duomilia. The sequence continues at coordinate 31,257,989 of CM077522.1, forward strand.
GATGCCGGATGATTTATGTTAATGGTAGTTTTCGTAGATCGTAGAGCGTTTAATTCTTTCTACGTGGAGACAAACCTTAGGCTACGACTGCCGCAGTATCCGGGTCTAAAGAGACAAAAGAAACATTTACACCGCCCAATTTTTGACTAGACCACTGTGAATCACTATAGACTACGAGCAGAAAGGCGGAGCTTACTGAAATTTGACTGCCAGCGATCGCAGTCACAATAGTAACTAATGAGTGTAAGATGAGTCAACAATCTAGGCTACGTTGCTATGGATATACATCTATTTTAAAATTGAAATTAAAATTAAAGTTGACGCATCCTCACCTATTAAAATATATAACCAATAACATAATATCATTTTGTCAAAAACTACAAATTTAACAATGAACGCGAAGAAAATGTGTACTTGTGGCTTAAGAAATGGTGAATACTCACGGACAATAGCAATAATTGCAATAATATTCACAATTTATTGAAAAATTGTTTAAACTGGAAATAACTAATAATGACGTGTAGAAACAACACAAAGTACCTACAGAAAAGTTCCGAAATCTGCCACGCTGGCGCCTATTGCCATTCTGCTCGTAGTCTATAGTGACAAAAGTATGAAATAATAATCTAATTATCGGTACATAAATCAGAAACTTTTTGTTATATAACTAAGTACATGACATGTTTCAAAATTTAGAACTAAGTTATACTAATTTTAAATTTTGAGATGCGTGAAACAGGATAGATAGATTGTAGATTATAGACGCTCGACAGCTTAGAACATATTGCGTAAAAAATATTTCCAGTATTTTTATTATTATTGAAATGTGGTGAGTCAACTGCACATCCCTTATATTGAAGTACACATATACAACTCCAGTAACATTACCCCAAATAGTGGACTACATAAATTCAAGATGGCGCCACTAAGTGCTTCCGTTCTGTTTTCTTTTTTGTTGGTTCAGCTTCAGTTTTCGCCAGGTCACTTTGTGAAGGAGACAGAATCAAGTATTGTTCTCAAAGTTCGGTACATAAAGTTATAACGCGTACAATATTGTGTCCCCTGCTACAGTCAAATCATTTCAACTATGCGAATCGTGTGTTACTTCTTTTTTACCCGACTGCGCCAGAAGGAGGGTAGGTATTGTTTTTCGAGTGTATGTATGTATCTATGTGTGTATATTTCTTTATCACGCTCTGTAGCCTAAACGGCTTGACGGATTTTGAAAAATGAGGTGTCATTAGATTCGTCTGACTCCTCAGAGTAACATAGGGTATATGACGTCACGAAATATGGCGGACGCTAGACGCCATTTTGTCAGAATGCAAAAGTAATTTTCCTTCTAAATACATTGTATCAAAATCAAAGCAAAAGAAAGGTTTTGTTGACATTTCAAATACGGTACATGACGTCACGGAAAATTCAATATGGCGGACGCTGGACGCCATTTTGTCAGTACGCAAAAAATCGGTAAAACCTTGTGTGTGGGGTATCAAATGAAAAGGCTTGATGAGTAGATTCAACTAAAAGGAAGGAAATAAAAAATTTATTAAAAAAACAAAAAACCCGACTGCGTAAAAATCGAACATAAAAGATGGAAACAAGATCAAATGATTACATGCAGTCGGAGGTATTTCTGTTCAATTTGTTACTACTATGCCTCCGACTGCATGTTATCATTTGATCTTGTTTCCATCTTTTATGTTCGATTTTTACGCAGTCGGGTTTTTTGTTTTTTTAATAATTTTTTTATTTACTAAGGAAATAAAAGAAAACGGTGGTAGGTAGTCTTCTACGCCAAAATTATGTAGAAAAAATATAGTGTACCTATGCATTTATAAGTGTACCCTCATCCAGTCGAGTCCAAAAAGTTTATTGATTATATTTTGCCCTGTATATTTTATAAATTAAGAAATTATTTTCTCGTTGCAATTTTGGAATAATAATGAGCAAAAGTTATTGTGATAGCTGTACCTGTAGAGTTATTTAGAAACACATAGTGTTTTTTTTTACCTTGATGATATATCTAACCAAACAAAGACGATCAGGAATGTGGGTGTGCTTATCAGTACATCGACTTTGAAAATAATCTGAACGATTTTTCAATTTTGTTAAAAAAACATTTAAAACCAAATAAAAGAGTCAATTTTTAACAGCGAAAAAAAAGTTGAATGTTTTTAATCTGCATCGACCAAAAAAAAAATAACAAAAAATAGTTAAAAATCTTCTGAAGTTTTAAATTTGCAAGCATTTAAAATTCTTAAAAATTAAAATATTTTTGAAGTGGAACTTCTGCGGAGCTACTGCCTCGAAGATTTGAGGGGTAAAATGCTAGCTCGATGAAACGAAGAATGTGTATACGAAAAATGTATAGTATTCAAAAATGTGTAGTAATGGGTTAAAGAATGTTTGGAATGTGTGGTCTGTATTATATGTCATATAGTGCAGATGCGGGGACAGTGTAGTCCAGTGGTTAGCGTCGCGGCCTCTGGATGAGACTGTCGTGGGTTCGAATCCCGCCTCCGCTCATGGATGTTTTGTGATGTCATTTAGTTTTAAGTGTGTTGTAATCAAGACGCTAATGACCTAAGTTATCGACGCGTCTATAATAATATTTACAATAAATAAATAAAAAATAGTGCAGATGCATTCGAACGCCAGTTGTAGTCCCCCTCTTCTCGCGGGGTCTCTGTTCCGTCTACCGGTACGTACATATTATAAACCCTAAAACAGTCAGTGGCAAGTCATTCGACTTCTGATTTCGCACGACGCACAGTGTACAAGTGCACCTAGCTTTTATATTATTTATACATAAGATGTTTCACTTCAGTCACGTGCCTTGTTTTTATTAACCCCTTTCTGATACGGAAAAGGGTACAAAGCTAGTAAACAAGAATATGTACAGAAGGAATTATAACAACTTACCTTATAGTTTATAATTTGATCCTAAAAATAAGGAATATTTAAAAAAAAATGTTGGTTTTTAATCGACTTCAAAAAAGGAGGAGGTTCTCAATTCGATCAGTATGTATTTTCTATTATCGTCCCGAGTTTTTATAATTATTATTTAATTGTGGCTGCAGTGATGCGGCACTGTTCACGGTTAATGAACTAAGCTGTCGAGCGTCTATAATCTACAATATAATCACTGTTCGTGACCACACGTTTATTTCGAACTTAGGTACTATTTACTAATTTGATACCCTCGTCAGAATACTTGACCTTCCCACGTCTGTTCCCCAATTTCAAACTGTTACTACAATAATTTGAAACTATACTTCAAACTGAGTAAGTTAGTTACTAAACATCATAAACGTCGCACGTTACATTTGTGATTACAAACTTACGATCATGAATATTACATTGTGCAGTGAGGACTTTAAATTGAATGCTCCAAAAAATTTCTTTATTCAACACATGCACGCTTTTAGTGTTTTTTCGTGTCTGTAAGGCGGATCTTAAATGGCTGTTTATCGACCTGTAACGTCATGATCCATTATGAAACGCTTTTCGATGCTCTTATGAAAAACATTTGAAAAACCCGTTACATAATGAACCATTATGTACGTCTTTTTGATGCTATAATGAAACATGGTTACTATGCCAACCAACTAAATAAATATTGTATCAAGGCCAATGTTTTTATTATGAGATGTACTGGTGTCAGTGAATCTAAAGTGTTTGATATTAATTTTAAAACCAATGCATGTGTTAAATAAACTATAGTGTGCAACGCGTGTGGCTAAATCTTTATGCGTCAGGCGCGATGTTTTCACCACTCGCATTCGGCTCGCGGTGCACACTCAAGGCTCGTGTGCGCTCACCTACTACTCGTGCTGAAAACATCGCGCCAGAGGCATAAAGATGTATTTAGTATAGTTATACAATATACTATTTTTTAATATAGTAAAAACTCGAAAATCTGATGCCATTATATAAAGCAGACTAGTTTTTGGAGTAGAGTAAAGTCAGCGACTGTGGTATACAGTTTTGTTTTGATTCGAAAAAAAATATATAAAATATAGGTTTGAAGATCTGTTTTTTGAACATAGAACGTGAGCAGGGTTTTTAATAAGTTGTTAAATACAAACAATAATTTAATTAAAAGTGTTATTTTTGAATCGATTTATGCTCGACGCTCGCGTTTTGCAATACTAAAAAAATGAAAGGGTAATGTGAAATAATCCCGTATTGTAATGTGAAACAGGAATTTTTGATATGTAAAATATTCATAACCCTAAATATGTATACTTATATTTTCTAATTTTAATGTGGAATAAATATCTACTATACAAAAGTTTTAATGAAAAAATTATATGATATAATTTGTCAAATACCTGTTGCTATTTCACAATATTAGCTTTCGAACATGACATTTCCCGATATTACGAAAAGGTTAGAAACTTACTTTAAGTGAAATATTTAATAAACAATCGATGCATCTAGCGTGTTTAATGCAATTTAAATTTAAATTTGATCGGGAGTCCGAGCGAGTAATTGACTTATATCTAGATGAAAGAGAAGAGGCTAGACTTCTCTTAATTTAAATATTTTGTACAACAAGAATAATAATTAAATGACTGATTACAATAACAACAAAATAATCACTTTAGAATCAAAAACAAATTTATTTGTTCAAAATATTTACATATGCTTCACAAAATAAAACAAAATATTAACGAAAAATTAAAATCTTCCCTCTAAAATATTGAATCAAAACTAGACAGATCCATGAATATAAACAATTTACATCAAATTACAAAATAATGAATTAAAATCTATAAAAAAGTAAATAATAAAATAAGGTACCAAGCCGGGAAAAAGTTCCAGAATTTTATGTGTGTGTGTGTCTGTCTTTTTAACAGCAACACCAGAACAGCTGAACCGATTTTGATAAAACTTGGTACTCTGTCTACCAGTACTCAAATTAATCGACATTAATGCGAGAGAAGTCGCAGAGAAAGTCTAATGTTTTTTATAACAGAAAACTATGAACAATGGCCGTTAAATGTTTAGAAACGAAATAGATGGCAGTTTACTTACTGTTTGAAAACCCCTGAAAATAATGAGTAATAATTTAGGATAATAAATATGCAAAGTATAAAATGTACTCCGACAATAAAAATATGATGAAAACGTTAAGAAAAGAATCCATCCATCAAGTGACGCTGAATAGAGAGATCGTGCATAATTTTTATATTTTTCTCTGAGATAAGTATTTGTTGACTGTCAGTGTCAGAAGAATGTAAATAAAAAATATTTTAAAATTGCATGACGAATATTCAAAGAAGGTTATTATGTTGGTGAATATGTGTTTGTAAACACTGAATATACCGGAAGACCTCGTTTCTCGTAAATTCTGTTGCACGCATTAAGGTTTATTTTGAAATGTTCACATTATTTTAACCTAATTGTATCCCGATAAAACGTACCTTATACTTTATGTTTGAGTATCAGTTGATAGTGTGCCGAGTTTCATCAAAATTCATTCAACCTTTCACACTGGTACAAACAGATAAATAGACGAAAGTTTTAGATCACGTTTTCACCTAGATGTCATATTGAAGGCGAAGGGTGTTCAATAAGTAGGTATCAATTTTCCATGTAGGGATTATAGATCTATCCATAGGCCATCTAACTGAGTTCAAAAATGTGTAATACCTGGCATCGGTCACCCTAAAAAAGCAATTTTTCAGATATCTTACTTTTTCTACCTTAAAAATACGATCTCGAAAAAATTACTTCAGTAGGGTGTGCGCTTCCAGATTTTAAATTTTTTCGACGCACTTAGATAGCCCGTGGATAGGTTAATAATCCCTACATGGGAAATTAATATTTATTCAAGACCCTTCTTACTAGAGCACTCCGCTTTTTAATCCAAAAGTTTCATTCGAAAAAAAGAAACATTTCTGTGGGGTAGCCGCGAATAAATTTTCCAAATTTTTTCGACACAACTAGATAGCTCATGGATAGGTCTATTATCGCTTCATTGAAAATTAATATTTATTGAAAACCCTTCTTACTAGAGAACTTCGCGTCAAGTGTTTCCGTTTTTTTTTGTCAGAATTGAAAACCAGTTTTTGTTAGGGTGACCGCTACCAGATTTTCCAAAATTTTCAGCTTAGTTTTATAGCCCAAGGATAAGTCTATAACGTCTGTATGGGAGTTAAAGTGTTTACATTTTTAGGCAAAAGGCACTATTTTGATAAAATTGCTTCTGTAGGGTGGCCTCTTTGATTTTTTAAAATTTTTTGACGCAGTTAGATAGCCCAAACGTTGACCATTACAAGTATCTAATATCAGGTATTTACAACTGTTGTCCAATTAGAGATGTACACTGCAGTACAGCCTAAATCTGCACTATTTGGAGTATTTTTCATGCTTTCAGAAATTTGCCCTTTTTTGATACTGTGTGTGTGTATCTTGGTGAACATCCAGAGTAAAGACGACTTTGACCAATACAAATTGTAGCAAATTTAACGCTCTACAAAAAATTATTGAAAACGTTTTGCCGTAGAATGCAAGGAAAAAATTTTATAGAGCAAAGTGCCAAAATTTTGCGGTCCCCCCTAGTTTCCACAGGGTTCTCGAGGTCGAACACTTCTTTACTATACATACCACCCACATATAACATAGCAAAATTTCATTAAGTTCGAACTTAATTCAAGGTAGCCCGCCTTTTTTGCGACTGCCGCATGGACTATTAGTTATTAAATTAAAAAAAAAGATCTAAAAAGAATCAAAATTTAAGTCATAATGGAAATATAAGTAGATGGAAGAAAGTATATTATGAATAACCTAAGACCAATAGGAAATTACATTGAAAAGCAGGAGAAAATTATAATAAAGAATAATATCTAGATTGTTATTTTAAGAAATTGGACTGTATAAACTGTACAATGACCTTCACTTCAGTGTTCTATTTCTTTGATTATGAGTTAGTTTGGAAACTGGTCACATCCCATTACAAGTTTTCTCATGTGAAGAGATTGTATTAATGCTGTGATTTCATTTGTGAACACTAGTACTCAACAGTATGAAGTTTCTTTGATTAGAAATAACAATACTCACCCTGTCAGTTAACGAAGATGTATGCTGGTTGTCACCCCTCGCCCAGAGTACGGGTATTCCCGCGTTGCCGGCGACAAGTGCGACAGTGAAAGCGGCTGGGGAATTACCAACAACCAATACGGCAGCCACATGACGTCCGGCAAACTGCACACAGAGCTTTTCGAGAAACGTACTTGAAAAGCCGCCGCTAGACGGCAGCTCGATAACTAACGTTTCCAGACTGATGTTGAACGTTATCATGTCGAAATCTCGCCCCCCGCCGCTCAAATAGGACTGCGTTAAGTTGGAAAGGGTCTTGTTGAATGCCCGACTGTAAGTCTGTCCACTTGAATCACTCGCGATCGCAAAGTGCATCTTCCGCTCGGTGTCTTGACGCGGTTGAAACAGGCATCCGCCATTTTGTAAACATATCAATAATATGGAGACTATGGATATGGATATGTGAAATGTACGAGGTCGTAGAAACTGCATGATTAAAAAAAGATATTAAGGAATGAAAAGGTGTTAGGAAAATTTTGAAGGGAAAAAATGATTGGGTATCTTTATGATTATTTTAACATTTTTTTCGTTTATCATACAAACTTAAAGTTCCAAATTATTCGCAAAAGTTTATCGTTTATCGGTTTGAATATTAAACGCGGAATTATCGTATCCAAATCTATAATTAAAATCAAACTCTTAGACATTTTGTTCTATTTTTTATTTGCTTTTTCGCTGAGTATCGGGAATTTAAGTGAAACTTTTTCTGCTTCTGTGTTAATTTCTGTCTTCCATTTGAGTTGTATTTTTAATATAATATTTTATTGCGAGTATCGTTTTCTTTTTTCTTGAGGTTGTTTGATGAGTTTGTCAGTCACGTCCATTTTACCAGATCTGCAAATAAAAAAAATGGGTTAGTATTTGGACTTTTATAAAATACTGTTTTATATTTACAAAAAAAAGACTAAACATGATATTAAATAAAAAACAAACATAAGAGACTGAAATATATTTTCTGATATTCAATATGCATTTAAATTATTATATCCATAAGCAAGTAATTTACTTTTAAATTAAATTACCTGAGAGAAACACATAGGTACGGTATTTATACTAGCACTGAAATTAATAATCAATATGTTTAGATTCCTGCACCGTATATAATTCACAATTAGTGAAATTAACATAAGGATATCAGACGACTTTCCGGGTTCGAGTCCCGGTGGTGCATTTACATTTTTCTTATAGAGCCTTCTATATACAAATATCATGGCGATAACGTCGTCTGATATCCTTATGTTAATTTCACTAATTGTGAATTATTTACGGTGCAGGAATCTAATCATTTTGATTATTAATCTCCGTGTTAATTTATTTTTAATTGATATTTTGATTTTATTATACCTATTATGATAAGATACATTTTTATAAATTTATTGTATTTCTACTCCATTCTACTCCTTTAGTACAGCAAAGTGAGCATAAAAACAGGAGGTTTAATCCGAATATGTGCGAAAGTTTTGCAACTTTGTAAACTTGTAGATTTAGATGCCCAGAATGAAATGAGGAAAAATGTAAAATGTGATCGCAGCTGCCATGGCCGCCAAATTGGAGAAATGATCAAAAAAACTGTTTCTTTAAAATATTTCGCTTCGGGTGCCTCATACGGCAAAAAATGTTTTATGAATATAAAATAGCATTAAATTTTCTACAAAATTTATCTTATACATTTTTTCTTTAAACTGAATAATTTCGGTGCAGCAGCCGAGTGAAGCTGAGTATTATAGAAAAAATTATGTTTTTTTGCAATTTACAAATTTACATCGACTTTAATGGCGCAGTATTTTTTTTTTAGAGAGAAAATTTGTTTTCACAGTTAAAAAAACGTTTTTGCAAATTCTGTAACGGACAAAGCTGCCAAAACGCAGCATGAACAGCCGACGAGCTTTATGACGACGAAGAATAGACTGTTGCGATACTCCAGTCGAAACATTTCTCGTAAGCATGGAGAACAGTCAATACGTCGTACGGTCGTAGAATCACTTGACAACACTATATTTGATGATTTTCAAATAAAAACACATTTTATATGTAAACAAAAAATAAGGCGCCATAAAAGTCGCACTAAATAAATTGGTAAATTGCAAAAATCATAATTTTTTCGATCAATAATAAGTACTTGACGTCGCTCGGCTGCAGCACCGAAATAATTCAGTTTAGTGAAAAAGGAATTAGATAAATTTTGTAGAAATTTTTTCATAAAATTTTTGCCATATGAGCTACCCGAAACAAAATATTTCAAAAAATTAGTTTTTTGTGTTATTTTTTCAATATGGCGGCCCTGGCGGCTGCGATCAAATTTTGCATTTTTCCTCATGTCATTCTTATTTACTATACTCTTTATGGTTGATGTGTTTTATGGAGTCTATTTGTTCAAATCGTTAAGATATCAGGTACTACATTTTAAATTTCCTGCTGGATACTATGCAAACATACGAAACGAGCGCGGTTCCTGCTTTTAGCTCGGCACGTCCCATGCAATCCTATTGCGACACTGGATTACAAAATGTGTTCGTACTGTTTCACTTCTACAGAAGTGATCTAAGCTTGCACTTTGCAAACAAACATTCGAGTTTCTTGGCAGTTTTAAGATACATATACAGTATATACACGCTAGATTAACTATTATATATTCAAGACACTTGAAGGTATATCCTCATAATATTATGCTCAATATATTATGACGTAGACATGCACTTTTATAAGCACACTTTATTTACTGAAAAAATTAAGATCGCAAAAGGAATTCTTGATCATTCAATTTAGGGCAGACCTAGGAGGATTGAAACAATTTTTACGTTATCTAGCATATCTCAGCCAAAAATATTCTTACCTCTATGAACCCTATAACAATTTCTAACTCCTTGTAGTCATATCAACACTCTAAAACAGCTGGTTCGGTTCTAAAGAAATTTGACATATTTATCAGTTAGGACCCAAAATTTAATCATGGGAGAAATTTATGCGGTTATAGGTACTCTCGGTTCAAAAAACGTTTCATCAAAACCGACATTAACGCAATTGAAAGTCTAATTTCAAACTTATGCAATCTTGCACAAAATCGACATAAAAATATATATAGAAAAAAAAACCAAAAATGCAGCCATAATTATTATAAAGAAAAAAATAAGTATGTTTGTATCGCGGGTAGGTACAGACAAATGACATGAATACTGAATATCGTTAAACACAAATAAGTAATTGTATTAATTTACATCCACTTTTATGTATCTTATAAAATCAAATGTTCGCAAAATATAATAAATAAAATAATTGTAATTTTATTTCTTTATATTTTAAATTGTTATCCAATACCTATAAACGAGCCTATAAATTATATTTTTCATTATTAAAAAAATAAAATAAAAAAATATTAAAAGCCTTCGGGATTCGAACCTGGGCTTGGTATTTGCACCTGTCGGTAGACTCGTACTTTGCCACACAACCACCTGTCTTACCTCAACATAGACCTTAACATAGGTATACATGTTGTGTTTTGTTTCACGTGACAACTACTTCCTTCTATTTCCGTAACATCTAATATTTCTCAAATGCCACCCCAGTATGAGATATTAGACGTTATTCACGTCAAAAAAGCTAAAACTCCTGATAGAATTCACGTTAACTGCATCTATAAATAGAGAAAATATGGTGTTTCAGTGAGTCTGAAATGGTTTTATAATAAGGCATGTTGGCATGAGCGACATGAGCATGTATCACGACAAAAACGACACACCATGTCGACCACGATGATCGTCACGCCGCCATCTATTGTTCAGAATTGATCGCCGTGCAGGGTTGGACTGGGCTGAACTTAGCGGGGCCAACACGTTCCGTTTATAAACCGATTCGTTAATATTATTAGTCAATTGATGTACGAATTGATGTTGTGCTAAACTTGCAAATATTGTATAATAACATGACAATTCAAAATTATTTATATTATATTTTGGAGGCAATTATTTTTCCGAAATATCCTGCGTGTAGTGTGTATAAATCATTTCATATTACTTAACACAAAACGTAAAAAGTATCATCAAGTATTTGTTTTTGAGTCATAACTTTGTGCTGTAGATGTGAAATTTAATTTTATGAAAGCCAGATGGGTCAATCCAACTCTGTCAACATATTCCACAATATTGCGCTATTAACATTATTATTTATACATTTATGGTGTATGAATAATACAATAATCAAGGATTATTATAAAATTCTCCAACTTTGAAAGTAAAAGGATATTTCACCGAAAATCGCCAAATACTTTCAAAATTAGAATATGCTCCCATTCCTTATGTTTTTTTACATTTTTAGGGTTGCGTACCTCCGAACCGAACCCTATTACTAAGCCTACGATATCTGTCCGTCCGTCTGTCACAAGGCTCTATCTCATAAACGGTAAGAGGTAGCTAGTTGAAATTTTCACAGACTGTGTGTTTTGGTGACATGAATCCTGACAAATAATAATTAGAATTAAATAATCAATTAATTTTAATAAATTAATGTTTCTTTTTACTACAACACTGACACCAGCCGTACTTCTATACTGTAGTATAGAGCGTCTAACGTCATTAGGTCGACTGGCTTAGTGGGTTGAGCGTTCGACTGAAGATCTTACAGCCTGGTTCGATCTCGGGTTTCGGATCACAATATTTCTGTCTTTTTATTCATCAAATATTCTATTATTATATTTTTTTACTTTAAAATTAATTTAATAAAATTTGTTACGGAAAAATTTTGAAACACTAAAAAGAACAAAATAAAATATAAGTAAAAAAAGCTTTTTAAAAATAATTGTGTTAATTTTTTACCTGGTAATTATTAGTTTTTAGGCCATCGAATTTGTAACATGGAATGTAAACAAGACAGCAGTGTTTTATGGGAAAGTGGCAGTGTGGCAGTGAACTCTTCACGTGTGTGCGTGTGTCAAACGTAAGCAAGGCTGGGGTAACCAATGACCAATCATAAACGAGCATGATTGCTAACCCCTAGGCGCTTGTCCGCAGTGACTGCCTTTCTAACCTCCTAACATAAACTTTAAAAATGCAGTGAGAAAAAAAAGCTTCCTGGCAATATATTTCGATTTATTTCAAGAACTGAATGCGAACATGCCTGTCATAACCTTATATTATGACATGGGACCATTTATCCCGACTACGATATACGACCTATTTCGGAGAAGACTTTATCAATATTAAAAACTAAACAAAAATGTAACGGGAAACTTTAATTAATTAAGACTAAACATTTACCATTTTTTGACTCATTGATTACGATAGAAAAAAAAACGGTCAAGTGCGATTTTTGGATTTTTTCTTTTACTTATGTTATGAGACCTTATCATTTGTACCTTAAATTTCAAGGTCAACGGAAAGTATCCTATAGATTTTGATAAGCGAGTCAGTATCAAAAATAGAACGTGATTTTTTCAAAATATTTTTATAGCATTGTGTTAGTATCTACAATTTTTTACAGGTCGTAGACCTTAGTATTTAATATTAATTTCAACTTGATACCTCTAGCCATTCCTGAGAAAAAAGTTCTTGACGGACAGACAGACAGACGGACAACAAAATGATCCTATAAGGTTTGCGTTTTTTTTATTCTGAGGTATGGAATCCTAAAAAAATAATGTAAAGTACTTCATTAACTTGTGATGTATAACAAAATATGTAATAAAGGTAATCCACACAAGATATAATAATATACTATTATTAATAATGCGACATGTTTCGATATAACAATATCATTCTCAAGCGAAATTTTCAAATTAACATATTATAGAAAAGTGAGAATGATATTGTTATATCGAAACATGTCGCATTATTAATGTATTATCTTGTGTGGATTACCTTCATTACATATTTTTCCTAAAAAAATGGTTTAAGCGACATAACCAGTATTCACCAGGGATTATCATTTTTTTTATTTTTACTTATTTGTTTTCAAACTCATCGAGTTCTAATCTAAAACTTTATAATACGGGTAAACGAAGATTACACAGTTGAATAACTAAAACCTTAAACCTTTAATTAACGAGATATTGAAGTTTTGTGCCTCGGTATTAAGAATGTCGTGCGAGAGTATTAAATAAAATCAATAATAAATCTAGGGATTTAAAACTGACAAGATTAATAATTACCTAACAGCTTAGTTCAGTTTTATTAATCGGTTTTTGCGTTGAAAATGTTCTTTACTTTTATAAATACTCGAAAGATGTCATAGAAAATCAAAACATTTAATTGTATCTAGTTATTTATTAATAGTAGATGTGTATAATAATAATAATACAAAAATACATGTATTTATATACAATTTGTCACTGTGAAATAAACGGTATCTATCAGTTTTTGAATAAATTTCCCATTAGATTTAAAGAACAAAATGTAATTTTCTAATTTTTGTTTTATTCAACGTCTTGTAAAGTCCTTTCTACTGAAGTAAAAACAGCTAAAGTGTGCCAGGGCACATTTTCTCTCTCATAACGCACTACAACAGAAGTTTATTTTCTCATATTATAACCTGCACATGAATAATTACACAAAATACACATACTTCCGTTTAAATAATTAATTTAGTAACATGCCTTGAAAATGTTATCTTGTTGTATCAATTAAGCGAATTTTAAATTTTAAATAATGTTCAACAAATTTGTTATTTCGTTATCCCACTGACTGACAAAGCTCCTGTTGTGAATTTTTGCAACAACATTAATACCTACTCTACTTTTGTTTTGAGTTTCTATGAGTTACACTTAAAAACAAACAAGTTTTAATACAAATTTAATCTGGTTGTCATTTGACGTACTTAGACCTTGCTTCGTTTTTATTGTTTAATTTATTTATTACATTTTTTTTTAAATAAACATCAGTGATTATATTATATAAATTATCCCAATTGTCCCCAAGCTAATTTTTATAATTGAATCACGTCGGGATCTTCAAATTATAAAGATAAATTATTTGGTGATGATATAATATAATATTACTACTGATCTTTATATTAAAATAAAATAAATAAATAAAAACAATCAAATTTGATTTATCAAAACAATTGGTCTAAATACGTCTCGTTACAACTGAAATAAAACTTTGTTTCTTAAGAAATAAAGTTTTATTTTTTGGTTCGTTTAAATAGATTGAATAAAATTTAATTTTTATAATATATGAACAGAAAATAGTTTATTTCTTTGCGTTGTCGAGACAACGTTGTTTTGTTTAGAGTTTCTATGACTTACACTAAGTGTAAATGAACCAAAAAAATAATAAAAGAAAATATATATATATAAAAGAAAATATATATATATAAAAGAAAATATATATGTTACGCTCAAAGATCGAAAACGCTCAGTGAGCGGAAAAATAGCTCACAACGCGTTGTGGTCACAGTAAAACATCCACATGGCGAAATTCGTGTTATGGCTCTAATGAAAACGCGCACGACGCGTTGTGGCAATCACAGAAAGACCAAATAGCGAAATTCGTGTCGTGGCTGACATGCTATTCGATCTCAACGCGTTGTGGCAATGAAGAAAAGCCATGACGCGTATGAAATATTATTTGATTACGACGCACACTACTTTCCGATATGGATCCTACTAGGCCTAGGCTGGAAACGTTTTGGTAGATGTCCTTAGGAAATATTTTTTATTTTATAAAATCACTGCATAACGTGTTTGTCGTTATTAAATATGTTATATAATTATTAATTATATAAATTAAAATAAAACGATATTTGTTATTTATTGAGATTACTTTATATTTAAAAAAATCAACGTATTAAGTAATAAATTACTGAACACAAAATATTAATCATTTGTAAATTACTTATAATTCACTTAAAATAATTAGGGATTTTAATTTTTTTATGACAATTTAAAATTCTTTCAAGTAATAAAAATATTTAACACAAACATAAATGTTTATTGATCACCAATAAACAACAACAATGTCCGTCGTGATATGATTAAAACAATGAATGCTCAGAACGCGTCATGGCTTTTCTTCATTGCCACAACGCGTTGAGATCGAATAGCGTGTCAGCCACGACACGAATTTCGCTATTTGGTCTTTCTGTGATTGCCACAACGCGTCGTGCGCGTTTTCATTAGAGCCATAACACGAATTTCGCCATGTGGATGTTTTACTGTGACCACAACGCGTTGTGAGCTATTTTTCCGCTCACTGAGCGTTTTCGATCTTTGAGCGTAACATATATATATAAAAGAAAATAATATGGCGGAAGAACGTGTCGATATGATGGGAGTACGGGTTGGATTACAAACAGTAGACAGTATCCGCGGTCTTCATAGAAAGTACATTTAGATCGCTCTCGCAATTAAACGCGATTTCGACGTTACCGCGACGATATGTAAATGAGAGCAACTTGTGAATAATCAGATGATAATCTGATGGAAGAAGTTCCGTTTGAAACAATCACTAGAAACGTATAGTAGCGTCGCACTGTAGTCATCATTGCGTTTAATTGGTGAGAGAGCGGCTTGAAATAAGCCATATACAGTGTATCCACAAACTCATTCTCAACATGGGGATCTCCGTTATTTTCAAAATTCTGAATACACCACGAAATTGGAATTAAAAACTTAAGAAAGTTCAAACTAAATTTGACTGTATTGTTAAAATAAATCAGCCATCGGCAAAAATTAAAAATTTACTTGTTTTATTATAGCGCCTAAACTACGCAAAATATTTAAACTTTATTTTTGTGATTTGATACAATTTTACCTAAGGAATTGTTCATCTCATTTAAAAAAATCTCTATCTCTCATAATAACGGAGATCTCCATGCTGAGAATGAGTTTGGGGAATCTGAAGTGAAACTTCTTCGCTCGCGGTAACGTAGAATTGTCTGTCACGGAAATTGATGACGGAAGTGTAACATCACTCGTATGCTTAAAAAAAATTGTTGATATATAAAACGAGCACGTGATATCACCGATTGAACAGACCTGTCTAAACTAAAGTATCAATGTTTATTTGTGCCATCATAAGACATAAACTTCCAGTAATGCTCGCTCCGTTCGTATATATATTATATTTATCCGTCTCCAAAAATCTTCACCAAAGAGAAGTTCAAACAAGCCGTGAGGTGGGTCGTTTATTAGGACTAAACTGCGACCCTTGAGGTCCACACGACGAACTTCCCAGTTTGATAAATATTTAATAATAATAATTAAATTAGATATTACACAGAAAAGTAGTCATTTTAATCATTAAAACATAATTATTATTTATTTTTAACAATAATTAAAAAAAAAAACGGCTGAACCGATTTTTATAAAATTTATGTCGGATCAAAATGACATTAACACGCCTCGATTGACACCCTTACGAAGTCGATATAATTTTTTATTCCCGAGATATTGTGTAAAATCTACTTTTTTGGAGTCTATTTGGTTAAGAAAAAAGAACGGCTGAACCGATTTTAAAAAAATTTCTTTCAGATCATATTTACGTTAATACGCGTCGATTGGCACCCTAACGTAGACGATATCATTTTTCATTCTCAAGATTTCGTCTTACAAAAAATGGACACATACGTACGTACGTACATACGTACACACACACATACACACAGAGAGACATCTTTCTAAAAAAAGTGTAGTGACCTTGAAACATAAAAAATTGTTATACATTTTGATTTCGATTTTCGGACCCATTACAATAACTTCCAATGGGAAGTTAAAAATGTATAGACGGATCATGGAATCTATTAAAACGCTTGCAGATATGTTTATACTTTACAGTAAGTTAATTTATTATTAAGTTTCACCTCTGCCAAGTGATACTACGACACACATGATCTTTTTTTCTGTTTGTCCCGTACGGCTCTGTCTTTATAAGCACCGTCAATGTAACCAAATAACCTATTAAAACTATCAATGAATATTTTACTAACGATTAAGAGTATCAATGTTAATTAAATTCGGTTTATGTATGCGCTGTCACATAACTGCTTATCGATCTATTGTTTGACACAACGTACCGTTTATTGTTAATTAATGGATATTTTGCTTAATTAAAACAAACAAAATTGAAATGCTATTTCTACATAAAGCAGTTATTATTTTTTACGCTGTGTTTATTCGGTTTTGGTTGGTCATGTTTGAAAATTGTGTTTTTAAAGTAAACAGACTTCTGATTAAATAATAAATTGTTTTATCGTTCAAAAATTGAAATGCGATATTCGACTTTATGCTCGTCAGTTAAAAATTAAAAATATGATTACAAATGTCATTGCTGATCATACATAATAATCATAATTATAAATTACTTCATTTGAAGTGCTACGATCGGGAGCGTGTAATAACGTGAAGAAAGAAAAACTAAGAACGCATTACCATGACTTTCTTCAGGTTATATTAGTTGTGCAGGCAAGCGTTTCATGACGACGACAGAACAAATGAGAGTGCTATATCATGTTTGTGTGCCTCATGACAACACGTAGTAAGTAGCAGGAGAGTAAAGTAGATGGCGGAAGACTCGGTCGGGATTAGCACGCAAACAACCTGAACTCGTTTACATCGTCGATTTCATATGAACTAACAGTATACAAGCATGAATGAATGAATTGTAAATTATAGACGCTTGACAACTGAGGTCATCAGCGTCTGAAGTATACAAGCACTATACGCATTAAAATAGTATGTACTATATAAAACAAACATTTAAAGCTCTAAATTGTACCTATTTTTTAGTGTATTTGCCATATGGCACATACACTATTGGCGTCGGTCGGATGGCGGGACCTAGGGGTCGGACCAAAATTTCTCGACGTTTCATACCCTCCTTAACAATTTGCCGCCATTTTTGAAAATGTTTATGTATATATATATGTATATATTTATATATATGTGTGTACACGATAACTCTCGACAGACTTAATCGATTTAAACGAAATTTGGTACACACATTGGAACCCATTACCGCACAAAGCCTATTTAAAATGGGCCCGATCGGACCATTTTAAGGGTAGGTTTTAGAGGTTGAAAAAAGTTTTTGAGCCCAAAAATACCAAAAAAATTCTCAGAATCGTTTCAAAATTGAAATTTAACCCTTTAGTGAAGATTAAAATGTACTGCTAAAATTTTAATAAAATCGGCCCGACAGGACCGGACTTACAAATTTTATGAAAACACTGGTTTGCGGATAGTGATTTACTTACTGAAGGGTGTATTTAATTTGGTATAGAGGTTGCATTGATAATATTATTGAAATTAAGAAAAAAATATTATTTTAAGGGATGTATTAAGGGGTTAAATTTTTTATTTTGTCCAAAAACAAACTTAAGTTTACACAATAAAGCCACAAGGCCTGTATTAGCAAATACACTATAATGTCGGCAGGGTTTGGCACTGCGACCCGAGTTTTTATTGTAATGACTTTGGATAAACAATATTAACAATACAGTAGAACATAAAAAGTGCGCGACTACAGGGCTCCATTCTCGTTCAAATTATCCAAGTGACCAAAAAACTGCTGCTCTACAAAGACATCAAGTGTGGACCTAGGGTATCCAATAATATGAAGTGCCGCATCTAGAACTCAAATATTGAGATCCGCCAAAAGTTTCAGTCGTATACTCTACGAGTGAGAAATCTGTATTTTTACAGTTGGAGTAAAAAGTGTTCGTACATTTAGTCGTTTCTTCTTTTTATTTGTTTCTTTTCCTTTTTCTGTGTACTATTTCATCCTTTTCATCTAGTAATAGTGCCATCATAACTAAATCTTTGACAGAGAATGGCCTTTTGAAGTGAGTGTAATAGTTTCAATAATTTTCAAATATTTGTACTGAACCCGTCCCAATTTAGAGCTATATAAATTTGCCACCCAGAAAGCTCGGACACGCCACGGAGACGGAACGCCTGAGTATAAATGGGTCTTAGCACGCGTACAAAGCGAACGATGCACACTAAATTATAGTGAAGTTGTCCTCTGACGATGACGCTCTCGAGGTGAATACACGCATTAAATTGAACCATTTATTATACGCTCGGTGCGTGTAACTTTCGTGGACGTCGTCCGCAGGCAGTTGCCAATGGAGATGGATTTCTTTGTCTCCTGCCAACTTGAAGTTTGTCGTTAATGCTACACTAATGAACCTGTGACAAATGCGCGGCCCGGATAAACCCGGAGAACGGTTGTGTCTTTCGTCTCAATGGAGATAGATTTATAAATGTCTGGGACTCCGGAATTAGGGTGTATTGTCAGGGTTATGCGTTAATGAAGGTATGACAGTTACTTCTTTTGTGTGCTTTTGAATGTTTCGTACGTTATATGTTACAGGATACAGGTGTTTTAGTAGTAGAATTTGTTGTAGAAATATCGGTAGTACAGATTGCATTCCGGAAAACCGGGTCCGGCATCATTTGACTGTCTTCCGAATTCGGTCTGGATCCAGAAAACCCGTAAAAACTTGCGCGAAAACGTGTTTCTGTGCAAAATACTTACCTAAATGAAAAAACTCTTGTTTTGTAAAACAATTATTTTATACTTGAAAAAGATTTTTTTTATAGGTACCTATCTCAAAATTTTGACTTGCAAAATTAACTTTTTTTAAATCAGATATCGACTCCATATCGACTCGCTATCAGTCGATTAATAAAATTAATTTTGCGGCATATTTACATCGTCGAAGAGGTATAGTTTAAAAACATTTTATTTTAACAAAAAAAACCTCATTGAAACACTGATATTACTTACAAATTACGTTTAAATTCGCTAAAAGGATTTCTTTTACGCTAGAAATATCATTTTAGAAGAAAAAGTCTTGTATTGAAAAAAATTGATTTATAGATACGTATCTACTTAAAAAAGATTATTTTGATAATTATAGTTGATGGTTAATTATAAATAATTATTAGTAAAATTGGTTAAAGATTTTCTGACCATTAAATAAACGCTTTTTTTTATTAAATTTCAAATACACTCACTTGACCACACATACAGCTGATTTTGAGAAATTGAAAATTATTTAGATATGATTAGAGAGACGTATAATAAACACCGGATCCAACCGGATTGGTGCCAGTCTAGTAGGATACGGTCGGATTGAAAGTCGTGTCACATTGCAATCCCTAATCGGTAGTATTTATTTTCCAGGCTTTAGTATATTTTTATTTCTCAAAAGAGGATTGCCAGGTCACAGATAAAATTGTTGAGGGTAGTCCTTAAAAATTAAAGTGTTCATATCCATTTACGGTGTTCTTGTAAGTATGTAATGTTGTTCTTTATTACATGACTTTACAATTTGTAGAACTAACTGCCCTAGTAACACGATGTACTCTTGTTCAATTACAAAAAAAAAGTTTATCAATTGGTGGCAGGAACAACTTGTATGCATTATGCAGGTAAATGGTTTTTCAAAACACCGTTATTGAAAATTTAATTTTCGGTACAGTTGTTTAGCGGGTTGAAACTGACCGTTTCAACCCTAGGGATGAAAGTTTTTAGTTCTCGGTTTTCTCTATTTTTTAACGTTTTTAAGAAGGAGATAGAGCGATTGAGTCGCGGACTTCAATTCGCATATAATACTCGAAAACGTCAAAATGACAACCATATCCTCCCATAAATTTCACATGGATCCCACAGACCTAATATTTTTGCGACTTTTTGCGCGCCCAAATTGCAGGTACCTCAAATCGAATTGTCAATAGAGTTTTGAAAAATAATATGCAAATACTCGGAACGAAACATTGTGTTTGCAACGCGTGTAATTGCTGCCCTCGTGGCTCGTACCTCGGGCAGCAAACTTAATCACACTGGTTGTAAACGCTATGTTTCGACCCTTATAATGCAAAATAGGTACTATTTCTTCTAAGATAAAACATGTATTGATTTTATTTATTATTAAACCGAAGGGTCCATATAAATTTGACAAAAAACTCTGAACCTTTATAAGAATTACCTTGATATCTTTATAGAAAATATAAATTACAAATAATGATCAATAATAAATTTATAAGATTTATACGGCTGAATTGCAATTGAAAATTTTTCGTTGGAAAGCAGCCAATTATATAATTGATTCGAAACATATTGGAAAAAAATTATTTTACCAACTATGTGACTATGGTTGGTAAAATGATTTTTTTCCAATATGTTTCGAATTAATTATATAATTGGCTGCTTTCCAACGAAAAATTTTCAATGATCAATAATGACAAAAAAATTTATTTTGACATTCTCTTGCTACTTGCTATTCAGATAAATGGAAAAAGTGTTGTTTTGAAATTTTACTTTCAGAAAAATAGAAAAGTTCATTTCTTTGGCAGCTTTAAATCCGACATTAACATAAACCCGTATCTTAATTGAAAATGCCTGTCAAGTCTGCAACTGCATTACTTAAATGTGAAGATCTTCAATTTGCAGTCATGGGAGAGGTTCGGTTTCATAACGCCAATCGGCATCTCTTTCGACTTACTTTGCTTGTATTCAAATTATTAACTATCTGCATTTGGTGTGGATTTTTTAAAGTATGGTGAAACAATAACAATGTCAATTTTGAAGGTTAAAAATCTATAAAATTATTAATTGAAATTAAATATTTCACACGCACCCCCCACACACACACTTGATATAACCGATTGAGTACCTATCGGTTTAATTTTTACTTTTTATGATTTTCGGATTTTTCCCTTTACTTGTCCTGCAAGACCTTGCTTTTTGCCATATTTCATGATTCTAGGTCAACTGGAAGTACCCTATAGGTTTTTGAAGAGATGACAAAATGGCCGTATCTTTTGATTGCGTTGACCTAGAAGCTTAAATTCTTTACATCTTTAAGGGACCGTAGACCTAGTATTTGGTATAAATTTCAACTTGATATCTCTATCCGTTCCTGAGAAAACGGGTCTTGACTGACGAACACCCAGCCAGCCAGCCAACCAGCCAGCCGAACAAACGAGTGATTCTATAATGGTTCTGTTTTTTCTTATTGAAAAACGGAACCCTAAAAACAAAAAAAACACGTGTGGTCGGTTGTATTTAAACCCGGGTTTTTGGGGTGACATCGAACGTCTAGCTGTAGCACAGAAGAAACAAGGTATACTTGAGTAGCATAAGCGTTCAATTCTAGAGAAAACAACAAAGATACATACAAGATTATACGAGTATATTATAATATCCATGTATGGGGAGCCTCTTAGGAATTACATTTTTTATTTTTTTTACTTGCCAGGATTCATGCCACAACAACACACAGTCTGTAAAAATTTCAACTAGCTACTTTTTACTGTTTGTGATATAGAACCTTGTGACAGACGACCGATACACATCGTAGGCTCAGTAATAGGATTCCGTTCGGATTTACGGAACCCCAAAAATGGCAATCCGAATTATCGTCAACAAGATTACATAATATAGAGTTTTATAGACCTGTGCTATGGGAGGGTAAAAAAGTGTATCACGAGTCTTGGATTAAATCAGTATTTCCTGATTTGTGTCACACTGTTTCCGTCTGTTATAAATTTCACTGTAAACAAGAAAATGGGACCCAGTCATTCTCGATTATAACAATAACGGTTACTGTGAGTTTTAACTGCTAAAGCGAACAATTTGCAGTGAATGATTTGAGTTAACATTTAACTTTGCACATATTTATTGCGAATTCCTTGAATGCAAAAGAGTTATTCCAGAACATTTTAAAGATGGGTTATTTGAGTGTAACGAGAATTCCAGTCAGAATATTTTAATACCAATATTTTTAAGTTTCATTTTAAAATAGTTAGGTACTTTATTTTAAAATACTTTCAAAAATTACACACAGAAAAATACATTTTTTGTAATACGTGCAATGTGCATTAAAAGTGTAATATTACATATTTGTTTTCGGGGACGAAAGTTGACTTTCTCATGCCAGTGACGAAAAATAAAAGTCGCGCATGCGGTGATTAAAAGTAAAGTGTTTTCGTTCGTTGGGAAATTCTTTCCGAGGCGAAAGTAAGAGAAAGTGATTGTAAACCATATCAGACAGCTTTCGCCTAACCTACATTATTCATATACGGTGTTTTTAATGTTGTTCTTTTAATGTACTTATTATAAAAAGTACTATGTGTTACTCGGGCGAAATTGCCGATTGCGATTGCAGTCCTCGCTGCGCGATGATATACAGGGTGGACCAAGTTATAGTAGCAATAATTCACCATTCGATGGTCCATCAAAAAATAAGTAGACATGTGTAATTTTATTTTTTTCCAAAACGCTTCCTAAGGGAGATACAGCCCTTCAAAGTCCAGTTTTAAAAATCAATACTGACAAGTGTCATAAATTATCTCAAAACCAAGTATCGCCTACTTTGTTGGTTATTTTCATAAGTTATTTATTTGTTGTTTTTAATTTAATTAATGAATTATTTATTTAAATTCATCACACAGTAAAAAGTTTACAATTGTTGTACAAGATTCCAGACCTATTATTTTCATAGGTGGCTATTTTAGAAGTGTTCTAAACTTTCAACTCTAATTATCTCGTAAACGAAGCCTCAAATCGAAATTTTGCAAGAGTGACTCTTTTTTTCTAAATTGAACAGGGAATTCGAAAAAAATGTTATTCTTTAAAAATATCCAGTGGCGCAGAAAATAAGGCGGGAAAAGTGAAACAACCCCCCTGTATCTACGCCACTTGACAATTTTGACAAAAGTTACTTACGTCAAGTAATGAGTATCTATCGCATAAATACTTGTACCAAATTTGGTCAAAAACGCATTAATGACTTGAGAGTTAGGACAAAAAAAAGAATTTTAAAACTGAACTTTGAAGGGGTGTATCTCCCTTAGGAAGCATTTTGGAAAAAAATAAAATTATGCATGTCGACTTATTTTTCGATGGACCATCGAATGGTGAATTATTGCTACTATAACTTGGTCCACCCTGTATAATCATGCTTATTAACTTCCCATTGGAAGTTATTGTAATGGGTCCGAAAATCGAAATCAAAATGTATAACAAATTTTTATGTTTCAAGGTCACTACACTATTTTTACACTATTTTTAGAAAGATGTCTGTGTGTGTGTGTATACGTATGTACGTACGTACGTATGTGTCCATTTCTTTCTAAGACGAAATCTCGAGAATGAAAAATGATATCGACTACGTTAGGGTGCCAATCGACGCGTATTAACGTAAGTATGATCTGAAAGAAATTATTTCAAAATCGGTTCAGCCGTTCTTTTTTCTTAACCAAATAGACTTCAAAAAAGTAGATTTTACACAATATCTCGCGAATAAAAAATTATATTGACTTCGTAAGGGTGTCAATCGAGGCGTGTTAATGTCATTTTGATCCGACATAAATTTTATAAAAATCGGTTCAGCCGTTTTTTTTAAATTATTGTTAAAATAAATAATAATTATGTTTTAATAAATGATTACTTTCTGTGTAATATCTAATTTAATTATTATTATTAAATAATTATCAAACTGGAAAGTTCGTCGTGTGGACCTCAAGGGTCGCACTTTAGTTCTTATAAACGACCCACCTCACAGCTTGTTTGAACTTCTCTTTGGTGTAGATTTTTGGAGACGGATAAATATAATATATACGAACGGAGCGAGCATTTATGTCACGGCTTGTTTTGGTTTTGTCACAGGACGAATTTATAGACGATGATAACAATGTCGTTTCCCAAAAATAAATCAACATAACTTTAATGATAATAATCCCTTTGTAAGATGCAATATACTTGATTATGTAACCATACAATGTAATATAGTAAGCAGTGATTATACACTCTCTTAATTAAATCAAATTCTGTAGAGCTTGCAGCAAAATCTTACGTAACTCAGTGCACGATGCAGCGTATTATGCAACTATGACAGAAGATTAAACTGTTTGTTATCTTCTTATCTTTGTATATTGCATAACACTATTTGGAATGGAGATGGGTACATGAGAACGTAATATGAATGGCAGCAGGTATATAGCCACCTAAGGTGTGATTGGTTTTCATAGAAAAAAGCGCGAGATGGGGCAAGTACGAATCAAGCTTTTCCCCGGCTTCTGATAGCATGCAACCCACTTCTTTTTCAATTCCAGATCTTTTGGAAATACAAAATCTATATGATTTGAACATTAGTAAACACAGAACATCTTCATTCTTCATTGTCAAAGATTTATTATTTTAAATAAACTAATAATTATTCTGTACACACTACTATGAACTGCCCACAGACCATGGTGGTTACATAGCTGGCGCCTCTAGCGGTCAAGTTTAGCAGTGCTCATGCTCATTCGTCAAGGCGCTTTTAAATCTTTTTGAGACATGTACTGTAGCAATTTCAAAAATTGTGCCCCTATAAAAAAATTAATTATCGAGGCTATGATTTAAAATATCAAATTTAAGACTTTTACATTGTATGACTTGAAATCCTGTCTAAAAAGGCAGTAGTTTGTTTGGTTGTTCGTGCGGCGATGGAGCGGTACAACTATACACTGACACAGTAGTGGAAGTGAGAGAGTGAATGCTATATGAGTGGAGGAGAGAAAGCATCTGGTTACCGTATGCATTGGTGTAAGCGAGATGGAGTTCACGTTTAGGTGCCTGCAATAAATGACGAGGAATGGACGGGACTAGCTTTTTGT
This sequence comes from Mongoloraphidia duomilia, assembly GCA_039654895.1. Lineage (NCBI taxonomy): Eukaryota > Metazoa > Arthropoda > Insecta > Raphidioptera > Raphidiidae > Mongoloraphidia > Mongoloraphidia duomilia. The sequence continues at coordinate 31,283,697 of CM077522.1, forward strand.
CAACCAGAGAGACAAGATCGTGAATATTGTGTATGATTTGATTGAATTATTTTTGATAGTATTTCGGCGTACTGGATTTAGAGATTTTTATGCTGTACGGCGTGGACAGTAATTGTTTGGAGCAATTATCTATTGTTGTTAGGAGCTTTGGAGTCGAGGTTGTTTGAAAAATATTATCCCTCCGTGAATCTAACAACTTTAATAAAAGGACCTTTGGATCGTTTTTCCTCCGTGTTTATTATCAAGGACCTTTGCTGTGTTATTCTTCGACTATTGGCTTGATTGTTGTAGGTTTACTGCATTGAATTATCGCTGACTATCTTGATTTATTCCATTCATACTTTTGTCGACGTTTTGAGGGTGTGTAATAATACGCAACGACTTCACGCAACTGATTATAAACTATAAATATTTAACACCAGTTGTAGAATTCTACTGTTGGTGATTGTTATGCAGGCCAGTGGCGTGCGTATTCTTTGAGAATATTTATTCTTTAATCTGAATTACATCAACCATCGAATATAGCTTTATTTACAGACAATTGCGGTCATTTCTGATGTTTATTGAGCCTCCAGTGGCGTTTTGAATTGGCTCTTAAGTTATTCATAGACGGATGGCTAGTCAAAAGCTATTTTAATGTATTTTTTTGAGGGTGTTGTTTGGAATTGTGACGCGGTATTCACTGCGTGGTTTGTGTGAATTCTTTTGAGGATTGTTTACGTCACGTAGTTTGGGATTTTTTTGTGGAATTTTTGTTGACGTGGTTCTGCCCACGTGTCTTGTTGTTTTTTAATCTGGTAGTGGAGCGGCCTGTGGCTGTTCGTTGTTGGGGTGTGTGTCCTTATTTGTTTATTTATTTAATTTATTCGTGTGCTCGTTTTGTTATTCAGTTGTTATTTTTTTATTTTTTAACTATCTATTTATTCTTTGTCGGTTGTTAGTGAAGGAGATTTAGGCGGTTCATTTTTGTGCACTCAACCTTAGACAAGTTGAGTTCGCCTCGCCCAGTTACGTCTTGGCGCCCTCTACACCGGTCGGTTCTAACTGGGGCGAATCTTTTCCACCTCAAAGATCTCACCTAATCTCCAGGTCTTGTTAGTTTTAGTTATTATTATTATTTTAGTGGTCGGCGGTCGGGTTTTTCTTGTAGGCTTTGGCCTTTTGTGTTTGTGCTGTCGCTGCTTCGCAGCAGGTTGACTTCCCTAGTCATCAACTACCCCTACGTGTATTTTTTGTATCATTAGTTCCCTACGGGGATCCACGCCTTGCACCGCTGAGTTAAGCTAGCCGGTGGTTGCCTTGTAACTAAGTTAATTTTGACTGCTCTACATTTTTTATAATTCGGCTGGTTAACCGTTACACAATTGGCGCCCAACGTTTGGGGCCCTCTGTCATACTAATACATCCACGTTTGGGGTTTAGTGGATGATTCTTGTGAAGGCTGATTTTGCGATCAAGTATAATTTTTTGTTGAAATAGTTACTATTTTTTGCATCTGAAATGGAATTCTCCTATGACTTGGACGTTGACTACTTACCCACCGTTGAAGTGAATTATGAGTTGAAGATCAGAGGTCTTAAGAGTGGAGGTGAGGAGGCTAATAGGCGGAAGTGTTTACGCAGACTCTTGGCTTCCGATTTAAAACGGCCTGGTGTTGAATATTTGTGTGCTGACTTTGATCGTGAAATTGATGGAATCGAAATTGATGCTACCCTCACGTCGGTGAGTTCCTTAGTTGAGCTGTTTGGTGGAAAACTTGATGCTGCGTATTGTGAGATACGTAGTCGACTGAACCATCTAAAAGGTCGATTGTTAAGAATCCCCACTAATGATTCAGATGTTGAAAATTTTAAAACTGACCGGCTTATTACAACCATAGCATTAGAAGATGATCTTTTAGTGAAAGTTTCAGATGCGTCGCCTGCCGAGGGGGGTCCTGTAGTGGTCGAGTCCGACCGGCCCATTGTTTCCTTTTCAGGTAGCAATGTCCCTGCGAAGATTCCCATTGCGGACATGACCGAGGTTTCGGTTGATAGTAATCATGCACCGTACTTTAATGCTCCGTGTCAATATTTCAACATCAAACTTTCTGAATGGGGAATTTCTTTTGATGGCCAACATTCTGTGTTGAATTTTTTAGAGTGTGTCGAGGAAATGAGGGTAGCCCGTCGTGTGAGTAAGAGCGATCTTTTTCAATCTGCCGTTGAATTGTTTCGAGGAGATGCTCTTAGTTGGTTCCGAACGATGAAGTTCAAATTTCATGACTGGGATTCACTTGTGCTGGCGTTAAAGTCGCATTTCTTGCCTCCAGATAATGACCATGCTGTGATGTTGGAGATTTATGGCCGCAAACAAAAACCTCATGAGAAAGTAATAAATTTTATCACTGGTATAATGACGTTGATGGGTCGGTTGTGTGTTCCTCTATCTGAGGAGGAACAAGTGAAAAATATTGTGCGAAATGTTCTTCCAGGTTATCGGCAGCAGTTGGTTTTGATTAAGCCCAAAACAGTTGAGCATCTGTCTAGCGTATTACTTGAATTTGAGCCTACCATGGTACCTTATAGTGAGCCGGTTAAGCCCAAAAGAAATCTGGGATCGTTAGTTACGTCTGAACCACAGAACACTGAGTCGAAAATTTTGTGCTGGAATTGTAAAGAAATGGGGCATTTAAGTTTCAAGTGTGACAAGCCGAGAACGAAGTTCTGTTTTGGTTGTGGCAAGTCAGGAGTGACTCGCAATACGTGTCCCCAGTGTTCGGAAAACGCTTAGATGGAAAGCTAGTAGGTCGGCGCTTTCCTGTTGATGTTAAAACGACCTGTAATTCTGTTAGAAATAATAAGTCTTGGAAAAGTTGGCTTCAGACTGTTACTGATTTTTGCAAACTACCTAAGCCGGAGGTATCCATGAATCCGTTGTTAGTGACTAAACCCTGCGACAATAGGCCTTACATTGCTGTGAAAATTTTTGGAGATGATTACACTGCGTTGTTGGACTCTGGCGCTAGTGACTCTGTGCTAGGTAGAGAAGGGTTGAGCATAGTGAAGAAATATTCATTGGAAATTCAAGAGTGCACGGACAAATTTATTAGTACTGCTGATGGAGTGAATCAGTCGATATCTGGTTGTGTGTTGTTGCCTGTTTCGGTGGGACATTGTGTCCGTTTGATAAAAATTTTAGTTGTGCCGTCCTTGTGTCATCGGTTGATTTTAGGGAGCGATTTTTGTCGTAATTTTAATTTGATGTTAGACTTTAGCACCAATTCCTACATGGTGGGAGATGAAAAAATTTGTGTTTTGAATGGTGAACCTGATGTGTCGAGCGAACAATTTGATAGTGTTGAGAATGTGCAGAGCCGAGTGGAGTTGAGTAACTCTCAGCTTAATCAGTTGAAGCAGGTGACGTCGAAGTTTAACCAGTTGTCTTGGAAAAATGGAACTAAGCTTGGACGAACGAACAAGATAACGCATTGCATCGATACCGGCGATGCCCGTCCAATTAAACAACGGCAATATCAGCTGTCGCCGTATATGTTGAACCACCTGTACAAGGAACTTGATGAAATGCTTAAGTTAGGAGTTGTGCAACCATCTTCGAGTCCTTGGTCGTCACCAGTGTTGCTAGTTAAGAAATCTCAGGGGAAGTTTCGGTTATGTTTTGATGGCCGGAAGCTGAATGAAGTGACCAAGAAGGATGCTTATCCTCTGCCTCGCGTTGATCATATCTTAAATAAATTAGCTGGCGCTCATTATCTGTCGAGTGTTGACTTGAAAAGTGCATTCTGGCAGATTCCGCTTGATTCAACGTCACGAGAAAAAACTGCGTTTAGCGTTCCTGGCAGAGGATTATTTGAATTTGTTGTCATGCCGTTCGGTCTGAATAATGCCCCTCAGACACAACAACGATTGATGGACATGGTGTTGGGTCCTGAATTAGATCCATTTGTCTTTGTATATTTGGATGATATAATAATTGCAACTCCTACTTTTGAGAAACACTTAGAAGTTTTGATGGAAGTGTTTAAGAGATTGAGTGCTGCTCAGTTGACAATTAACGCTGAGAAGTGTAGATTTTGTTTTCCTTCGCTCGACTATTTAGGTTTTGTGGTTGATAGAGATGGCTTGAGAACGAATCCGGATAAGATTTCAGCCATGATAAATTACCCTCGACCAGAAAATACGACTCAAGTGAAAAGATTCATCGGCATGTGTTCGTGGTATCGTCGTTTTATTGCTAATTTTTCTACTCTTACTGCACCCATTACCGCTTTGATTAAGGGTCGCAAGAAAGGACATCGTATCATGTGGAGTGAGGAGGCGGAGAAAGCTTTCTGTGAAATCAAGCAAGTGCTTGTATCTTCACCTGTCCTCACAAGTCCTGATTTTGACAGGATGTTCACTGTCCAGTGCGACGCTTCAAATGTCGGGTTGGGATGTGTTTTAACACAACAAAATAACGATGGTGTCGACGTTCCCATAGCCTTTGCCAGTCGAACCTTGTCTGCTGCAGAACGTAATTATACGGTCACGGAGAAAGAGTGTTTAGCGGTGATTTTCGCCATTGAGAAGTTCCGTCCTTACGTGGAGGGAGTACAATTCCGGGTGATTACCGATCACCATTCCCTTTTGTGGCTCCACAATTTGAAGGACCCCGTTGGACGCTTAGCTCGATGGGCCGTCAAGATGCAGCAGTTCAATTTTATCTTGGAACACCGTAAGGGTTCACTTAATGTCGTCCCTGATGCTCTATCTCGAGCCCATAAAGAGTCGTGCTTTCTGGCAATAAATGAGGAGCATATAGCCACGGATAGGTGGTATCTAAATATGCTACGTAATGTCGAATCGGATCGTGAAACATTCTCAAACTATGATGTTATTGATGGTCGGTTATATAAGTTTGTTCCTTCAGAGACTGGGCCTCAAAATCCAGTTGATTGGAAGCTAGTTGTGCCCTTGCGTCAGAGAGTAGAGGTGATTCGTTCGTGTCACGACGTGCCTACAGCTGCTCATCTTGGAATATTCAAGACAATAAATCGAGTCTGCGAATTATATTACTGGCCCAAGATGCGCCGTGATATAAAACGTTATGTGCGACAGTGTAGAGTGTGTGCAGCGCAGAAGATGGCGAATACGGCACGTCCCGGTTTCATGGGGAAGCCAAAGCGAGTTTCTTATCCTTGGCAGTTGATAGCAGCGGATATTATTGGCCCTCTTCCTAAGTCGGCAAATGGCGCTTCTTATTTGTTGGTTGTAACTGATTGGTTTACAAAATTCTCCTTGCTCAAACCTTTGAGACAGGCTAATGGCGCTTCTATTGCGAAATTCTTAGAAGATGATGTATTCCTCTTGTTTGGCGTGCCTCAGATCTTGATGTGTGATAACGGCACTGAATTCATTAACAACCGCATGAGAGAACTCACTGAGCGTTACGGAGTTAAGTTGTGGCCCAATGCTCGTTATCATGCACAAGTTAATTATGTCGAACGTTATAACCGAACTATAGGAGCTGCTATTCGGTCTTATTTGGACGAAGTTGATCATCGCAACTGGGATAAGGAAATACAGAAAATTGCGTTTGGTCTAAGAACTGCCGTTAGTGAATCGACTGGATTCTCCCCCTCATTCTTGAATTTTGGACGTTTTGTGCCCGCAAACGGGAATTATTTTGGCCGCCTTGCTGATGAGGATGAGCTGGATATAGATGCTGTGAGGGAATTTCATGTGAGAGAATTAGAGGAATTGCCGGAGGTTTACAAGGAAGTTAAACGGAAACTGAATGAAGCTTATGAACGGAACATGAAGGACTACAATAAAGGGAAAAGGAAAGCCGACGTGTACAATGCTGGGGATCGTGTTTGGAAGAGACACCATGTAATGTCCAGTGGTGCACGACATGTGGCTGCCAAGTTAGCCCCTAAGTATTCCTTAGCTACCATCAAGAACGTCATCTCTAAGTTGGTGTATGAGTTGGTCGATGAGTCCGGTGTCAATCTTGGTCGCTGGCATGTGAAAGACCTTAAGCCATACAATGGTGATTCTCTAGAATCTTCCGATTCTGAATAATGATGTTCTGCCTCGATTCGAAAAAATGTTCGTTCGCTCACATTTTTTTACCAGGGAAAGGGGGAGTGTAGCAATTTCAAAAATTGTGCCCCTATAAAAAAATTAATTATCGAGGCTATGATTTAAAATATCAAATTTAAGACTTTTACATTGTATGACTTGAAATCCTGTCTAAAAAGGCAGTAGTTTGTTTGGTTGTTCGTGCGGCGATGGAGCGGTACAACTATACACTGACACAGTAGTGGAAGTGAGAGAGTGAATGCTATATGAGTGGAGGAGAGAAAGCATCTGGTTACCGTATGCATTGGTGTAAGCGAGATGGAGTTCACGTTTAGGTGCCTGCAATAAATGACGAGGAATGGACGGGACTAGCTTTTCGTCGATCAGAGAGACGACATCGTGAATATTGCGTATGATTTGATAAAAATATTTTTGATAGTTTTTCGGCGTATTGGAGTGAGAGATTTTTAAGCGGTACGGCGTTGATAGTAATTGTTTGGAGCAATTATCGATTGTTGTTAGGAGCTTTGGAGTCGACGTTGTTTGAAAAATATTATCCCTCCGTGAATCTAACAACTTTAATAAAAGGACCTTTGGATCGTTTTTCCTCCGTGTTTATTATCAAGGACCTTTGCTGTTTTATTCTACGACTATTTGCTTGATTGTTGTAGGTTTACTGCATTGAATATCGCTGACTATTTTGATTGATTTCATTCATACTTTTGTCGACGTTTTGAGGGTGTGTAATAATACGCAACTACTTACAACGTCAACTGATGATAAACTATAAATATTTACCAACAGTTGCAGAATTCTACTGTTGGTGATTGTTATGCAGGCCAGTGGCGTGCGTATTCTTTGAGAATATTTATTCTTTAATCTGAATGACATCAACCATCGAATATACTTTATTTACAGACAATTGCGGTCATTTCTGATGTTTATTGAGCCTCCAATGGCGTATTGAATTGGCTCTTAAGTTATTCATAGACGGATGGCTAGTCAAAAGCTATTTTAATGTGTTTTTTTAGAGGGTGTTGTTTTGAATTGTGACGCGGTATTCACTGCGTGGTTCGTGTGAATTCTTTTGAGGATTGTTTACGTCACGTAGTTTGGGATTTTTTTGTGGAATTTTTGTTGACGTGGTTCTGCCCACGTGTCTTGTTGTTTTTTAGTCTGGTAGTGGAGCGGCCTGTGGCTGTTCGTTGTTGGGGTGTGTGTCCTTATTTGTTTATTTATTTAATTTATTCTTGTGCTCGTTTTGTTATTCAGTTGTTATTTTTTATTTTTTTTTTTAACTATCTATTTATTCTTTTGTCGGTTGTTAGTGAAGGAGATTTAGGCGGTTCATTTTTGTGCACTCAACCTTAGACAAGTTGAGTTCGCCTCGCCCAGTTACGTCTTGGCGCCCTCTACACCGGTCGGTTCTAGCTGGGGCGAATCTCTTCCACCTCAAAGAACTCACCTAATCTCCAGGTCTTGTTAGTTTTAGTTATTATTATTATTTTAGTGGTCGGCGGTCGGAGTTTTTCTTGTAGGCTTTGGCCTTTTCTGTTTGTGCTGTCGCTGCTTCGCAGCAGGTTGACTTCCCTAGTCATCAACTACCCCTACGTGTATTTTTTGTATCTTTAGTTCCCTACGGGGATCCACGCCTTGCACCGCTGAGTTAAGCTAGCCGGTGGTTGCCTTGTAACTAGGTTAATTTTGACTGCTCTACATTTTTTATAATTCGGCTGGTTAACCGTTACAGTACCTACAAAAATGAGAGCGACATAACTTTATATTTTAAAAAAATCTGCTGATTTTCCATCACTTAAATTTGATAACTTCAATTCTTGAATGTGTAGACTGTAGTGTAAGAAACAACAGAATAATATTTTGTTGTATCCATGAATAAAATGGACAAAATTGCCAAAAAAGTTCAAAAAAACATAGGGTAATGTTATTAAAGGTATAATTTTATATTTCGGATCCTACTAATTCTTAATATGATGTTTTTCGGTGGAATAAGGATCAAAAAAAGTTGTTTAATAAAATGTGTTGCAAATAAACAAAGAAGTTTTGATCTTTATTCCTCCCAAAAACATATCTTATTAAAGGTGGTAAAAAATTTGATTCCTGCATCAAATTAATGTAGCTTTGGTAATACCCGTATTAAATACGTCGTGAATGCGGCCACCTTGAGGTCGGTCGAAGTTCCGAGTGACTCCCTCATCCACTGGAGAGTTAATAATAAGTTATTTTGAAAAGCAATACTAATTTATGAACAAAAAGTGTTTACGTAAAATAGGTAAGACCGGGGGTAAGACATTAGCATTTTGATCATTATGTAGCTGAATAGACATAGATCCGTAAGTATGTAAGAATTATAATAATAATAATAATAATAATAATAATAATCTTTCTTTATTAAAACACCAATAAATTGGTTATAATAGCGTCCACAATACAATATTAAAAATATCATTTACTAATTAATTAAAAAGTTTTACTGTAAAAAATTCTTTGAAGTCGTATAGGCATGCATCTGTTAATTTTGTTTTAATAGTATTTTTGAAAATCTTTTCAGGAAGGAGTCTGATGTCAGTTGGTAGGGTATTAAAAAATTTCAAAGCCCAATAATTTGGTCCGTTTGTTAATTTATTTGCTGAGAAAAAAGGCATATGTAAGTTCTTTGCACCTCTCGTGACATGCGAATGCACATCATCAACTGTTCGGAATTTATTTATATTTTGTTTTATAAACATGAGGTTGACGAAAACAAAAAGGGAGTGTAAAGACATTATGTGGTAAGCTCTAAACAGTGGCTTGCAATGCGTGTCCGATTTAGCTCGAGCTATAATTCTAACTGCTTTTTTCTGTAATTTAAATACCTTTTCTGCACGCGGGTCCGAGCCCCAAATGATCAGGCCATATTGAAGAATGGAATGAAAAAGGCCGTTATAAATGGTAACCACTACTTCAGTAGAGGCGAACTGGCTAACTTTTCTCAGGAGAAATAGCGTTTGAGAAAGCCTTTGGCAAATATGTTCAGTGTGCGTTCTCCATTTAAGGTCATTGTCGATATATAGGCCTAGACATTTCACGGACGTGGCCTTATCAGGTATATTGATGGACTGTTTATATTTGAAGATGCAGTTTTGTGTTTTGTTTTCGTTCAACAGCAGTTTATTACAGTTGAACCACACAGAGGCTTTTTGAAGGGCTTCTTCAGAGAGAGACTTTAAAGTATTTAAATTACTTGCACTGGTAATAAGAGTGGTATCGTCAGCATACAGAAATGAACTGATATTAGAAATATTTGTGAGAAACTGTGGCAGATCATTAATATAAATGATAAACAAGAGCGGGCCTAGAATAGAACCTTGTGGCACCCCGAAAGTGACGGTACTGTGCGTTGATTCATTGCTACTACTTATAACAACCTTCTGTTGTCTATCTGTTAAGTATGACTGAAAAAAGTCATTTGCTACTCCTCTGAAGCCATATAAGTTCAATTTTCCCAGTAAGATATCATGAGGTAAACTATCAAACGCCTTTGATAGGTCGCAAAGATTCATTGCAACATGACATTGGTTTTTGTGCGAATTCAAAATACTTGTGATTATATTTACAAGAGCTACTGTGGTTGATTGTGTCTTTCGGAACCCAAATTGGTGCTTATTTAATATTTCATGTTTATCTAGAAAACTGACAACTCTCTTTTTTACGACAATTTCTACCACTTTGGATATAACCGGCAAAATAGATATTGGGCGGTAATTGCTAGGATTCAATCTGTCTCCATTTTTAAAAACTGGGACAACTTTTGCAATTTTCAGACAGCTAGGGAAAACTCCTTCCTGAAAACATTTATTAATCAAGAACGCTAATATTTCTGATACATGTTCATTGACTTGCTTCAGCACCCAAGAATCTAGATCATAAATATCTTTTGCATTAGAGCTCTTAAGAGAAACTATAGCGTTAAAAACTTCTGTTTTATCAACAGGACTCACAAAAAAATTATATTTGTTATTAAAATTCAGAAATTCTGTCGGGTCATTTTTAACGTCAGTTGAGATAGATATGCGACTACTTATGTTTTTTCCAACATTAGTGAAAAACATGTTTAAATCTTCAGCAGAGATGGTAATGTCACGGTTGGATCTTGGTTGGTGTTGAAATTCTGTTTTGATGTTTTCATAATTATTGTTTGTTTTATATAAAAATATTTTTTGATGTTCTTTGTATAAAATTTTTAGATGTCTGATGATGATATTATCTATATCGAAACGATCGTTACACTTATAATACAAATTAAATTACTTTTTGGATTTGGTCTACATTTTTCAACTTAAAATAGGTAAGAATTTAAAAAATCTATATGAACAAAAAATTAACACAAAGTAGCTGTGCATTTTGAGCACATATTATGGATTATTCAAAATATTCAAACAAATGACTTTAGAAATGTTCTTTCTCAAATTGTAATCGTTTTCTTATACAGCGTGCAATTCATATAAGAATAATCCGACGTCTCTACTTATATCACGTGCATAATCGTATAAAGTAGGCTTTATCAGTATGACGATCATTGGAAGTTAAACGTGGTACAGAGCTAACTGGTCGATGAACGTGCAACAGGAAAACCTTAACGCTGCGTTTACCTGTACAGCGTACAGCTGCTAAGCTCCAATCTACTCAATTTCCTTCGGGAAATTAACCCTGGTCTTCAATACGATCCCTCGCCCTGCATGCCATTACGTAAGTGTATATGTATGCTTGTGTTCACAGGGTGTTCAATTATATACAGGTATGACCGGTTCTAATAGCATTTTACATTTTATTTATAGTCTAGTCAACGAATGGTCCTAGCCGGAAAGTTTATAAGCACAAAAACCGACTTCGGGACTTTGTTTGAACTGGTTAATAAAAAAACATTAAAAGTCCTTGACCCTCGGGTGGGCGTAAGAGGGGGGGAGCACTTATTGACTTTTCGGCTAGATCCCTCTTTAGAGCACTCATTGACTGACCTATGACGTACCTATATTTATAGTGCAGCGACTTAGCTCGAAAAAACTGTGGAATTTTTCACTTTTAAAATACAAAACTTTTTCCACTTTTTAAATAATACCTATACTCAATAAAACTCAAAAAAATTTAATTCTAACTGCATAAATGGCACTCAGCAGCTTACTTTACGTGTATACGAACCGAAAGTAAATCAAATCTGATAAAATATAACCATGACTTGAATTTTTGGCCTTCATCTTGGTTTTTAGTAGTTTTTAATTGCAAAATTTTTAATCTTGAATTCGTATTTAGCATCTGAGAATATCAATCAAATCAGACCATTATAATTACTGAACTTTGAAATTTTGGCCGCCATCTTGGATTTTAAGGACTCCTGAGTAAATTCTGAAGTGACCCAATATCTTAAAATGACATTTAATGTATGTTTCTTCATCACTCCAAATTTCATGTTTTTATACAAAAGTGAGCAATTTTTTGCCTAAACCGCCGTAATATTATTAGTAGATACTACACGTCGAATAATAAGAAATGCGTGGTTTTTCACGCTCGTATATTATTAACGGGAATTCAGTCTTAATCCGAGCGGAGCCGAGTAAAAAGATTTCTTTTGAGCGTACTACTAGCGATCAAGCGAAAAATATTGATTTTTAAAGTTTGCTCCCTTCTAGCCCAGTAAAATTAGACTTTGACTTTGAAAAATTCCGACCAAACTGCATTTTTGTGGACATCTTTATTATACTCTAAGCATATCCTGAAAAGTACCCTCAACAAGATCCGTGGGTTTTTTAGGAGGCAAAAAAACCCACTGTTCAAATTAAGGATATGCTTAGGACATCAAAATAAAGACCTCAACAGGAATTCAGCTTGGTTGGAATTTTTTCGAAGTTTTGTCCCTTTTTTGTATAATTTTACTAAACTAATCTGCGATCTACATTTTAAAATCGAACTTTGCGGCTCTCTAAACCTCAGAGGGAACCGAAAACATTTTTTTTTCAAAACCGGTAAACCCGTTTGGGTTTTACGCGTGGTGCAAAATAGAGACCAAGCAGGTGTATATAAGCACTTCAGCGTGTATTAAAAAAAGATAAAACAAAAAGCAACATATTGTTTAGTGAGTGTTTTTTTCTCTGTATAGCTCATAGAACACGCCCTTAAATTTATTGCGCTCACGACGCTAACATCCTGTATATGAAAGTAGCAACGTAACCGATCCGTTGTAAAATTCCACGTGATTTACTATTATGTTCCTGCCAATAAAATGGATGGTGCGACTCGAGGTGATGTTAACGCATTTATCTTTAACTACATCTTTGCACAAATTTAACTAAAGCACTACTTCTTTAATTTCAAACTGTTATTTTCTCCAACATTACACGCTTCGGTAATTACATAATAATTAGAAAATTTTACGGCTCATAATCCAAATAGTAGTTTGATATAATGTTAAACACCAACAATGTTTTATAAAAGCAGTACCTAGTTAAATTATCCGCTCTTTTCTCTTACATAACATTAAATTCAGTTGATCTTTCATTCGAATATATTAAGTAATAAAATATTGAAGTTTTGTATATTTGGAGATTTTGACAGTGGATTAGCGTACGAATCAATGATATTTTAATATTAATTTTAGATTTTCATTTATTAGCTGACGTTCGGAAATTTTTTCCATCTTCAGAGCTGTTTATAAAAACAGAATTAGGCTGCACCTATACCTACATAATTATTAAAAAACAAAAAGAAAACTTACCAAGTGCCATCAGCTTTCTACAGTATTTTGTGAGATGTTTGAATGTATACTGCGACTTTATAATAGTAGTAAGTGTAAGTTACAAAAAAACAACAATTTAGATTTTGGTTTGTAGATTTTTTTCTGTACTTATGAGAAACTGCACTAAGTAACATAAGTAACATCAGCAGACATGTTTCTTGTATTTTAATTTAAATTTTAATATTTTTGTATTTTTATGGTACTTTATCAAAATGATTTAATGATGTATGTGTTTATTATTGTATATTTATATGTTTTTTACGACAAGATGAAAACGGCTTCGGCCATTCTTGCACCTATAATAAAGATCATTATTATTATTATAACAGAAACACAACTGTTCTTTTGGAGTATTATGCACCAAATATTAACTATTTTAAGTTTTCATTTTAAAACTTAAAAAAAAACCAAATGTTGAGTTTTTTATAATGTCAACGGTAATATATGACGTAATAAATTGTTTATTGTATCTACTGAAGTGGGTACAACGGAAACGATACAGCTTTTGTTGATCTTTTGAAAAATGAAAGCGGCAATAAAAGAAAGAGGGAAAAAATTCAAAAAAATACAAACTTAGAAAATTTTGTATATTACATATATTTAAAAAAAAAACCTAAACGGTGAAGTGGTCGTACCAGTTTAGTCTAGTTTATTTAGATTTAAAATTTACATTGATGATTGAATTTAATTCGACACGCTTAAGCAAGTAGAAAGATGTCTCGAGACATGTGTTTGGTCATTTCAAAATGGAAAGCTGGTTTACTAATGAGCTGGGTGATCGAATCACCATTAATCTAAAATCAATACGATATGAGCTGTATTGCTTTTTCGCCACAGAAATAACTTATATAAGTTTTACGTTAACATTTTCACTATAATGCAAATGTCATTTAAATGTTTTTGTATTACGTTGGATCTACAAATTAAAAAAAACATTTTTTTTATTAATGAAAACGTTACTATTTTTTTGTTTAATTTCCAAATATAATTATTATTTTTTATTTTATTTTCATTTTAAATATCTCTTGTAACTTAAATAAATATGAAAACCTTCAATAAAAAAATAATTTCTTAAATTACAACGTGTTTCTGTCACTAAAATTAAATTGAAATTGATTGAAAAGAATGAAAGAATACGACATAAATGATCAATTTCAAACTTATAAATAGATATAATTTTCTTGAATTTCTTGAGCAGAGATGAATTATTTTAAATATCTCAGTCTATTTTACGTTGAACAAACCATTTTTCTCTTCCTTTTGTTATATGTATATAACTTTTTCGGATTTAAGAGATAAAGTTAAATCCGGATTTTCAGATCCTCCGTTAATCCGGTTGTGACTGATATTATACTGTCGAATTTAAAACGTTAAATAATATTCTTCTTTCCCAGCGATGAATAATTTAACCTTGATTTTAAATGATGTAATTAATTTAAAGCTATACCCCGCATTTTATCGATTTGCTATACCCCTAGTATCCGACAGCTGCCTCAGTTTAAAATATTTTTTTCGTCGCAATGCAGGAACATAATATATATTAGTAAATTGAGTACGAGAAGCTCTCGTAGCTCCAAACGTTCACAAATAGTTCGCTATAATTAACAAGTTACTGTTTACAACTGCTACATTTTGAGTTATTAAATAGTAATTAACTTCTTAAATTAAATTAATTTCTAATACAGTTAAAATGTTCATACGATCAAAGTATCGCAACTAGGGAATGCAATCTCGATCTCGCGAGATCTCGAGCCATTTTTCGAGATTTAATCTCGTGGGCAGGCAATCTCGTTTTTGAAATCTCGTTCGAGATCTCGACCCGATATGGTCGAGATCTCGAACGAGATTTCAAGAACGAACGCGCTTGAAAAAAAAACTTATAATTTATAATAATAGTTTTTGACAGTCGCGCTAATTGATTCTGTTTGTTTCTCTGCATATATTGTTTTAATTGTTGTTTTCTCGAGTAAAATGGACAGTTATTTAACTTATAACAAGCATTAGATGGCTAACAAATTACAAAGTTAAGTGAATATTGAATATGTCTAAGAACAATTCAAACCAAATGTTCGTAAACGTTATTATTAGTAACTTACCCTATGCTTCATAACTTCAAAATAATTAATTGACATATAGTGTTCTGTGTGAGTTGGGGTATTGCTGTTATATTTTAAAAATAAAACAAAACATTAATTGAATCTTGGAACAAAAAAATCAACGTTTATTTAAGGAAAGTAATGAATAGTAATCATCTGCACAGTGCACTACGCAATAAATCACACACGTACACAGTGACACAGTCACACTGTCCCAAGTAAGTAGTTTTGATTAAGTTTTAGATACAAAATAATACGTTCTTTTTAAAAGTAGGCGAAATCTCGATATTGTCGAGATTTCTCGAAATCTCGCGAGATCTCGAATTGCCAATCTCAAACCCAGACTGATCTCGCGAGATTTCGAATTGCCAATCTCGACTCGAGATTGCATTCCCTAATCGCAACTTATTAAATACAAATAAATGTATTTTATGTTAGCATTACTGTTAGGAACACCCATCGAATGATATAACGTTATAATGCAACACTAGAAAAATTCATCTTAAACGTATGTCACCGTCGGGACTCAAACCCGAATCTGCCACTATAGCGGCGGCTTAGTTATAAATTACTCTACGGTGATAGGATTAAATATTCAATTGTTTCCATTATAAAACAAATGTAACCAATATTTCACATCATGCGAGAGCTGATTTTTAAATTAGATAGTACCTAATATTTAAAAATCACAACGGTGAATCACTTCAATTTGACGATCGTAATTAATTACGTTAAATGCACTTTCAACATGTGATGTCGAGTTAAATTGACAGCCATAAAGATATTCCCCTTCCCCACTATTTGCAAATTTCCGACACAATTTTAAATCACCTTATAATAATATGAACTTTTTATCTTTTATGTGCTAATTAATAAGTCAATTGTCACTGTTTCATTTAGATCACTGCAACAGTTCTCAAGTGATTCTTTTCGTCCAGGTGTCATACACAAAATATCAAAAACCTACAATAAAACGTAAGAGATAGTTAGTTGAGGTTTCGTTACTATTGCACTTACCGCTACATTACTAGCGGATGTGCTCTATTATCGCTTTGCGCGTCAGAGCTTCGTTCATACAAGAGTTTATATCAAGGTTAATTTCGCACGAAATCTATTCAAATTGTAGCTTTTTGAAAAGGAGAGATTTTGTTCTATAAAATAGAACAAGTTTTAGATTGATTCGAGTTCATAATTACTCCTAACTGAAAATCGCGAACAGCAGTTGTCGGTTGGTCTGTACGTCTGAGCTCTACGGATCGCAATTCTTGACGAATAGCTTTGGTTTATATTTTATTCGCTTTGTTTACTATCAGACTAGAACCCTATTTAAATTTACTGAAATGCGTTTTCTAGATTAATTTTTATAAACAATTTTATTCAACACATGCACGCTTTTAGTATTTTTTTAGATCTGTTTTGGGGACCTTATGTGGCCGTTTATGGACTACTAACCATTATGTAACGCTTTTCAGTGCTATAATGACTCGTAACAGGTTACATAATGATCTATTATATAACGTTTTTCACATAATGAACCATTATGCAACTGTTTTTAATTAACTTGATGTCTAGACATTAATTCAATTAAAGTCTAAAACCATGCATGTGTTGAATAAAGTATAGTGAGCAACGCGTGTGCTAAATCTTTATGCGTCAGGCGCGATGTTTTCAGCTCTCGTATGCAGCTCGCGATGCCCACTCGCTAAGACTCGTGTGGGCTTACCTACTACTCGTGCGGAAAGTATCGCGCCTGAAGTATAAATATGTATTTAGCACACTAGTTACACAATATATTAATATTTGATTATTTTTTACAGCTAATAATAATATAACAATATTGTATTGTACAATATAGGTACAGTATAATAATTTATTATTAAATTATCGTAGAACAACTAAGTGCCTATACTGCTATATCATGAAAGTAGATGAACACACGTCGGGCACGTGGCGTAATGGATAGAGCTGCTGATCGTACGGACAAGTCCGCTGGCTCGATCCCAGCAGACATCATAAAAATTTTTTTTTACACCTATAATTCCATATTATTTTTCCACTTGATATTTATTTATTTATGTACATTATATTTTTATGTATATTTTTACTTCCCCATCTACTATGGTAGGGAAGTAATGGATTTAGTCCGAAAAAATATTTCGAGATTTTGCCGATTTTGCCGATTGTTCTATTGTGTTTATCAGCCTTTAATTTAGATTTGATTAGATTTTGAGTCAAATCAGTTCAGTGGATCCTGAGATATTAAAAAAACGTTCTCAATGTCACGTATTAACATAGGTAAAAAAAAATATAAATGTATTCTAGATGTTATAATATGAAAAAAATGTAAATATTTTTTTCTCTAAAATGTAGTTTTCGAGAAAAAAAATATTTTACTAAAAAAAATAAAAATTGTACGTAAATCAAGGTAACCATGATTTTTGCCATATTAAGCTAGCCATCAGTAGATCACCAAACAAAAAAGAGGGCCATGCTTTTTTTCAAAGAATAAAAAAAGAGTGTTTATTTTTTGCAAATATTTACTAGGTGGGAAGTATAGGAGTGGTGATCAGTCAAATTTTTTTATTTCGTTTACAATCTTTTTTCAATCTTTTTTTTTAATCTCTTTTCAATTTTATTTTACCATAGGTACAGTGGAAAACTTAGCGGGATGTGCACTTTTGGTTTTGCCAACTATTTTTCAACAGTTAATTAACTTTTTTTATTAATTATATCATGCTGTAATAATACTATACTTACTCGCACTGAAAATGCAACAATGTATTAAAATGTGTATTTTAAAATAATTTGAACATAACACAGATACTGTATACTTTCTTCTAGACTGTGTGCTATCAAAGTTTTATTTTCTTTTTGACGATGTACATATGCTACAGTTTGCGATCCGCGTAACGCTAGATACCCAACTATTTTTACTACAAAACAACACATGATGACCACTACACAGTTTAATACATTGCTATTACTTAGTTTATTGTGGCATTAGAATGTGATAATTGTGTTCATACATCTAGTACAATAATTAAGTATAAGACTCGAGGAGTTAGTTTGGAACACTCGCCTGCGGCTCGCGTGCCAAACTCACCCCTCACTGTGAATGATAGGAACGTATTATTTGTTGCAGCATATTATGTAAAGAGCTATTATGGCATTTGTAGGGCCGCCGTAAGCGGGCGTGCAAAGCGTACACCGCACACGGGCGGCACGCCCAGGGGGCGGCAAATCGAGCGACTCATAATTCAAGTCATTGTACCCCTGGCCGGTCGACTCCTACGCAGAGGGCGCGCATAGGATACCAACTTGGGGCGCCTAGCGCGCTCCAAGGACTCCTTGGAGCGCGCGAGGCGTGCCCGTTGAGGGGATAAGAAAATATGTCATAGCAAAGAAAAAAATCCGACCGAATGACGTTAAAACCGCCATCTATTGGCATCCGTTAAAACTAAGAATCTTAGTTTTAAAATAAATGTTTTATCTTCGTTAAGTTGTTTTTTTCCCCACCATAATGAGAAAACATTAATTAACCTTTTTTTGACAAAACTCAGAACATGAGAAAACATTAATTATCCTTTTTTTTGACAAAACTCAGAGTAAGTAGTCGTAGGGCGGCATAATCGGTATTGCACGCGGGCGACGAAACAGCTAGCGGCGGGCCTGGGCATTTGGATTTGCAAAGTAACCCCTTGCTTTTGCAGCTGTATTTACCAGTAGGGCATTTTTTTTTTGCAGTTACACCATTTTTAGACCTGCCCTGCACTCTGAATTGGCAGTAGCTGCTTCTCGCAGAGAGATTTCGTCCGATGAAATTTCGTTAATAGAAAGTAATTTTTCTTTACAAATGGAAAACTAATTCCGGGTGAAGAATTGCTTGAGAGTACCATTTTTGTTTGCTAAGTTGTAAAAATTTGAATCTTTTACATTAACAACGACGACCAGTATAATCTGTATTGTTATTGAAATTCAACATTGCTAATCGATGTATGTTGACATACACCGATGAATGTCCGAATAACATAATATATATTGCAAATAATTATTTGGTGCATGTTGACATTGACCGGTGATTGTTGACATTCGCCAGTTTCGATCATTCACAGTAACATATACTAGTATATTGTGTAACTAGTGTGCTAAATACATCTTTATACGTCAGACGCGATATTTTCAGCAAAAGTAGTAGGCGAGCACACACGAGCCTTGGCGAGTGTGCATCGCGAGCCGAATTATACGAGTGCTGATGTTTTTAGCATGAGTAGTAGGCGAGCGCACACAAGCCTTGGCGATTGTGCATCGCGCGCCGCATACGAGTGCTGAAAACATCGCGCCTGACGCATAAAGATTTAGCACACGCGTTGCACACTATACTTTATATAACGCATGCATGGTTTTAGAATTTAATTGAATTACAAAAACAGTTACATAATGGTTCATTACTATATTCCTATATTTCTCGTGTGGCATAAAAAATGCATTATTGTACGCTGACGTCAAAGTTTAAATTTTACGCACGCCTATATGCTGTCGTACCACATAAAATATTGCATTATCGTACACGTGCGATATATATTATTTTAAGCAGCCGACTAGAGGCACGAAATGTTGTACGTATCAAATATATTCACTGTATATAAAATATTGGTGATAAATCACTTCCAGATGTTTCAATTTTAGTAACAAAATAACAGAATCTCGAAAAATTGTTCATTTAGTAAAATATTGTTTTAATTTGTGGTCAACGCTGGAACAAATGTTTGTTCTTCTTAAGGATCTTAAATTTTAATAATTAACAAAAAAATGTCTTTTAATAATTGTATGACATTATAATTATCGTTTTTTTATACGGCTGAAATGCAATTGAAAGATTTTTTCGTTGGAGAGCAGCCAATTATATAATTGTTTCGAAACATATAGGAAAAAATCATTTTACCAACAACTGTGACCACTGGTTGGTAAAATAATTTTTTCCTATATGTTTCGAAACAATTATATAATTGGATGCTCTCCAACGAAAAAATCTTTCATTATAATTATCGTTAATTCTTAAATAAATATTTGTCCAGTTATCTTAATAATGTTAAGCATATTCATAAAATAAATTCCTTTTTGACCTTTAAAAAAAAAAAGGTTGTTCACGTCAGCTAAAAAGACAACGTTCTTGTTATAAAAAGCAAAGAGAACAGGCCGCTGTTATAATTTATTCATATATTCTAATTTCCTTATAAACTAACTTCTGTTGTAGCATCAATCTTGCACGGTTCTAAAGTAAACAGAAGGGGTGTAGCTATTTGGTAGCCTCCGTACATTCCACCGGCTCCGCGATTCCACACGCAGGTCGGCCGTGACCTATTTTAGGGAAAAGAGAGGTGGTGTGGTTCTGGCGAACCGGTTGAAAAAATATTTGACTTTTTAGCAAGCAAAAATAAAACTGTAAAGATATCAATTTACACTTCTATTTTTTTCATATACAGAATGTACCGAAAAATATATTTATGTCGCCACCAGCTGGCGTAACTGAACATGTCGTGAAATGTCTAGTTACAACAGATGGTCATTTCATCTAATGTCCAGTTATTGGATTTAGATCAGTCTTTCGATATTCTTTATCAGACTTTGGTGACGACTGTCTTTATTTATTATTGTCATATTTTCAGTTTTCCACACAGTTTAATAAATTCTCTATAGAAATACATGCCCATTTTTAGGGCTCCGTCGAAACTAGGAACTCTTAAGTTTCGGTCAGTTCGTGCGTCCGTCGGTCTGTCTGTATGTCACAGGCCTCCCATACACTCATTTATATACCTATTAAGATGATATTTGGTACATTGATCCAAAAACATAAATTATGAGATTTTTGGAAAAATAATTTTTTGAACCCCTTCCTATACCTACTCAATTTTTTTTACTTACCCATTGAGATAGGTCTCCTAAAATGCAACAAATGATGTTATATATTATATAAATACGTCACACGAACACTACGGAACCCTATATCATATGCGTACCCAACATGCGCTTGGTCGCTTTTTAAAAATATTATTTAGCCATTTAATTATTTTTTCTACTCCTGGAAACTTTTAAAATAAGTAACTGAAATTTTTATTTTCATATTTCATAAGCTAATGTCTAAAAAATATGCTAAAGTTTTTAGGTTATCGTTAGCAAGATTTTTCTGTTTTCATTTTATTTAAAACTTGTACGTTAGTTACAAAATCTATTCATTTTATTTTAAAGATTTTTCTATAGCAGTACCTTAGTATTTTATTTTATTTTTTACTTTTTAGTTTCTAATTACAAGATTTGATTGTTAGCTGTGATAAAATCGTTTCTGTTTTGTACCTATGTAACATGATGTAAACAATCTAAGCTATGTTTCTGTGGAAACGAACTCTCTAGTCAAGCCTTGTCACACGGATTCAGCTGTTCACTGTCCCTCGCTTTCCGTCATATACAGTATGTAAACAGGTAAGCTGCACATAGGAAAATTAGCATTGGGAAAAAATGAATGGATCAGAGTGAGCCATGACTCATAATGCCCGTATTTATATAGAGCTGCTATGGTTATTTTAGTGTTATTATTTTAATTTCAATTATTTTTATCTTAATTGCCGTTTAAATGTCAAGTAAAATAGAAATAATTGAAACTAAAATAAAAACACTGACAAAACCATAGCAACTCTATATAAATACGTGCATTACGAGTCATGGCTCACGCTGATTCATTCATTTTTTCTCAATGCTAATTTCCCTATGTACAGCTTACCTGTTTACATACTGTATGTTGCTTTTGTTACGCCATTTAATTTTTTTGTATATACCTATTATTTTTCAATTTTTATTATCTTGGAAAAGTTAGGATTGACTAATTGCCTGTTACAGCATATTCGGCCTCGGGGAAAAAACAGCGAATTTGAAAAAAAGGAATTTTAATAATACTGACAGTGCTACCTAATAATAGCGAGTTTTCGTCATACTAATCATCAGATCAGTATTATCTTTATGTTTACAAAACAATTAAAATATATGGATGAGTTGAACACATAACGGTGTAGCACAAGAACAGAACGACTGTGAAAGCGCTGTTTACAGAGGCTTAAAGCAAAAAATGCATTCTAGCTTTCATATGACGACGCCATTATTGAAAAGATCATAACTAGGTAGATATCTACGATGTAAAGTTTCTTCAAAAACTCTAAAAGTCACAAAATTAAACATTCTGTTCTTCAAACATCAAGTTATTAAAATTAGAAATTCGATGCGTATTTCTCAAAAAAAAAAAATGAACCATTATCAAAAAGATGGTGATTTTCTTGATAACACTAATTTTGTAGCGATTACTAATTTTGTCGCAAATATTTATTTATTCAACACATGCACGCTTTTAGTATTTTTTTGTCTGTAAAGCCGATCTTAAATGACCGTATATCGACTGGTGACGTCATGATCCATTATGAAACACTTTTTGAGGCTATAATGAAAAACACTTGAAAAATCATTATGTATTTCTTTTCGATGTTATAATGAAATATGGTTACTATGACAACGAAGTAAATAAATATTGTATATCAAGTTTAATAGAGAAGTACTACTGTCAGTGAATCTACGGTGTTTCACATTCGATGAAGCTCTGAAAACCATGTTGATTAAAGTATAGTGTGCAACGCGTGTGCTAAATCTTTATGTCTCAGACGCATAAAGTTGTATTTAGCACACTGGTTGCACAATAATTATATACTATACATTCCAGTTATCTTTTTAATTAACAGTACAGGTATCGACATTTAAAAAAAGTATAATGTGATCATAAATAGCGTGTGACGCCACAACCCATATTGAGTGATCCTTTCCAAGGATGCATAGTTATGCATAGTTTTGCATAGGTACAATCCTGTATTTTTTAAGTCTTTTTTTTTGTTCTTAGATAGTATACGGTATAGATAGTATAAACGCTTATGATATATAACAGGCGATAAATATTTCAAATTTTTTTTGCGCTTGAAATCAGATTGAAGTGATTTACGATCATCTTGTTCAGAATTTACTGTTGTAACGATTTGTTTCAAAAATAAAAATATACAAAATCTAGAAAATAGTATCTACGTTACTGGAATTTTCCAACCCAACTTGGATATTGCCAGTTCCAGGGTTGGATAATTTAGTATTGGTTTTTGCACCTTGTCATATTAATACATATAGTACACAAAATCTACACAAGTACCCTATTGGGCAGAATAGAATAGAATAGAATGGAATGGAATGGAATGAAAAGGAATGGAATGGAATAGAATAGAATAGACCTTAAGGTCGCTCTCTCATCTCATCTCACGTGATTCAACGCTACCTTACGATGTCAAAATGAGAGTAATCAGGTGACTACAAAGTTCTGTTCGAAGTAATGTGTAATGTGTAGAAACTTTGAATAGAATAAGTTACGACGCGACGCTAAGTCTACTCGAAGTTTAGATCTACTGATCTATAACTATAAAACTCTATCTCATGAACATCAATATAGCAATAAAACTGCGTGATCAGTATCTGAGAGCATCTGACTGGTCGCTTGAAACTCAACACAGCAGAACAACCAATCAGATACTTTGTGTATCTTAGCCAAGCATGCTATGTTCAAGTATATCTGTTGATTGGAAAGACTATATCACTTTATCGTTTTTCCTCCGTCAGTAAATAATAGAGAAATCTTTTATTCCACACAACTATTCAAATAATATCAATAGGAAGTTTATTATTATTTGCAGTCAGATTGTTGACGTTTTGGGAAACTCACAATAAATGTATTGCTTTAGTAGCTATAGTACCTATATCACCAGTAGTAATATAGTAATACCTATGTCTTATATATAAATGTGAGGAGTCATACTAATGTGCCGCCATCTCCTTGTTCAAACTTCTCGTATAAACTAAAGCTGGAGTGCCATCATAAGCAAACTTGTTTACAAAACTAGTTACTGCTATTTATATAATATACATATTATACTGTACAGAGTCCTAAACTTTACTCCCTACTTCCAAACTTCTGTACCTAATACATCATTTATCATGCTAAATATTATAATAGGGCCTTTCTAAAAAGCTAATTAATGCGATTTCGAATGCCGTCTAAAGAAAACCTAATCATAAATGAATTAGCCAATTTACACAACAGCTTTATTTTAGTGGTAAAGTAAATTAAAAATATAAAAAATCCCCAACGCAAAAAAGCAAAGCTTTAAAATGTGAGAAAATAATATCTACTATATTTGGCCCGATGCACGGTCTATTTCTTTGTTTAGATGAAATATTTAATTCATAAATGCGTCGGGGACCGCTGAGACATTGGTATTTTTGTCATTTTAGAGTGAATTAAATGTTACATCTAAACGAAGAAACAAAGTAATAGACGCGGTGCATCAGGCCAAATATACCGACTACTATAGTAGATATTATGAATTATTTTCTCACTTTTTAAAAGTTTGCTTTTTGACATCGGGTTTTTTTATTTCTTAATTTAATTTTTATTTCATACTTTCAAAACTATAACTAATCAAAAACTGAATATTTGAGCTCAAACTCGACGTTTCCAGCTGTAATACTGGCCGAGTTTTTTATACAAACTGTGATGAGAGCTGAAGATCTTGGAAACGGCTCAACCAATTTCAATCAAACATGGCTACGAACCAATTCGCAAAAACCAGCTTTCAAACCATCAAAACCATATTGAAATCAACCCATCCGTTTGGGAGCTACAATTCCACAGACAGGCAAAGGCTTCAGACTTACAACATTAACACCGCTCTTTTTTCGTCGGGGGATAATAAAATATATTGCTTATAAACTTTCTTATGTAGATACATTATAGCACAACGTTATTATAATATTATATACCTATACTATGTGCTAAAGACGAACAACATAATATGTTACCTAGGACCAGCGCACACATGCTACCTTTTACTTTGTTAATCGAAAACGATACTAAATCGCGATTTGACGATTAAATAGCTACTAAAAGTTTCTCATGATATATCATTTGGTTATTTTAGCGAAGAGTGTGCGGTTCTACGTTATTAGTAGCACATCTGACGATATTCAAGCGACTTAGTCGCAAAATCGCGCGACAAAAATTAGCTGGCTCTTATAATTCGCTTTAGAAAGTCTATAGTTTGCAATATCTAACAAAAATAATAACCCGTAAATTGAAGGTCCGTAATGGTCATTGTCAACTTTGGCGAGCAGAACCGCGCAGCAATACGCCTTTGCTTTTGAAAGCGCAGCCATCAGTAAGGTTTCTTTATGATGAGCACCACAGCATACTATGCTGTGATGAGCACAGACCAGCTACTCGTATGCGATGATAAGTTTAAGTTTCAGTACCAACCAGGCGTGCTTGCACTAAACGAAAACATCCGAGTGACGTCGGAATGACACGAGAGCGCATTTCTCCCGATGTTTCTTCCGTCTACCCCCATACACACAGGCGAGCACCGAAAGGAAAAAATTTTCTCTAGACATCTCGAGTCTTCTGGCGTGTCACACCCAGTTTCGCGCGACCCACAGTAGAAGACTTTACATTATTTGATTTCCAAAAAATCAGGCAACGGAAATGTATTTTCGTGGGCGCGGCGCGCCTAAGTGAGCGACAAACTTATAAGATGCGCCAAAGATGGGTGACATTATGAATTATGAAAATGGAAAATGTCATGTTTTGGATTAAAATAAATGCATTATAATATCATACACCGGGCCGGTCCTGAATTCAATAATTCAACATCCATACAACGCTATCGGTTGGCAACAAAATAATAAGTGTCAAAAGGAGAATTTCACGCGCCGTTAAACAGAATAATTGTCACATAAACGGCTTACATGTGTGTTGTCTCATTTAAGTAACTTTACCAAAATAAATTGTGTGTAATTAAATCAGCGGAACGTGTGTCGTTTAGTCGTTGGGGGAAAACGCATGCATTATTAATTAGTGGTCCAGAATCTCAGACACTGTATACATAATATAGTCCAAGCTCTGACCGTACAAAAGTCTACTGGATAACATTACTAAAATTTTATTATTGAACTTAACAGATAATATTATGATAATAAACATTAAATTGGTGGCAGAATAATTCATTTTTTTAATAATTTTTGTTGTCGGTATCTCCAATACGGCTCAACACTATTTGATGAAATTTATACAACTTAACAGAAAAGTACCTATCAATTATTGACAATTATTATCGTCTGCCTTGTAATTTTTTTTGTATACCTGGGAGACCTCATACTAAACATTTATCAGCTTGGAGAGAAGTCTATCAGGTATGCAAACAATTTAATTCTAAATAATTATTTACAATTTAATTGTAAATATTTATTTACAATTATCATCGTCTGCCTTGCAATTTTTTTTCCATATGTGACAGACCTCTCTCCAAATGAATAAATGTTTAGTCCCAGGTATACAAATTATAGAGAAGTATTAATTATAATTGATATTTGTCTATAATCTGTATAAATTTGATCAAGTTAGTTCATCATATTATCTGTTAAATACATACCATTTTAGTACTGATGTCCAGTAGCATTTTGCACGGTCAGAGCTTGGACTAACAGAACACTGAAATGATGTGTTTATAAAAAAGAAAATGTTATGCAAGCCCGAACAACGACAGAAATAAACTACTGCAAAAACAGTCTTAAATCGTAATACTAATGATGTTCACAAATGTCATAATTTTAAATTATATATGCTGTTATTGGGGTTCCGTACCCAAAAGGTCCAAACGGAGCCCTATTGTGTAGCAACTCTGTCTGTTTGTCTGTCCATCTATCAGAGGATTCTATAGCTCGTAAACCGGATGGACCACTGCACCCTCGACAATTTTCCGAAAAATCCCCTTTGTTAATTATCCTCTAAAGGCTATTTTTGTGCCTAACTCGCCTAAGCTATTATGACTAAAGTTGAAACGATTATCAATATGATAAAAGGACTTCAGTTGAAAGCTATTTATCTTACCGACTCCGAGAACACATAAGTCGCAAGAATATAATAGACAAAATTTGCATATTCATTAATGTTCTAGAAGCCCACGCTGAGATAAATTCACAAATCCTTCATAATTCGTAATTTCGGAAAATAACTTATTATTTATACTGCAAACTGATGTCATAATATTAGATGTATATTTATATTCGTAATGGGGTATATTACTAACGAGAGATGACAGTGTAAAAACGAGTCATAATACCATTACGTACGAGATATATATGGTATTTTTTGCCATATCCACTACAAAATACCTACTTTTGACTTCATTTTCAGTATTTTCAAAAAAATTTGATAGTTAATTTGCGTCACCATCTTTAAACTCACAGCAGGTCGTGAGTATGTCAAAGCAGGCGGATAGAGCAAATGAACAGAAGTTGTTATGTAACCGTTTACTTACCACACTAGTTATGTATTGAAAACCTTTCGGCATGCCCGCTTATGATCCAATACAATATACAGGCCGGTATAGATACATGGAAAGTAGCTACTTTTCAGTAGGTATGGCAAAAAGTATAATAATAATAAGGATATCAGATTCACTACTGGAAAAATGCACGTCCTAACATCGTGATGTCACAACTAGCTCGGCACGTTAATTTTAACTTAAAACATAATGACCGATCTAGCATGATAAAAAAATATCTGAAATAACCGAATTAGTCTAATATTTAGCATCTTACTTTGACAAATTTTGAGTCTATTGTATTGCTTATTTGACAACGATCACGTTTGAGCAGCGTTATAATTCGTAAATAAAAGCAGTGTTTGACATCTGGTGTTCGAATCCGAAGTCGTCGTATGTGGGGTCTACGAGGAAAAAAATTCGACTGATGACCAGTCCTATACTTCCCACCTAGTAAATATTTGCAAAAAATAACCACTTTTTTTTATTCTTTGAAAAAAAGCATGGCCCTCTTTTTTGTTTAGTGATCTACTGATGGCTAGCTTAATATAGCAACAATTATGGTTACCTTGATTTACGTACAATTTTTATTTTTTTTTGTAAAATATTTTTTTTCTCGAAAACTGTACATTTTACAGAAAAAAAATATTTATATTCTTTTCATATTATAACATCTAGAATTCATTTATATTTTTTTTACCTATGTTAATACGTGACATTGAGAACGTTTTTTTAATATCTCAGGATCCACTGAACCGATTTGACTCAAAATCTAATCAGATCTAAGTTAAAAGCTGATAGACACAATAGAATAATCGGCATGGCCGTATGTTGTTCCGTTTTCACGATATCGAAGGCGAAAAATTGACCACACACACACACACACACACACATACATACAGACATTAGTCAGAAAATGATCTTAAACGATTGATAGGGTCTCAAAACGTGAAGATCTGTTAAAATCTCGAAATATTTTTTTCGGACTAAATCCATTACTTCCCTACCATAGTAGAGGTGGGAAGTAAAAATTGTTGGTCCCGTAATGCTATTTTGACTCAAAACAACGTATTTATAAACATATATCAATGTATGCTAATGCTCGATCTGACATTGTTGACGTAAAAATCTAACCTATCAACTTAAAAATTTGCTTTACTTACAAAACCATTCAGACCATTATATTTTCGTCCGAATTGTTGACATCTACATTAACTTCGTAATACGACTGATTAAACCCCAAGTAGACGTCTGAAGTGCTGACATTTACATTAGCTTTTAATTGCGAATACATAGGTGGGGAATATTTTACAATGAAATTGTTTTTTATTACAAATATGTATTCATCATCTCAATATATTTTTCATAAACACAATATATTTCTTCCAACGAATGTTCAAAGACTGATTTTTTTTCAGGACGAACAAGTAAACAATATTTCATCATAATAATGTCTCCAATCTTCATGCAACAAAGACTCGTTTTCAAAATTAGTATTAGCGCACGAAAGTTATTTTTTATATAAAAAAGATCAACATAATATGTATACATCCGGTGTTCATCTTATGAACACAATACGCGTGATGGAACTGACAGCAGCTGTCATCAACATTTTGTTGGCATTAAATTAACGCCTGAGTGCGTGACATGTCGACAAACTCCTATGTCTGTGTATATGGGGCTACGTCTGCTACAACGTACTGGCAATGCACCTGCTGACGACTGATAATGTTTCGTAGCCTTGATGACTGCCGTACATCTTTACTAATCTACTGGCGCCAGTAATTAAGTGACGACACTTCGTCTACATAATGCCGTACAAAGACATCTTATAATCAAGAAACTTATATGCGAATGATGCGACGTGACAAACTGGATTTAGTCACCAACGTGTACTTTTCAAATACATACATACTGTTTTTGCGATGCAATCGGCTAAAACGATGTCCCCCTTAATTCTCGACTACCATGGCGACATGTTGTCTGATATATTATAATTAACAATATATGAGTTAATTGTGGACAACAATATAATCATTATTAATTCAACAATGATCTCAATCCACAAAGCATTCACGTAACCCGTAGGTAGTGAATGGTATTTCTTAACATTATCAATCAGCAGATTATGCCATCATGATTGTTAAACGTCAAACGATTGTTATAGGATATACAAGGAAAAAATCGGAAGCCACTGACCCGGAAACTGGGAATTTCGGGTTTAAGTCCCGACAGTGGCTTCTGATTTTTTCCTTGTATATCCTATAACTATCGTTTGACGTTTAACAATCATGATGGCATAATCTGACTTAAATTTACTCCCAGAGGAATTAAAGTTGAAATAGTCACAGAAAAAAATCAAAAACATTTGTAGATGGCAAGATACATAAATGAGAATTTATTTACAGATTTCAATTTTAATTATAAACAGCCATTTATAAAAAAACCAAAATAAACGTATATTATAATAATATGAGAAAAATTCTGATTTTAGAACGAGATACGGTAAGTATACAAAACATTTAAAATACAACATAATACAAAATCAATATTATTTCAGAAATAATTTTGATTAGGGAAATAGAATAAAAAATTAGTTAAGCCACCGCGAGATGAGGAATATATAAATTTAGATACAGGTCCAGAATAGGAAAAGGGATTTTATATAGTGTCGCGGCTTAAACTATAATCATTTTCAATTTCAAATTTTAATGTTAAGTTTCAGACAAAATTCACACGACTTTAATGTAACCGAGAAAAGAATAACATTTAGATAATTAATGAACCACTTATTATATAAGGGGCCTTTTTAACACGCTTTTATTAGCTTCACTTGTATGTTTTCTTGCTTGCTTGTTTGTCAGTTTGTAACCGACTTCTTTGAACTTGATTTTGACCAACTTTGAACGGTCAGATTTAGTTTAAACGTTGTCGACTTATCAAGGACCGACGACAATACAATAATTCAATAAGTTTGTCCCATTATCCTGACCAGGATCTCCAGGACTAAAAAAAAAGCATTTTACTTCAGATTGAACTGAAACTTTGCACACTTATCAAGGACCGATGACAATACAATAATTCAATAAGTTTGTCCCATTATCTTGACCAGGATTTCCAGGACAAAAAAAAGCAAAAAACTGCAGATTGAACTGAAACTTTGCACACTTGTCAAGGACCGATTACAATACAATAATTCCATAAGTTTGTCCCATTATCCTGACCAGGATCTCCAGGACTAAAAAGCAAAAATAAATTATAATTTTAAAAAACTAAAAAACACGCTTTAATGAACTAAAAAGTAAAAAATAATTAATTTTGTTGTAAAAAAGCGTGGGGTAGTATGAAAATATGATACAAAGCACCCCACGCTTTTTTACAATAAAATTAATTATTTTTTACTTTTTAGTTCATTAGAGCGTGTTTTTTAGTTTTTTTAAATTATAATTTATTACATTAACTATTAATAATTATTGAAATGACGGCGGCTTAACTATTATTTTTTTTTTGAAACGACAATATACATGAAATTTATTCAAAGTACAAATTTTTTTGATCAATTCTTATTTTTTCTTTGAAACCACAACAGGAACGCTGCAAGTTAGTATATGGTTGTATCCATATTTTCGTTGGACATCGATATGCATTATGCATAAATTTTGAATAGAAAACATTCAATCACAGCTGTCCTTGATATAAAAAAAACTTTCTTATATCGATCGGGAGATAAAAATGGTGTCACATATTCGTTTGACCTCTAGCTAAATTAAGGTCACAGTAGTGTCCGCCGAACATGGAGGTGGTTACATCGACGCAGAGCGTCACATCGTTGCCTTGACAAGAAAAACGTACTGCAATCGTCTTCCACAAAACCATTTGTTCACCGTTATTTATGTACTTTCATATTCTGTGCGACTTTTGTCACGTAAGGGGCCCCTCACAACATGGACAACTAACGTCGACATATTTAAATTTTTCTCTGTTCGAAAAGCACATAATATTATCATTTATATACGAAAGTTGTAGAAAGACTTTGATAGTAATAAAATTTGAACCCATTTGTGTTTTTCTAAGTTTTTATTGTCTGACACTCTGATACCATAAAGATAATATATTATTATATTTCCACTTTCATATTATAATTTAGTATTTCTCTTATACTAACTCGCTGTAAGAAAATATGTGTAAGTATTGTATTGCAAACGTGACCCAGAATCATTTTGACTAACCACTACATATTTTTATTACCATTACATTTCCATGCGAATAACAAATAAATCATTTAAAATTATTTGCTGTTATACTTGTTACAGTTTGTATCCTAATTACGATTTATTTAATTCTTAATTTTTACAAGCTGTCGGGCACAGCAGCCAACTCATAGCTAGAAATCCTACAGCGGTTCTAATCCAAGATGCTAAGACAATCATTAATCATGCACCCTGGTATGTCGCATTAATGACTGTTCAACACGACCTAAAGATCCCTGAGACGATAAGATCAGAAATTAAATCCAGAATGGAGGCATAAAAAAAACAGTAGGTACCTAAAGAAACTAGGATCGAAACTGATGAAACCTGGGACTTTCGAAAGATTAAGGAGAAGAACTCCCCAAGATTAGCTTATTTTATAAGTTAGTTTAATATAATCCTGATGTATGTGTCACTGGGCATATGCCATGCAAGACCTCGAACATTCTTAAACAGTTTCCAAACGTCTATAAAGACGAATTGTATGTAAATTTTATAAACATTTTTTTTTGTAGGTTTGCGACTTTACAAGTGTGCGCTTAATTTTAGGGTGTTCGAGTTCTCTAAAAGTCAATTATCGATCGAATAGTAATAGTACTCGATCATCGAGTCGAGTAGTCAATGAAAATATTTAAAAAAAATGATACCATTACTAAAATATTTGAAAAGAATAGAATACTTTTGTACAATCACCTTTCCTAGCCTACGTTTAATTAAAAGTCGGCGTATAATTATTGATTTATAGTCATGGTAATTTATTTACGCCGACTTCTAATTATATGTAGGTTAGAAAATGTGATTGCACAAAATTATTTTATTCTTTTCAGAGATATTTTTGAAGTCGTATCAATTTTTTTTAATTATTTTTAATCCATCATTTTTAGATTTACATCATTTACAATGAAATATTAGATATCAACAATTAAATATACCTAATCCTTTTGTTTATTAGAATATACAGTTTGTAAATTTAAAGTTTTCATAATATTAACCGAGCACATGGTTCATAACATTTGTATAGAAGTATACAACCAGGCGTTTTTTAGTTTTTTAAAGTTTTTCGGGTTGCAATCTTTCTAAGGTATATCTATGCTCCTCAAAGGTAACTATAAGTAATTCGGCACCCGTTTCACGGTTCTACGATGCCTAGAACCGAGGTTATGAATTTTTTTAACATTTAAATGACCGCCATTTTGAATCAAAATGGCGAATCAAGATAAAATCTACTTAAAAACACTCTGAAAATTTTGGTACATATTTTGTTGTTCTAAGTTGCGTTGAACAGGAGTTATGAGGGTACAAGAAAGTAAGGAAACAGGCAAGGTTCATGGTGAAAGGCATATACACTATAAAGGTTTTTTGAAGTCGTGTAAAAAAGATGACTGCTTTATTTGTAATAATAATGCTTGGTTTCTGATATGACTTTCAACTGTAAATGTACTTTCAGAGTACATTTAACATTAAAATACCATAATATTGTACAATTCAGTGCTAAAAGTATAACTTTTATTTTAAATCTACTTTCAAAGTCGTACCAGAAATCAAGTATAAAACCGGTAGTTGACCTGAAATGACTGGAACTGCTTCAAATCAAATTGAGTAATGCAAGGAGAAAAATTCAGTTTGAGCGAAATTCGCTTGACTGACTCCTTAAGTAAATATTCTTCCTTTTCTGAATAAAGGTCGATTTATATTATCCGATCAGACACGGAGCGGGAACGTAGCGTTAACGTTCCGGCAAATACAGTAGGTATTTATACTATCAGACACCAGACGAAATCAATTGTGATAAAGGTGCTTTGTTTCAAAGAATTAATCTTTGCTATACAGCGAGTTATTGTAAAATATTCTCACATTTATCATTAGAAGATTTATGTATAATTGCCCTATTGTTAGATGAAGATGAAAAACAAAAAATATTGTCATCATTGTCATTTTGGTGTTCATTGTCGGCTGTCGCTGTACCTTTTATCTTCTTGATTGTATAAAAATTATATGTTTTTAACACTTTCGATAAGTTTTTCGTGATCCATTCCGAGAGAATTTAATGCGATCACTTTAAACTTATTACTTTACTGTCTGAACATAATATATACTATGCGTACGTACCGTTTCAGACATATTCAGACATGCTCAGACGCGTAACGTATCAGACAAAATATTCTCGCCGACAATGTTTGACGATACGTGAATGATACGCAACGTGTCTGAACGGGCCGGATACGCTAAGTATAAATATTCGTATTTGAAATGCATGTAAAATGTGTGTCTTGTCGGAAACGCTACGTTCCCGCCCCGTGTCTGACCGGATAATATAAATCGACCTTAATTATTATAGAGGGCGAAAAATGAAAAGCGGAAAATTCAGTAAAAATATTATCTGTGGAATCGTCAGTTCTGTATTATATTAAAATTACATTATAAAATTGAATGATAAGAATTCATTAACTTGACTCGAATATCGTTTATTTATTAACTAATTGACTATAAAAAAACACTACTCGCATTCCCGTATCTAATTCAAATTTATTGATGATTTCTATTATAAATACAAAAAATTAAAAGTAAAATAACTGCTTTACACTTACTTGTTAAGTGTATCAGTAAAACAACGTTACAACTTACTATAACAACCACTATTTTTTATTTATATTTTAAATTTTCCCAGCCTCAAAAGGTTAACTAGCAAAGCATGATTAAATTTACACAAGGACTCGGAAAGCAGTAAAATGTAAACTCATCCAAGGTTTCTCAAGTTTTTAGTATCTGCGTCTCCGACGTCATAAAGGAAATAATATACGTACTTAACTATAACTTTTCTATAGTAATTTAAAATTTCATGACCTTCACCCAACGTTTCCTACTTTCTCTGTTCATAAATTCACAAAAAATATGTAGAATCATATTTTAGTTCTGCTATTTTAAGTGGGTCATTTTTTTCAATTTTAAAAGCGAAACAGCTGGTTTCAGAAATCAATTCATACAACAAACAAAAATGTAGAGAAAGAATGAAGAAAATAGGTACATATTTTTTCATCTTTTTACTTTCCCATTTTATGATCTGCACCAGAACATATATAGCTACACAGTAATGTACACTGTGTAGCTATATATCAGCAAACTAGTACCTTCATAAATTGTGTAGGTAATTCAGACCCTATTTTATAGATTTTAATAATATTTTAAGAGTAGGTATCTTTTGATCTGTACTAAAACATTTAATTTCGAATTGAAAACAATTCCTTTAATTTTTCCGAACCACAAATATTTTTGAGCCCGGAAAATATACAGCGTACGACATTGAATCGCGCGATTTTGAAACAATGAATATAGCCATTTTTTGAGTAGTAAAAAGAACTGCTGCCATCTTGTAGCTCCCACTTTGCCGTTTAGCTGTTACCGAGCCGTGGAGCCTAAAGCAACGGGTATTCGCCGTGAAATCTTATCACAAAAACGTTGACATGTTATCTACGTGTCCACTGCAAAATATGTGTAACCTACACAATGAAAGAGTGTGTGGAATGAAATTGAGGTCATCTTCGTGATGTTATTTTTAAATAATCGGAAAGATTGCAGTTTCGTTTAGTTTTTATTAATATGTGTACACTACCTATGTTAAATCAATAAAGTAATACATTTTTCAAAGCTTATTTTTCATGCCAAATAATTGTTCAAAATGACGTTAAACGACGAAATTTTATGGTTCTACCCCTAGGGCCTAGGCCCCTCCATCGAACCAACGCAAATAGTATATAATATGTGCCTATATGAATTAGTATGCATAAAGGGTATTAAGGTAGAAAATCAAAATGTTAATAAAAGGTTCGTTATAAATGAATTCTCATGCAGTGAAAACTTTGGACAATAACAATATATAAACTCAATAACATAACAAGTGAAGCCCAGTAATTGCTTGACAAAACAAAGGCAATTCCGTTAAAAAAAAATTCCACTGCGAAATAATTCCCAGTTAGCTGAATTTTTGTATACACCTTCGTTATGGTGTATTTGATAACCATTTTTTACTAAAAATGAAACGGAAGTGAGAAATTCGCAAAAAACCATCTATCGTGAACTTGAACTCCGAATATCTGGCAAAACTGGGCACGATATCGATGGGGACTTTTTACACGTTTTTTAAAACACCATAACGAAAATTCAGCTAACTGGAAATTATTCCGCAGATGGGTCGTTTTTATATCTAAAAGTACTGGGCTATAATATGTTGTATAAATTGGAAAGTGATAGCTTTTCAGACAGACTTCAATTGTAACGGATTGAAACCGACTTGTACAAGAATGTAGCCTATATCTGCAAAGGATAAACTTTAAATCAATTGAGAATACCAGATTGAAGGATTCTGATTTCGCAGTCCTGTCGAACAGAAATCGATGTCTTCTATTTGATACACAATATCCTGACATAAATCAATCAAAATCAATAAACTGAGCAATTTCGGAACAATTTTTGAGGTTTCGACTGCGGCCACCAAAACCATCTATTTATCTTCGGCAATCAATGCATTATAAGTTAACACGTAAATCTGACAGATCTAATATTTTTGCGACTTTTTTGCACGCCCAAATTGTAGGTACCTCAAATCGAATTGTCAATAGAGTTGTTGTGAAAAATAATATGCAATTGCTCGGTATGAAACTTGGCGTTTGCAACACGTGTAGTTGCATGTCCTCGTACCTCGGGCAGCAAACTTTACACTGGTTGCAAACGCCAAGTTTCTTACCTTGTAATGTTTAATGTTTAATGTTTAATGTTTATTTAAAAAAAATGAGTATATACAGACTAAAGCCCTAGCAACTCACAAAAGGTACACATTAAAATATTTTTTTCAAATTTCTTAATGAAATATTCAAAATATCGATACTATTTTCATTAACTAGATTGCACATAACATGTAAAGGTGAGTTTGCCATTCTCACAGTCTTAGCAGTATCCAAATAAAACGTTGACACAGTTCTAGTCCTACTAGTACGACTATCAAAAGGTATCTGACTTAGAAATGTTGGATCATCTATCATATTGTGTAAAATTTTATACAAATATAAAACAGAATTATAATTACGACGACTAGCTAAGGAT
Source organism: Mongoloraphidia duomilia (assembly GCA_039654895.1). Classification (NCBI taxonomy): domain Eukaryota; kingdom Metazoa; phylum Arthropoda; class Insecta; order Raphidioptera; family Raphidiidae; genus Mongoloraphidia; species Mongoloraphidia duomilia. The sequence goes on from CM077522.1 coordinate 31,320,438, forward strand.
TTGTAATTAAATTCATCTAATAATAAGGCATGTTCATAACCTTGATGAGGATAAGAGCCATGTTTTCTAAAGTAGAGATATTTTAAAAACTTTCTTTGCACAGCTTCTAAATTACAGATGTGTACATTATATACTGGACGCCAGACCACTGAAGCATATTCTAAAATTGGCAAAAGTAAAGCTTTGAATAGTAAGGAAATAGTTTCAATATTTTGAAAGTCTTTCGTATTTCTTATAATAAAACCAAGAACTTTGTGCGCTTTGACACTAATATTTTTTATATGCTCCGTAAATTCAAGTTTTTTGTCTAACAATACACCTAAGTCCCTGATTTCATTTTTATATTCTAAATAAGAGTGATTCATTTTGTAACCAAAATTGACATTATCATTCCTACGTGAAAAACACATGACATTACATTTTTTTATATTGAAGTGCAATTTATTCTGCAGGCTCCACTCATATATATTGTCAATATCCCTTTGTAATTGCTTACAGTCAACTATACTGGACACTCGCTTAAACAGTTTTAAGTCATCTGCATATAATAATATTTCTGAGTATTTTACCACATCCGCTATGTCATTTATGAATATAAGAAATAAAAGAGGCCCAAGATTTGATCCTTGGGGCACTCCTGACGCCGCACTGTAGGTTCTTGATAAAGCACCATTACATTTCACCATTAAGCACCTATTCGTTAAATATGATTTAAGGAGCATTAACAAATTTTTACATACCCCAGAATTTGAGATTTTTTGCAATAATATTTCGTGACTCACTCGGTCAAAAGCTTTTTCAAAGTCTGTAAATATGACATCTGTTTGAAAACCTTCTTCCATATTATTTAATACCGGTTGTACGAAATTAATTAAGTTTGATACGGTAGAACGATGAGGCATGAAACCATGTTGACATACTGTGACTGCACTACTCACATGATTGAACAGTTGCTTGTACAAAATATGTTCAAAAACCTTTGATAGAACCGATATTAGTGCTACAGGCCTATAATTTTTTACTTCATTTTTTTCGCCACTCTTGTAGATAGGACAAATATATGAAATTTTCCATTTTTCCGGGAATTCGCAGTTTTTAATTATTAAGTTATTTATGTATGTAAGTGGTTTAATAAAGAAATCCTTACAACCTTTGATGACATATGAAGGTATACCATCCGGTCCAACAGCTTTGTTGACTTTCAAGTGATCAATAGCGGCATGAACATCCTGCTCCAAAACTGAATCGAGATTTAAAGAGGTAATCTGCTGACTTTGATACATATCTTCGATTTCAAAAGTATCACTTGGAATATAAACAGTCCCAAAATATTGTGCAAACAGATTGGCACAGTCCTGTGCTCCTTCCGATGTTAGATCATTAAAAAACATTTTATTGGGTATATCATTCATTTGTTTCTTGCTTTTTACAAACGCCCAGAATTGTTTAGGATTCATATGGATATTAGATGTGCATTTATCAATGTAGTTTTTATATTCAGATCTAATGTCACTTTTAACTCAGAACGCAATTTTTGATATTCATTATAAGTACACTGATTATTCATTTTTTTATATTTTTTATGCAGTTTATCTTTCAATTTTATTTTTTGAATAATATTTTTAGTATACCAACAGGGATAAATTTTTCTTGTCAAGGTAGTTTTTGGGACACACTTTTCAAATACTGCAGTCACTAAATCATAGAAGCGATTTACACACTCATTAACATTATCTAATAAAGTCAGCTCCGTCCAGTCACATTCCTTGAGCAAATCATACATATGTCGAAAATTAGCCCTTTTGAAATTAAATATTCTTGTTGTAGTTGGCTTAAATTTGTTATTTATGTTAGAGCAAAATGGAACATTTATATCTAATGGAGGATGATAGCGTTCATCAATTTTGCTTAGAGGATCAACTGACAAAGTAACTTCAATATTCAAAATATCACTTACAACAATATCAAGTATTCTATTGTCCATATTGACAACTTTATTGAATTGACAAAGATCATTAAGATTTAAAAAATTATAAAATTCCAAAGCAGACATATCTTGCATTCTATCTGGTAGAAAAGTGATTGATGGTGAGTTCAAATCTCCTAATATTAGAACACGATCATTTTCATGGAATGTGTCCGTAACTTGGTTAAATATTTCATAAAAATTCATATAATCCTGTATACTAGCATTAGGATCAAAATAAACATTAAGCAAATATATAGCACTATTTAAATAATTAACATTAATTTTGACGCATAATAATTCACAATGTACATCAATCGCCTTATCAAATAATTCAATACGTTTGCAATCCCACACGTATGGTTTTTTTCTTTATTGCTAGAAGTACACCACCTCCACGTTTACGTCCAGACACAATTGAGTCTCTATCATATCGAAATACTTCATAGCGTTTATCACATATTTCACAATTGTTAACACCGTTTTTTAACCAAGTTTCAGAAAGTCCAATAATGTCATAGTCAGTCATTGAAATATTATTTAATAAATTTGGCAATTTTGTATTCAATCCTCTAACATTTTGGTAATAAACATTGAAACTACAGTTCATATGTTTTAACGTGGGAGATTTTGTTGTGGAAGTGATGGGAAAAAAACCCTGTTTTTAAATGTTTTTCTTATATTTATAAATTCATGCACTGCAATATTTTCTGGCCAAAAAGCATCATTACATACATTTTCAAAAACAGATTCACGAACACCAATTTTAAAAGATAAAAAGTCTGCCTCTTTAGAAGTAGTTAATATCTCACATTTAATATCATCGGAATCAATTTTAGTAGCAACGTAGTTCTTAACAGTCTCCTCAGTTGTCGCCAGATTTAATCGCCCAACATAAATCCACTTGCGAATTTCAACAGGTACGATATTTTCATCAGCTGGACCAGTTCCTAGTTTTAACTGTCGTTGCTTTTTATTAACACTAACTTTATTTGTATCAGAGATTTGATCAGTTTCATTGGTAGGATTAACAATGCCATTTTGATTTTGTTTTAAGATTTTAATTTCATTACGCAGTTCATCAACTTCACGTCGTTGCTCTTTAAAAATAGCCTCACACGCGGCCGTGACACTTGCTGTTACAATGTCTTTAATAAAGTTTTTGTATTCTTCACTAGCAAAAATATCCTTTAATGTAGATTTTATGCATTCGGACAAATCGCCCTCTTCATCTTTGTTTTTATTGGATGCTTTAGGCATATTTAGGACGCCACTGATTATTAATCACGTATAATATTATTATTTTAGCACAAAACTTTATCAACTTAAAATAAAATAAAATTTATAATACCGCTAAGTATTCAATATTTACATGTACAGGAGCGCACTCCCTGCACTGTAAAGTGAAGTTTTGTTGTTGCACACTTTAAAAACCGTATGTATATTAATAATTCACACTTTAATTTCTTTTAATAACAATAATTGGGTCTCAGTTTGATCTAAAACTTACTAATACCAACAAACAGATAAAAATAAAATCCACCCAATATCCACTATACCTATTAGTCGGAAAGTTAATGCAATATACTATTAAAATCTTGGGGAAGCGAATCCAAGCTGTTTTAAATTATGCGAAATATTGCGATTTTATGACCTCATCCGTATAGGTGTCGTCATCCGACCGATGCCAATAGTGCATCTGCTTATGATGCTATATTATAGGAATAAATACACCAAATATTGATTTTAATCACTTAGAAAAACGTGAATAGAAAAACAAATTTTTATCTATTAATTTTACTTTCGTTGACTTCTGTTCTCCAATGCCAGCAATCTACAACTTAAACTCCGAATTGTGAGGGTTCCTATAAAAAGGTGGATTTATTCTGAAGTGTTCCAGAACTTAACAAAGATTGAGGATCACTGCTCTAACTATAGAAATCAAGTAATAATAATGGATTGAACGATTTCGAAGCAGTTCAAGATTATATTATAGGTTATATTTTCATCTCCTGAGAAATGTGAATAAATTTTGTATGCTATCTTCTTACACAGGACGGAAAAAGCCTTAAGGTAAAAAGATACCACTTTATACATGTTATCTACCTACAGTCTACCTGTATACCTACTATAGGTGTCGATATAGCTTGTGTAAGTATGCAGGACGCAGGTTAGGGCCACGTCATATGTAGAGTGTTAAAGTCCTAAAGTGGGTAAGGATCAAATAACAAAAAGTGTTGTTCCATCAAAGCAATTATATGGAACATCCAGAATATGATTCTCTTAAAAAGGTCGCGGCTTAATTTTAAAAACAATACTTACCTATTTTTTCGAGACTTACACACAAGGTAAAATATTTTCAAAATATATTTGGGTTTGCTAGGAAATTTTTCATTTGAAATTTAAAAGAAAATACCTGTCATCGGTAAGACACAAACCAGAGGCCTGTAGACTCGCACTAGATTAATTACAGCGTAATGCTAACTGAAAAATTCGACTGATGACCAGTCCTATACTTCCCACCTAGTAAATATTTGCAAAAAATAAACACTCTTTTTTTATTCTTTGAAAAAAACATGGCCCTCTTTTTTGTTTGGTGATCTACTGATGGCTAGTAATACAGCAAAAATCATGGTTACCTTGATTTACGTACAGTTTTCTTTTTTTAGTAAGATATTTTTACTTCCCACCTCTACTATGGTATAGGAAAGTAATGGATTTAGTCCGAAAAAAATATTTCGAGATTTTAACAGATTTTCACGTTTTGAGACCCTAGCAATCGTTAAAGATCATTTTCTGACTGATGTCTGTATGTGTGTGTGTATATGCGTGTGTATATGTGTGTGTATGTGTGTGTGTGTGTGTAAAAACGGAACAACATACGGCCATGCCGATTATTCTATTGTGTTTATCAGCCTTTAACTTAGATCTGATTAGATTTTGAGTCAAATCAGATCTAAGTTAAAGGCTGATAAACACAATAGAACAATCGGCATGGCCATATTTTGTTCCGTTTTTACGATATCGAAGGCGAAAAATTGACCACATACACACACACACACAGAGAGAGAGACATCAGTCATAAAATGATCTTAAACGATTGCTAGGGTCTCAAAACGTGAAGATCTGTTAAAATCTCGAAATATTTTTTTCGGACTAAATCCATTACCTACTTCCCTACCATAGTAGAGGTGGGAAGTAAAAATGGTATTCTTTCCTTTGTAAGAAGCTAACACATTGAATTTATATGCAAAAGTCTATAGTCAATAATTTCGTTAAACATGAGCAGTACTATAAATTAATATTTGTACTTTGCATATTTAAACCAAGACAGGGCGGGGTTGAAGCAGGGTAGAGCGGGACCATGGCACTAGGGCCTTCATCTGCAGGGGGCCTCTACCAATTGAAAACTCGAATTATTTTTTTCTACACGTTATTTGACATTCCGTTTTTTGGATATTCATGCACAGCAAGTAATCATACACTCATCGTCAATAATATTTGTTCATCCGCCGGAGGATTTGTCTTTCGATGCGAGGGCGTACCCAGCGAGGAGCAAGGGGGCAGTTGTCCCCCTCAGAAGAAAAGTTACTTCAGTTAAATACATTGTAGGTAGTAGGTAGGTACTTATTATAAAGTGGTAGCATTAGTATGTTTATAGAGATTAATAAAAACAGTTTTCCAATAGTTTTGAGTTTTATTTTGTAGGAAATCGTGCTTCTCTTACCCTCCCCCCCCCCAATATGAATTTCACCACTATGTTCAGATTCTGCAGGTGCGCCCTTGTTTCGATGAACTCATTATACTTTATTTTGCGCTAATTATTACATCACGTAAAGTTTCTTTGGATTAAGGTGACTGAATAGCCACAAAAAATATTTATATGCATTTCTGTACATGCCCCGTTATTCACCCGCAGAGGTCATTCTTATAGGCATTTGAATGTATGTGTCGGAGAAAGTACACTGAAGACGAAAACTGATTCGTGAATGATCGGATCATTTAAACTTGATTGATTATAATGACACGACCATCTACGACAGAGTTCTTCATTTCGTGTTGAAACGTTGTTTTCAAAGATGAAATTCCAGTGGCGTAGGCGTTCTTTACTAATTTGCAAACACTGTACCAGACAATAAGTAATAAGTATTTATTATATTTTGTATTCAAATTGCTTTATTTTTATAAATTATATTTGAATTTGAAAATACATTTCAATTACTCCGAATTTCTAATATATTAAGAAAAAATTTTGGAACATACAAGTAATTCAAGAATTACAAGGCGCGATATTCATGTAGGTATACTGTGTGTAAACGGCTTTATCGAACATAGGGAAAATAACACTGAGAAGATTTATAATTTTGTAGTAGGTTATGAGCCATAAGACCTAATATAAATATGTATTGGATTACATAGAAAAAATAGTACAGTGAATTTTTTAAACAACTTTCCGTAGCAACGGTTGACTATTAAGCGTAATTCGTAACCGGCTAAATAAAAAAAGTCATGATGTGTCGTAAGACACCCGACAGAAGCTATGCTTCTTACGCATTGTATATAAAACCGAACTTAACAAAGATATAAATAATACAATTAAAAAGTTATTATTTGATCGCCATTTTGAAATCTGACGCCATTTTATTTTTTTATGTCTTATTAAATTCTCAAATATCAATTTTCAAAAGGATCGGATAATTTTTACAAAGAAGTATATACTTATGACCGCCATTTTGAAATATGACGTCATTTTATTTTTTTGCGTCCTATAAAACTTGCAAATATTAATTTTCAAAAAGATCGGATAATTTTTACAAAATCTGAAGTAATTTTTTTTTGTGTCCTGTAAAACTGTCAAATATCAATTTTCAAAAGGATCGGATAATTTTAGCAAAAAAGTACCTACATATGGCCTCCATTTTAAAATATGACGTCATTTTATTTTTTTTGTGTCCTATGAAACTCAAATACCGATTTTCAAAAAGATCGGATCATTTTTGCAAAAAAGTACATATAGCCGCCATTTTGAAATCTGACGTCATTTTATTTTTTTGTGCTCTATGAAACTCTCAAATATCAATTTTCAAAAGGATCGGATAATTTTTACAAAAGTACATAATGGCCGCCATTTTGAAATTCGACGCTATTTTATTTTTTTGCATCTTATAAAACTCAAATATCAATTTTTAAAAGGATCCGATAATTTTTATGAAAGTACATATGGCCGCCATTTTGAAATCAGACGCCATTTTATTTTTATGTGTCCTGTAAAACTCTCAAATATCAATCCGTAAACATTCTGAACCCAACGGCGTCAAAATTATGGCTTCCGTCGCATGTTTCGCTGCAATTTTCGTGACGTTAACTTTCTGAATATAGCGCCTGACTGAAGTGTAAGATGTATCAAAACTAGAAATAATTTAAAACGCGCATAGAATCGCATAAAAAGTTATTCATGTCAAAAAAATAATGTAAATCGGATCAGTGGTTCTCGAGTTACAAGCGTACAAACGGACCAACAGACAGAGTCAGATTGTTCAGGAGGGTATGAAAAGTCAAAAAATTTTGATCCGATCACTAAATCTCGCCATCCGACCGACGTCAATAAGTTACCAGTCGTTCTAACCCAGCAGGTCATAATAAATTATTAAAATCATAATAAAATCTGTCCAAAAATTGAATGACTATATTAGAATCCAATAAGTGGTTATTGTGATTGAAAATGTTTATTTTTATTTATCACTGCGACCCGACTCACGAGTTCACACTGGAAGTGTGATGTGTAATATATTTGTTTCTGTAAAGTATTATGAAACATCGTTCGATTCAAGTCTGCTAACGACATCTATTGACTTTTCAGTATAATACAACCCCTGTGAAAAACTATTTCGAAAATCTCTAATTTCTATGAAAAACCTTAATCAAACTTTGATGGTAATGCTTTCAAAATAAACTAGAAGTGTGTATCTTTCTTCCCATATGACTTTGAGCCAGATTGTTGTATAATATTTGATCTAAATATATGCTTTAAAATCAGGTAAAAATGACAAAAATAGCGTAAGTTTAACACAAATTTATGTGTAGAAAAAAATTGATTTCAAAAAAACTGTTCAAATAGCCCTCTTCCTTAGTATTTTTTGCATACATTTGTGAAGAAAAAACTTTAAAATGTCAATTTCACTTCCCGTAATTTGAAATAATAAGTCGTACTGTAAAGAAAATATTGATAAAAATCACGTTTTTTGATACAATTTTTTAAACAGAATTTTTTTTTTTTTTAGTTTTTAAGCAATAAGAGCCCTTCTATAAAGCTTAATGTTAAATTGTAGCTAATAAAAACAGTATTAAAATGACTTTTGTGACCACAGTTTGAAATTTGCCGAGATCATTTTTTGCAATCTGCGTGTGCAGTCACCTTAATAATGAGTATAAATAAGTGAATTATTATAAAGAAAAAGGAAAGGCATATGTACGCGAGGCAATTTTTCTGTATAAATTGAAATAAACAAATTAATCTCTCCGTTTGTTCAACATCTTTCTTTTTAGGGCCTCGACCTAGCAGTGGCCTTAGTCCTCCAGTCCCCCAACGGTTCCTGAACCAAGGCTTGGGTGCATTCAAAAAGATTCTCGTATGTATATACTGAGTATGTGACATGTGTGTTATGTAAAGTTCGCCCTAAGGTGATTTTTTGAACCGAAGCCCAAGGAACTATATAAAGCGATAAAAATATAAGGAAAAGCACTTTTAGTTCAAGATAAAGGCTTCAGGAATTTATATTTTATTTTATACCTCGAACAAACAAAGATATTTTTTGTGCAACTGCAAAATAACACACGGTGAGATGTTTGATGTCGGAATTAGACGAACATCCGGATTTGATGAAAGCTTCGGTTTGTTTTCGGCCTAAGTGGACTATTTTACTGAAGGTGCAATTTTTGGCGGAAGTTATCGACCTGGCCAGTGTAATTATTTTTGTCCCATCACTTATTCCAGATTAAATATATGAAATGTATTAGTTTTATGGTCGTCTTGAGCAATTAATCCAAAAACGTAAGAATAAAACCACATAATAGTAAAAAGAAACCATAAACACATAATAAACCCTCTGTCACACCCTATAAATGCCGGCGCAATCCCTCTATTTAATCAAAGGAGTGAAAAGTACTAAATCGTATTTCTACCACGCCGTCGGTTCCTCTCCCAAACTCCCAGTATGACGTAAAGTATAAGGGAAAAGAGGCAGACCAAGCATAGAACCTTGAGGTACTCTATAGTCTATAATATTATATTGTGTGTGTGTGTGTGTGTGTAGGCTGTGTCATGTGCTTATTATAATACGTATTTCAAAACTAACAACACCAAAATACTGGACAATGAAACAGTAACAAGGAGTAATACCATTACTCATTTGGTATAAGTAACGGTATAACGATGAACATTATTAGTAATCAACATGAATAGATTCCTTACCGTAAATAAATTCACTATATTAGTAAATTAACATAATGATATCAGACGACACTGTCGCCATGATATTTTTTAGAAGGCTAAGTATATTATAATATAAGGGAAATAAGGCAAAAAATTGGCATATTACGAACCAATCCAACTTCCACAAAGTGAAATATTTTGTTAAAAAAAGTATTTTGATCACAGTTTCAATTTACATACGAAGTGTGCAACGCGCGTGCTAAATCTTATTGCGTCAGGTGCGATGTTTTCAGATCCTACAGGCGAATTTTTTGAATAAAGTTTTGAATACGCGTGAAAGTTCCGTTATTTTTTAAAAAGTTGTAAGCTTTTTCAGGAAATGTTTTTCAATTTTTCGCCTGTGGGATCTGTAGTGTGATTCGTGGATCTTCAATTAGCGTTTATCAGAACCCCTTTAGCTTTAAAAATAGCGTCGGGAGAGCAGGAACCGTTTTATAGGCGAAGGGAAAGGATTTGAGGTGAAGGATTCAGGGGGTAACTTCCGCTATAGAATATTCTTAAAAGACTATAAATTATTATTAAATTTATTGTTAACTTTGAATTTTAACCGTAAACGTTTATCCCGACTACGGAACCCTTCATTGGTCCGACACGCACTTGGCCGCTTTTTTGCTCACTGCTCATCCGTATGTTGTTTTAGCGTAATAATAGATATTAGCCTGTGTTACTCGACATGGTTTTTTTTAATGAGAAGTGGGTTTTGTTACGTTTTCTTTTGTATTTTTCACAATATATTTTAAATTTACCATGTTGTGTTTTTTCCTGAAGAATAAACGTTATGGAACTTGTAAAAGTATAGGTATCCCGTTTTATCCGACTGGGTGGACAAGACGGGATACTTCCTACTTTTAAAAAAAAAATTTTTTTTCTCTTATGTGACTTCTATTTTCTCATAAAGGATGGTGGAAATCAAAAGTCCATTTATAAGGGAAACAGGAGCCAAAAAATAGCCCTTTGCATTACTTAATTCAAAAAGTTGTGAGACTTAGAACACTAAGTATCCCGTTTTATCCAACTCTCCTCTATGTATTATTTAAGGTTGATAATATATGGAAATTCGTGTCAGCGCACTTACGTTAAAATGAACGAATTAGATGAGTCATGACTACAATTGATTTATTTATAGGGTTGCTATGGTAATTAACATCACCACACTTCCGATTCATCTCAGCATTTTACCCCTCAAATTACTGAGGCAGTGTCGTCTAAGAAGTTTTACTTCAAAACACTTTTGAATTACGGTTTTATGAGTGCTGTCAGTTTAGAAATTCGAGTACTGATCGTGAGTGAATAAACACGATACGGTGTCGCGCGCGTGCACTATAACACAAAGACACCGGGATACAAGCAGTTTTCCAGTAATGCAGGTGCGGGAAAAGCAACATCTGACAAAGTGAATTAGATCTCGCACGTCTTGAATTCAGAAAATCACGTTTAGCTTCCAGAAAAAAGCTTATATTATACCTGCGTGTATACATGTGGGCAAAAAGAAAAGTGGAACTATATATGAGGCCATTATTTGCAGAACTTGCCCTTTGCTTTTACGTAAATTGTTGGGAAACTAAAAAAAAACTGTTAGCGGCAGGTCATTATATATTTTTTGGATTTTTCTTTTTTGTAGTGATAAATACGCCAGCGCAGGTAGCAATTCTGTAGAAAAATAAAGATAGTTACTTCTTACCACAACAGTTTTATTGATGGATGTACATTTCGAAAGCTATGCTTTCATCTTCAGCAAACACTATACATCTACATGTATAGTGTTTGCTGAAGATGAAAGCATAGCTTTCGAAATGTACATCCATCAATAAAACTGTTGTGGTAAGAAGTAACTATCTTTATTTTTGCTTTTATTCCAACCACAGTGCTTATATATTTTTATTTAGTAATTCTGTAGGTTTGAAACCTAAAATTGGCACAGTTTAATTAAAAAAAATAATTTAAGAGCATTGGGAGAGTTTTGCAAATAAAATAATTTAAAAAAATGAAAATGTGAAAAATAAACAGAAAAATATTGAAATATATTAAAAAATATCAATAATTGGTAACATTTAGTATTAATTAATATAATATGAATTAATATATTAATATATATTGTTGTGTCATTTTGAGTCAACATAATACTCTACATTGTCGACACAACATTGTTTTGTTTTGGCAATTTCTATTAGCTACGCTTTTGAAACAAACAAGTAATTCAAAATTATAATCTCGTTGTGATCAGACATATTTTAGTCTCGTCTTGATTAAATCAAATTTTATTGTGTTTTATTTATTTATTTATTATTAATTTTTTATAAAGATCTACGATATTATTAAATCAAGTTCAAAAGATCTTTATAATTGGTGACCCCTGACAAGTGAACATATCTTATATTTTTTTCAAAATATTATATCATGGACAGAAGCTTTAGAAGAAACACAAATTATATATTAAAATGGAGAATTTTATTGGAAAAACGGATAAAAAGTGACATTTTTAATTTTTCTTTTTCGCAAACGCTTCATTTATTTTTAAGTACAATAAATTTATTTACTTATTTTCCTAAGTTACTTTTTCAGATTATCATCCATGGTAACTTACTTTATTGATAATTTTTTCATTTTGACATTTATATTTTTATTTTTATGCTTTTTATGCTCTTTTAACATATATTTATTATATCTATTCACAACATTATATCACAACGAGATTATAATTTTGAATTACTTGTTTGTTTCAAAAGCGTAGCTAATAGAAACTGCCAAAACAAAACAATGTTGTGTCGACAATGTACAGTATTATGTTGACTCAAAATGACACAACAATATAAATATAAATTAATATATTACAATATACTGCACTAACAGTGGTCACGTGGCTCCTTAACAATGCGCTATTTGCTGGAATAGCAAACGACAAGTTTTGCAAATAAGTCGACTTTTCTATGAAAGATCTTGCTAACAAATAGACAGTTTTGAATAGTTCTGACGCCACCAATCGATTCTTCTTTGAAAAATAAATAGCACTAGCAGAAAAAATGTTTTTAAATATTTTGTCGATCAGCGAGTTTTGCAAATAATTGCCTCATATTGTATAGATAAGTATACTTTATAATATCAAGTTTGAAAGTAAACTTCTGCGATACAAACTTTCAACTAATGCCAAAAAAATAACATGCATTTTTAACACTTATATGACGCTTTCAATTTAAATTTTAAGAGCATAGTTGCGAAGGAATTATTTTCTTAATGTATAACACTCAGACATCTTTCGAACATTTACCTGAAATATATTCATCTATGATTACTTAACCTACTACTCTAACAGGCAGGTGTGCGGAAAATATTTTATTTTCCGCACTAGCGCAGAAAATAACGGTTGCCATAGCAACTTCTGTTTATTCGCTCTATACACTTGCATGCGCCTGTCATTACTTACTTGCACGAACTTCGCGGCACACTGTGGAAGGAAAGATGGCGACGCAAAGGAACTATCAGAATTTTTTGAAAATGACGTGAAAAGTAGCTATTTTGTAGTGGATATGGCAAAAAATACCATATATGTCTCGTACGTAATGGTATTACGACTCGTGTGACTGTAAAAACTCGCTTTCGCTCGTTTTTACATACTGTCATCACTCGTCGTAATTTGCCCCATTATGTATCTAGATATACAATCTACTATTAAGAATGCGCGATCCAATTTTTTTTCTGTAAGTTGGTAGCACTGTACTGAGTTATACCGTGCAGAATTTGAGCGCTCTGTCACTCAGTGTGTTTACAGCTGCTGTTTTTGTAATTCATAATAAGTTTTGCGTATCAAACGAAATTTCCTTTACGAAACGCATAATAATAACTGGCGACGAGACATGGCAAACAAGCTAACATTCTTCAGAATAGCGCCTCAAAGTCGCTCGAAAATCAAAGTTATGCTGATAGTTTTTTTCGATTACCGCGGTGTGGTGCACTACGAATTTCTTTCAGAGGGACAAACGGTGAATAAAGAATATTATTTAGACGTCTTAAGGTATTTGCGCTAGAATACCGGCGAAAACAGCCAGCTTTGTGTAAGGACAATAGGTTATATACATGAACATTGTTTTTTCGTTATATTAATAGAGCAGTAAATTGTGAACAAAATGACACATCAATTACTTCATTCTGATTTCAAATAAGTTTTGAAATATGTATGAAGGCCCTGTCCGCTAAAAAGTGATTTTGCGCGTGACTTCACGATACATGCAAGTATAGAGGACATGCTTTTATATTATTTAATTAATTAATTGTAGATTACAGACGCGTCGACAACTCAGGTCATTATAACGTCTTCAACACAACAAATAATCCATTTGTGTATTAGAATCCGTCAGTCGGCATACACAAACGAACTGGTACGAGCTCGGCTCCCTGGGAGCGCTAATTCCCAAAGAACATTGGAATTCAATTTGCGATAACAACCACATTCTAATGTCCTCCCTGGGGGGTTATATTATTTAATAATACTATCTAAAAACCAAGAAACAAACTGTTGAAAAATACTGTTTTGTACCTATGTAAACATTATGTAAACATGATGTAAACAAGTTTCTATGGCTCGATATGCACATTGACGTCACACACTGTTTTTGATTTTAAGAAATTTATTCATATTTCAATAAATTATTGCATTTCAAAGAATCATTCAATATTTCTCAGATTTTAAAGTTGATTTCAAATTGACGTATATTTTCGTGCTACGATATAAAAATGAGATAAAAAAATTCATGTATAGGTATACCCTTTTCATGGATTTTGTACCATGATAATACACCATCGCACAAAGCCATCATTGTGCAAGAGTTTTTAGCCAAATACTCGACGAATGTCATGACCAAGCACGGCCGTACTCTCCTGATATGACTCTGTCTGACTTTTTCCTGTTACCGAGGCTAAAATTACCACTTCGAGTAAGGCGTTTCGAGTCGATTGAAGCCATAAAAGAAAATTCGCTGAATGAGTTATGAAAAATATATGGAGAACTGGGTCAAGCGCTGGCGTACGTACTGGCTGTATTGCAAGCAAAGGGGTCTACTTTGAAGGCGACAAAATAAATGTTGATGAATAATAATCATTTATGGTTTTATTAAACAATTCCCGGTACTGATAATCATTACAGATTAAACAAATGAAGAGAGAGCTGCAAAAAGTTATATGTTTGGTTAAAAAGAGTGTTCGGCTTTTTATTTGAGTTTTTGAAGCAAAGGATCTCAAATAAACTAAATCTGAAAGGCACGAAAAAAACTTTTGAAAACTAGTTTAATGAAACATTACGCCATGTATAATATGAAATGTTAAAAATATTACAAAAGTTTCCAAGAAAAAACTAACTTTCCGCTTGAGATACACTACCAAGATAATTTTCCCTTCAATAAAATACATCACAATTATATGTTTAAAAATAAAGTCGGAAGAATGAGAAAAAATCAATACAAACAAGGGAAATCAAATTGAAGAATTCGCAGTGTATCCAAATATGCCAGATACTCAATTAAGTTAATTTTTTTTATAAATAGAATATTTTCGATTCCTTTTAAAACTTCATTCGCATTCTCAGATATTTAGAGAGAGATAAACATGGGTATAAAAAAGTCATAAAAAATCTTGAACGTTCGTTTTCATTATAGCGGAAAAAAATCATAATAAGGTCGCATCAGAAGATTCGAAGGGATGCAGGCCAGTGGGTTGTTCGTTCCTATTTTATATTATCTGTCCGTCTGCGTGTCCATAACTGGTTTTACACTTAAATGTAACATGATTTTATGATAATGATTAAAAGGTTAATGTACTACATATCAATGTAATTCTCAATACTGCCATTCATAAAAATGGAACTACATTATTAATAAGGGTCGCTAAAATATCATCTCTGCTTATTAATATATTATTATGTATAATATATGTTAGGCTCAAATTCCAAAAACGCTCACTGAGAGAAAAAATCGACCAAAACGCGTTCTCGCAATGGTAAGAGCTACAACGCGCTGTTGACGCTTATAAATGCAGCCATGATTTTCGGCATTTGAGTCTAACATAATACACAGCATCCTTTATACTCTAATTGGTCAATATTTGATGCTGAATAACAGATAGTTATCAACAGCGGACAAGCGTAGTATGTATATAGAAAATATAATAAAGTTATAAATTTGAATATTATGGTAATGAAGAAACAAAGAAAATTTATAAAGCGTTTCACCGCCTTGTAGACCCAGGCGGCAGGAATATTTACATGTTATATAGTTGCCAAATGTTTGCTTTTTGGTTTCAAAGGCTTAATTTGGACATTACTAGAGGAACCTTAAATTTCCCGCCTCCTCCGAAGTCCAGTTATGCATACACCACGAAGTTACAAAAAAACTTTTTTTGCGATAACTCGTTTTCTTTCAACCACACGGCAAAAAATCTCCACATTAAAGTTTCTATATATTTTTATAGCCCATATATTTTTTATAGTATATAGTAGCCGCGTGAATTTGACGAAATTGTAATAAGTATTCATTTTCGTTTACCAAAATCTACGTTTTAAACGTTTCGATATGTGCTTCAAAAATGTGAGTTCAAAACAAATGTACCTACCTATAGGATTTTTTCATAAAGAGTTTGAAAAGCTTCTATTTTATTTACAACATTTTTGCTGCACGACGATGAGAAAACCCGTATTTTTGACATGTAGCTCACATCGACGGAGACAAAAAAGAAGAATGTAGGTACCGAGTAGGTACTAAATAATTTTCCATATTTTTTTAAATCATACTTATACAACTTTTTATATTGGTTCTCATTTTTTATATTTGAGCTGTGATTTAATAAATCAATTAACATAATGTAACTGTCACAGATATTTAACTTCAACGCTTCGTCAAGCGAAATAATATTGAAAAGAAACCGATATTAAATATAAATTTCTCTCAGGTGTGCAATTTCTCGTAATTATTTTATAAAAATAAATGATGCATGAAAAATACTCAATCTGCTAACATTTTTCATTATCGTGTGAATGCGAAGAATACGAATAAAACAAAAATTGGATTTGAATTTATTGCTGATACAATGTTATGAAAACGAAATTATTTTTGCCGACTGAAAGGCAGGAGAGAAACAAAAACAAAAACGGTTATAATATAGCAAATACAGCACACAGATCTCATATCTTTTTCTATACATAACATAATACGAAATGGACAAAAAATGATGGGAAAAAGTTGTTAACAAATTGGTAAAAAAATTTAGTTAAATATACCTACATCGTCTATTCTCTAATGTAATACAAAGTTTGAAAAAAATCACAATCCAACTTTCACGTCATGATGAAATATTTTATTTTAAAAGCTATTAACCTGCAGTTTCGATTTATATTATATAATGAAGTCGGCAATAAGTTTCATCGTTATAGTTGTTAAACAATTTATTCGATCCTTCTTCAAATTAATTTGATCGGGGCCGGTGTAGCTTACATGTGAGCAGTGTGCTTAAAATAATTTCCCATAGTCACTAATGACGTAAGGAATCAAAACCTCATTTGAAATCATATTATATATTCTTAAAATAAGTTAGGTTCCAGCTCAATGGATCCACTTTATTTTCTCATATAATGTACATAAGATCCTAAATATAAATACTTTTGACATAAATAATAAAACATAAAAAATACGAGTAAAAAAGTTTTAAATAATATCAGTGATTTATGAATGTCAGTTTATAATACTAATAATGCTGGGTTGCATAACGCATTGTCAGAGAATCTGATTTGACAACCTTAGATTGTGATCATATGATAACATTTTTTTCTTTATGAAGAACCAGACTAATGTCGTTGTCAAACTCTTTGTTATGTACTTTTCAAGCTAAATTTTAAACAAAATGCGTAGAAAAATGTTATTTCGAAATGAAAATTGTACAAAAGAAACTATGTCAAATCCGGGTATATACACAGTTAAAAAAAAATATCGTTTCAATCAATCAATTATTTTTCGAGCAGAATCGATTTAATATCCTGTTATGGAGAAATATGTGTGGTCATTATCTAAAGTCATTGTAAAACTTGATTTTATGAGATGTCAGTATAGCCTAGTAGATAGCGTACTTGGTACCAGTCTCTAGACTAGACTGTCGTGGGCTCGATTCCCACCTGCGCTTATGGATGTTTTGTGATGTTATTTAGTTTTAAGTTAGTTGTTATTTAATGTAATTTAAGACGCTAATGATCTAAGTTGTCAACGCGTCTATAATCTACAATAATTAAATAAACAGATTTTCTGAAAATTCTTTTTGCATCCCAGAATGCATGTTCATAACCCCTTTCCACAATACGAATTCGCTTTCATTAATAAATTACTGTTTAGAGACATCAATGTTGCCATGGACGTACAAGGCTATATATTAAAAAACAATTTAAATGACAGTATCGAACACTGGCGGACTAAGGGGGGGGGGCGGAAGGGGAGGCCTTCAAATCTCGAGAAGTCCTTCTTAATCAAATCCCAAACAAGGCAAAATATGTTCAGTAAGTAAGAGGCAGTTTGGAGCTGGAGGCCCCGTAAGTATGCAAAATATAAACGTAGGTGTGTCTAAAATTTTATTTAAAAAAATGACAATTGCTCGAGATATGGTAAGACAAAGGATTGAAACATACATACAGGAAAACCGAATTTAATATACATCTTTAATGTATAATAATTACTACTATCGACGAAAATTACACTACAAATAAGTACATCAATTTCTAAGCAGACCGGGGACCTCATTTAGCTCTGCCGCCCCGGGCCTCCGACGGGCTTAGTCCGCCACTGGTATCGAACTCGAACCTCATCCGTACTGGTTGAGTTATTGATAACATGATAACTCAATTAATAACTCAACTAGCGCGAATCTGAGAGTTTCGGGTTTAAGTCCCGACAGTAGCATTTAAATTGTTGCTTATTAGTAGTCTAGAAAATATAATTCACTAATGAAAGTGAATTCGTATGTTGAAAAGGGTTATAAAAATTTGTATTATAAACTAACATTCATTGTCATCCACAGTCCACATTCAAACTTGTTTTCGGTGATTTATGTTGCATTTTATATATAAATGTCAGCGCCGTTTGAAGCATTTCATAAAATCCCCTATTATACAGATTGAGTATTAGCCCCATTGTTTCTTCCTCGGTTCTATCTCTGCTCTCGACTGCAAAGGAGGAATTTGCGATATTCATTGTACTCAAAAGCATTATATTCAGATTAATAAATGTGTATTATGTACGTGCGAGAAACGCCTTTTAAGAAGATTGTTAAATACTTTTCTTGAGCTAAAAAATTTATGCAATTTATTCTGAATCATGTTAAAAAATTTTGCAGAGCAGCCTCTTGCCATCATCTTTGTTAGGACTTGAGAATAGCCGAGAGTGTAGCAATGCTGTTGTTTACATGGCGTTGCTATGGTTCCTCTAATACAAGTCCCCAGTTCCCGGATTCTAGCCCGAGAGCTGGTAAAAGTGTCATTTGGATTTTCAATTTATTATTAAAAAAAAATAATGAATTGAAAATATGAATTGGTGCTAGGCCCAAATAACCTTAGCTGTTGGTGGTCTTTAAAACACAATCATCTTTGTTTTAGAAAAAAAATAATAAGAAGAAACTTCAAAGATCTAATTGATTAAAAAATATTTGATATTTTTGGATATAAATCTAACATTTACTCCACATTAACTTACTTAAGAGTTAAAACTTTGTATAGGGAATAGTTTTCTATAAATCAACAAACACAATGATATTTTCAAACTTAGTTACACTCACTTAAAAATTTTTTACAATTTTACATATCAATAAATTTCTTATAAAAGACAACTAATTTTAGAAATATTTTTGTGCTGAAAAAATATTTCTTGGAAAATAAAGCCTAGCTTTAATCTCTACAACTTTTAAGAAATTAAAAAAATATTTCTAGTATTACTTAAGTATTTACTAAAAATGTCTGTTGAGGAATGACACACAATTTGTGTCTTTGAAATGCTGTTTAAGTATTCAAAATTCCTAAATTCAAAGAAGAGATAGGAATGCTGAAATGCTGAACACAAATTATATCAAAGTTTTAAGCTTCCAGCGTCACGTGCTTTTAAAAGGTCTTTACACCCTACCATGATGAGGAAGGTAAAACTTAACGCAATGTGCGTTGAGGTTTTTTAATTCACTCCCTCGATGTTTCGGGATTAAAATAAAGTGTCAAATATTACAAACAGTTTTAATTACAATTAGATACTTTCAATTTGTTAAATCGAGGCTGTAAAATCGCTAAAAGCGTTCGAAGTTTTTTAACAAACCATTTCTTCATACTGTAGTTAATCTTAAGCAGTTTTAACTTTTCACGGCTTACCTTTTATTACTCAACATTTAAATCTTTTCGTATTTAAAATTTTATTTGAATACTAAAGATTAGAAAAACTAATTAAATCCCGCGACTTTCTCAATTCGATGAGCTTACGACTGAAGAGTTTTAAAAGTGTATATATAATCTGGCGTAAAATTGAAATATTACTGTTTTTCTACCCAATATACTTATATTGCAAAACTCTACTAGAGATAGCATACCGAATTTTCTAAATGAATTTCTCGAGACGAGAAAGACAATTTCGAGACAGTAACGAGACCACAGTTACAAAATGTCTAGTCTGGACATACGAGACAAAACACTACTTATTAAAATATGATAATAAAAATTATAAGACTCGAAGAGGATATTTTTCTGTACTATACATAATTATTAGTTGTAGGTATTCATTTTAAGAAATCTATATGCAGTCAAATAAAACTGTACCTACCTATAGATTTCTCAAAAACTAATTTTGAAAATATTTTTGTGTTGGTATATAGAAAAACATTGTATACAAAGTCATATAAATGTTAATCCTTAGAATAAATTTCAAAATTATTTTTAAAAAATATCAATAAAAAATAAAACGTACCTACCTATTGCCATCTCTATGAACTAAACTTTTTAGGTCTAACCTTTTAAAACCATAGATACTCTATGAAATAAACATTGAAGTACCTTGTGTATTATAATTAATTTTAAATCGTAACAATCTGTTTATTACATATTTTACTCAAACAATAAAATATTTGTTTATTTTATCAGTTTGTAATAACAAAAGGTCTGTACATTCCGTTTATATTTGTGTCATGCTAAACTATAAATGAGCGATACGGGCGGCAGTACAAACAAGTTTTAATGAATATAGGATATGAGGATTGAGGATAAACCCTCCTTCAAGCCGTTCCATGTAGAATGTACGAGGGCAGAATTATAAAATTAACAGTTCACAAACAAAAATGTGGACTATGCAATTAATTCAAAAATTATAAAGCACGACAGTTCAGCAATAAAAATTCGACTGATGACCAGTCCTATACTTCCCACCTAGTAAATATTTGCAAAAAATAAACACTCTTTTTTTTTTATTCTTTGACTAGGCCCAAATAACCTTAGCTGTTGGTGGTCTTTAAAACACAATTTAATTTTTATTCTTTGAAAAAAGCATGGCCCTCTTTTTTGTTTGGTGATCTACTGATGGCTAGCTCACAAACCACTTAGTATATTAGTACTAAGTGGTTTGTGGGCTAGCTTAATATAGCAAAAATCATGGTTACCTACCTTGATTTACGTACAATTTTTATTTTTTTTAGTAAAATATTTTTTTTCTCGAAAACTATACATTTTAGAGAAAAAAAATATTTACATTTTTTTCATATTATAACATCTAGAATTCATTTATATTTTTTTTACCTATGTTAATACGTGACATTGAGGACGTTTTTTTGAATATCTCAGGATCCACTGAACCGATTTGACTCAAAATCTTATCAGATCTAAGTTAAAGACTGATAAACACAATAGAACAATCGGCATGCCCGTATGTTGTTCCGTTCTTAAGATATCGAAGGCGAAAAATTGACCACATACACACACACATACACACACACACACATACAGACATCAGTCAGAAAATGATCTTAAACGATTGCTAGGGTCTCAAAACGTGAAAATCTGTTAAAATCTCGAAATATTGTTTTCGGACTGAATCCATTACTTCCCTACCATAGTAGAGGTGGGAAGTAAAAATATGAATAATATATAACTTGATACTGCGCTGTACTGCAATTTTTAGAGTCTAAAAATGCAATATTGTAGGTACTTGCAAAATTAATGTTACTGCCAGTGAGTCTAATGTTTTGTGGTTTTAGGTTTGTCATTTGTCCAGGTTTCCTCGTGTATGTTCTTTTTTAGGAACTATTGGAGAGGATTTTTTAGAAGCATCCGGAAACATTGGAAATGTAGGATCATAAATTTATCTGCGGCGAGGGCTAGCGGCGTGTTTTCCGCATAGAACAGTGTAAATAAACATACATGCGTGCACAGAGCGTACACTACCGCTGAAAATTAGAGAAACGACATAGAAAAATCTGTCAAGTGCTAGTCTGACTCGCGTGGAGAGGGCTCCGTACTATTCCGTTTCCCGTGGGAATTTAAAGACTTAGGATTTTCGGTTAGGTTTTCCCGTAAACTATACGATGAGGCTCTATATTTCCTTTTTTTTTCAAAATTTTAAGTTCAGTTGTTTCGGAGAAATGGGGGGGAATGCACGATTTTTGTATATTTTCTTTAATATCTTTTAAACTAGATGCATTTTAAAATTATAAAAAAAATATTTGTATTTCTCATAACGAGCTCTTTCATTTGATACGTCACATGATGCACTTGAACATTTTTCTTTAATTTTGTAATTTGCTCCCCAAAATTAACCCTCAAAATCAGAATTCGTTTATTTACGCTATACGTCCGTGATTGGGTTACCGAGAACAGTGTGGTCCAGTGCTTAGCGTCGCGGCCTCTGGATCAGACTGCCGTGGGTTCGAATCTCGCCTCCGCTCATGGATGTTTTGTGATGTAATTTAGTTTTAAGTGAGTTATTATTTAATGTAATCAAGACGCTAATGACCTAAGTTGTCGACACGTCTATAATTTACAATAAAACTAAATAAATAAATAAATAAATAAGATTGGGTTACCTAACTCCGCCTAACTCTATACAAGGTG
The DNA here is from genome assembly GCA_039654895.1 of Mongoloraphidia duomilia. Classification (NCBI taxonomy): domain Eukaryota; kingdom Metazoa; phylum Arthropoda; class Insecta; order Raphidioptera; family Raphidiidae; genus Mongoloraphidia; species Mongoloraphidia duomilia. Next base: position 31,342,989 of record CM077522.1, read on the forward strand.
TTGAAAAAAGAGGGTAAAATATTTTAGAGGCATATAGTATGACCCAAAATAAGTCGAAAAATTTTGATAAACGTAGGTCCGCAAACGAACTGTTCGTGAAATATTTCCACTTATGTGTGTAATAACTTATTTTTATTATTATATTTGAACGTGAGGCGTGAGTTTTGGTTCATGCAGGATGGTACTTCTCCCCATTTTTCATTGACTGTTCGGGAATACTTAAACGCAAATTACGAGGGAAGATGGCCTCCATGGCCTCCTAGATCGCCAGATCTAAACATGCTGGATTTCTTACGAAGATGCACAGCCTGCGTGGACATGGATGGTGAGCATTTTGAACATCTTCTGCAGTATAGATAAAATAAAAATAAAATAAAATAAACCAAATTAAATTTTATTAAATGGACGATAAGTAACTTACGCCATTGCATTTACATAAGTGGAAATATTTCACTAACGGTTCGTTTGCGGACCTATGTTTATTAAAATTTTTCGACTTATTTTGGGTCAATCTACATGCCCCTCAAATATTTTACCCTCTTTTTTTAACACCCTGTATATGTAGCAAATTTCAACTTCTTTCATCTAGTATATTCGGAGAAAATAAGCTTTTTCAGAGGGACAGACAGACAGACAGACACGAGAGTTATCTTATAAGGGTTCCGTTTTTTCAATTTGAGGTACGGAACCCTAAAAATAATGTTGTTACATTATCGTCATCTTATTGGCTTTTTTATAATAAATAAAATAATTATTTTTGGTAAAAGTATTACAGTTATAAAGTTACATACTACCTATGCCTATTCACGATTTCGGCATTTTAGACATTAGATTACAAAAAATTGGACGAAGTATTTTTCTTTGTAAATTTCGTTATTTTCTAGGTAAGAAAACACTTTTAGTTACCTAAAGGAGAGCCGTAAAAGTTGAATCAACAATAAAGAGTAAGAAATATTAGCAGATTTATTGCTTTTTTCGTAAGGAAAAAGGAAGAAAAGAAGAGTGGCTCACTGCTATTATGCTATAGATAGAAAGATCGCAGTAGCGTGGGAAAATATCACTAAATATATTTTCTATAATTCGTTTTCTGAATGTTTGTTTTTTCTAAATATTCTGGTTTTTGTAGCATATTGTTCTAGGTTTTGAAAATAAGATATAGTAACTCACTCCAGATTCAAAATGGCGAATTTCATAAACAGTTATATTGGGTTCAAACTAGGGATGTTATGACGTAACCGTAACCAAAATTAGCGGATATCCGAAATAAAAAAAAATCCGAAACTGTAACCGAATCCGATATAAATGTTTCAGATAGGGGTGAAATTGTTTAAAGTTTGTCAATATTTGCATTTTTATTGTTTTATCAATAGGGTCGGTATACCTACTTTAAAATAAGTAGATATAACAATTACTTAATTTATTTTAAGGATAATTATTGTGAACACAAAATTTAAATTTAAATCTATACTTATTGATAAAACAAATAAAGATATCCATAACTGAAACTATCCGAAACTATCGGATATCCGAAATAATTTCATATCTGTATCCATAACCGAAACCGATTAAAGATTCCTAATATATCTGGATCCGGATCCGAAATCTCATATCCATAACGACCTTAGTTCAAACGTCGCATGTTCATTATAATATTGTGTTAGTAGACAAAAACAAATGAGAATACATCCTGTCGTATCGACGTTAATGAGCTTTTCTTCTGAGGTTAACACCTCAGTTAGCTGTGAAAGGCAGGGTTCTAATTTGTACCTACCACAAGTGCTGCCTCTCTCAGTCACCTGTATGTATAAATGTATGTTACAACTTACAACTTACTTTTTAAAACTGTATTACTATATTAATTATCAATAATCCTTCCTCCCGACACAGAGCTTGCTCTAGTGAGAGGGAGTATCATTTTTATTTATATATATTTTGTAATTAAATAACCTGTGCAATTGTAGGAAAAATAAATAAATAAATAAAAAATAATACTGGTCAAAAAAATTCGTAAATCGCATACCTAAATAAGTTTTAAAGCTCGTTAACGTGCTGTCAAGGAAATATCTTAAGTGACAGTAATAATTTGTACAATGTACTGCTAACCTTTCTATTAATTTTTTTACTAAACACTGGTAATTTTCGACAAGCAAGCCATTGTTTTAAATTCACAACATTGTATTTAATAATTGCGAATTTAAATTGTGCTCCTGGATCTTCAGTTAATTTCATATTTTTTTACTGCCAAATATGACAGTTATTCAGAAACGAAACTTTATATGTTTGTGGCGCTAGTGGTACGGTAGGTACTTACAAAATTACACCACTAGCACCGCAGACGGACAATAATTGTTTGCTCTTTTAAGGAAAAAGGCTCATTCATGTTATAATGTCGAACGCGCCATGAATTCAGTTCATAATTATTAACCTCTAAATCTATAATACGAACAATATGCATAGTTACGTGGATTTCGTCTATCGATTTTCAACATTTCGGGAGATATCTATTGCAAACTATTTCGATAGAATTTAAATCATTACTTTATGAATTTGTATTTTAAAGTTGGTAACAGAAATTAATGATTTTGTTGCGACATTATGTTGCTCAAAGACTATACAACGAAATAAAATAATTAATAAACGGTCCGACATAACTCGGACTAACTTTCCCATACTGAAGGCCCATACAGTACATAAATCGTTACCCCAGTCTCCGGCTCCATCCCTGCATTTTCTTGGAGGAACTATAGTCATGCCATCTTATACTACTAATATAAGAAGCAGCTCGCACATATATTACTTTTTTTATCACGATTGTGCGATTAAGTCGCTTGTACATCGTGCTACCAACATCATAAACCGCGGGCAATATAATTCGCTGAAATACAATACGGTTACTCCAACCGTACTGTTATACTTTGGTATAGACTCATAGAGCGTAAAATAAAAAACATTAATTTATTAAAAATACTTGATTATTTAATTCTAATTATTATTTGTCCGGATTTATGCCACTACAACACACAATCTATGAAATTTTCAACTAGCTACCTGTTACCGTTTGTGAAATAGAACTAGTGATGAGCAAAGCAAGACCAAGACCAAGACTTGGACAGTCTTGGTATTGGTCTTGCTCAAATATGTCTGGTCTTGGTCTTGGTCTTGCTTATTTAGTCTTGGTCTTGGTCTTGCGTATCAAGTCTTGGTCTTGCTCATTTTATCTGTCTTTTTTTCAGTTAAATGCTTCGTGCGCTAATAAAAACGCTCTGTCTGGGTGAAATACAACAGATCAGCAGATTTGTTCAATGAAACATGATTAACCGATTATAATCTTTGATTCTGTGTAGGTGTATGATGTCTCATCGTTTATCAATAAGTAAATAAATTCATAAATTTATTTATTTTTTTAAATTTGCGTTGCGTTGCATTTCAACTGGCAGTGCGGTGCACGAGCGCACTTAAAGACGAGCCGCCACTGGCTCTGAAGTAAGAATTTTTAGTTTAGTATTGTGCATTTAGTCTTGGTCTTGAATATTCGGTCTTAGTATTGGTCTTGTTCTTGATCTTGCTAGTCTAATGATAGTCTTGGTCTTGGTCTTGCTTTTTCGCAAGACCAAGACTGCAAGACCAAGACCAATTTTGCTCATCACTAAATAGAACCCTTGTGACAGACGGACGGACTGAAGGACATCGTTTAGGCTCGGTAATAGGGTTCCATACGGACTACGAAGATACGAAACCCTAAAAAAGGAGTGTGCATTTCGAAGTAAAAGAAAATTCATGAATCCTCTGCACCCACCGAGAAAATCTTATAGGTGGTTGATCACTGGAGCACCCACCTTATAGTCGACGCCTATAATTGCAGTCTGTCTTTATATGATGTGTTCAGGTATTGTCAAAGAGTCGGTAAGTTCTGTAGTAAACGTCACTTCGAGCGGTTCCTTTGATGTTTAGCTTAAAGTTTCAATGACCCTGAAGCTTTTAGTCTTTTTGAATGGGTAGTGGATAATGTGCGCGAAGTTTAAATGCCGCACCATAAAAATAAAGTATAATTTATATTTTAGCAATTTTTTGTCATATTTTAATGTAAAATAAATAACAATATAAAAAAAAATTTTTAACAAAAAAAAACCTCCTTCAAAAAGGCACTAAAAAGAGGAAAATAATGAAATTTTAAGGTCTGTGCCAATTAAAATATGAAATTGGTTAAAAAGAAGATATTAATCACTATACTATACTTTTTAACCGACTTCATGTTTTAATTGGCACAGACCTCAAAATTTCATTTTTTTCCTCTTTTAGTGCCTTTTTAAAGGAGGTTTTTTTTTGTTAAAAAGTTTTTTATTTTTTACTTTTTAGTGTCAAAAAGTAACATTTACCTTAAAGAATCACACGCCGTTACTTATTTTTATTAAAAAATCAGCTGAACTACTGAACCGATTTTGATGAAATTTCTATGGGACCAATCTGAAAGTATATCCTTTCAAATAAAAAAATAAAAAAAATTTTCAAAATCGGTTCATAAACGACGAAGTTATCCGCGAACATACATAAAACATAAACACATAAAAAATATATACGGTCGAATTGAGAAACCTCTTTTTTTTGAAGTCGGTTAAAAATGAAATTAAATTAGATACCGTATGAAAAGTGACAACTATAAATTAGCACCTGACACAGTTAAAAATGCCCAATACATATTATGTAGGAGATAAAAATAGTTAAATTAATAATACTGTATTAAGTGTACCTACTAATAGTAGAAATGGCAGAAAGAAAAACATAGATCTTGTCGAGTGAAGCGGTCTGATTGTCACTGAGAATTTGTCTTTAAATTGGTAGGATCGACTATCTCTGTCAAAAATTAATTTACATGTCAACTGTTTAGTATTATAAAAAATAAAAATATCTCAGCTCCGGTATTGTGGTAAGTTCATAATCAAATAGAGAGAAAAAGCATTTTAAATTTTCAATAACTAAAAATGAGTTACGCTGTTTTGTATTAATGACGACGAATAGTGTATAAAGAGGTAAGCGTACTATTGTGTACACAATATAAGGTATGCGAACAAACAGTAGCTGTGCTAGCAGCTAGCGGCGTTCGGCCTCGGTATTCAGTTGTCGCCCGAACCCGGACGAGTGGCGCCTCCGGGCCGCCGACTCCCGGACCCTCGCCCCGCCTGAATTCCACTCAACTCACCGCATTCCAATAACATACAGACGTGTGTAAAGAAGCTGCAAGGGGGACTTTTGAATTCTTTTAGAATAATGAAAAAATGCATAAATATTTCAGTAATATTCCAAATAAAAATAATTCCTCTGTTAAATAGTTCAATTTAAACTCTAAACGCAAAAATTGCATTAAATACATTTTGAAACGTTAATATTAAATATTAATGTTAATATTGAAATAATGAAACGTTAATATTAAACCCTACAACTTTTTGTAACAATGGTGATTTCTTTGTATGTCATAGATAGATACCTAAAATATGTTTTGTGACTAACTTGACCTACTTTAAAAATTATTTAAAACTTAAAACCTTCTTGACATTTTTTACTCGACGTTATTCTGCAGGGTAGCCTGTGTTAATACGTCAGATGTAGAGAGAAGCGCCAGTTTATTAATGCCCGACGATTAGAGAGGCTCGCGTTTTTTTAGCAGAACGTTAATTCAATTTTATTTTTATAACATGTTAAAGTCGCGCAATGAATAATAGTAGTTTATACAACAAGTACAATTATATGTATATGACGCGAGGGGTGATACCTCGAAGGTCATATACATAATTATTGTACGTGTTTTATACATTATTTTTTGTAACACATGTATGAAATGTACAACAATTTCAACTCTAGAGCTTTATTTATTCAATTTCAAATACCGAAATCTCACTGACAGCTGAGAATATTTACTTCGTTGCCATAGCAACCAATACTTAAATGTTCCCATGCGCACGCATACGTGCATAAAATATTTGAAGCCGTGTATAATAGTAATTTATGCAACTAGTGGCTTAAGTGACGGATTATATAGTCGCGATTTTGCCATACGAGCCTAAGGTTATGTTGCATTTATATCAGAACGAGTGTGAGTTTACCACGCGAGCCGAATACGAGTGCGGTAATCACACGAGTTCTGGTATAAATGCAACATAACTTTAAGAGAGTATTGTAAAATCGCGACAGTCAAATCCGTCACTTTAGCCACGCGTTACATTCAATATTTTTTGCAACAACTGCTGCAAAAGTTCAATTTTAAGCAAATAAAACACGATTTGGATAAATATTTTATTAGTGACATTATAGCAAAGTAATCTATAAGTACTTTATTTCGCACGCGTGTTATAAAGTAATACAAAAGAGCATTACTTTATAGAACGGAGTGCGTTAAAATTTACTTAAACACTACCGTTCGAACGCATCAGAAGCTTTCATAAAGAATCACTTTTCAAACGGTACACAGCCATCTAAAATTGTACTTTTGATGCAAGTGTTGCAAAAAATATCCATCTACCGTTTGATAAGTGATTCTTTATGGAAGCTTCTGATGCGTTCGAACGGTAATCTAATTAATAAAGTCGCTATACTTAGTTTTTATTTTTAAATAATATGCATTATTAATTGTTATCACATGTATTTTCATTATTTAAAAAAAAGTATTAATTATAAACTTTCGGGATTCGAACCTGGGCTTGGCGTGTAGGTAACTGTTGCGGATCAATGCTCTAGACGACTATAGGCTATACTGGTATACAAAGTAAAATTTGTATTTCATTTTTTAAAAATATGATTTCATTAGTTTTTAAAGAGATTTAATTAAAAATAAGTCTACAAAATCAATACTGAGGATCGTAAAATAAAAATAACGAAACATTTATTTACGGGGAGCAAAAATTAACAAAATATCGTAATCCCATGTTAAAATCCTATGTCTCAGATACGGTGGGACACACTGTATAACTTTAAGCATAATATTTCATCTTTAAACTAAAACACTTTACAAAAATTATTTTAAGAAATCAATAGTCTGAATACAGCATTTGAGCTGAGCTCTAAGCTGCATTCAAAAAAATAACAGGAAAAGGAGTCGAAGTGAATGATTTGAGGTGAATCAACAGTAGAATAATTTTATTGATTGTACAACAGAAAACTAAAATAACGTTTGGCATTGAGAGAAGACGTTTTTCGCTAAAATCTTAGGAAAAAATCTATCTACGTTCCTACGTAATTTTCTTTATTACCTCCAAGTCGCACTTCTAAACTAGTTAGGTATTCGATTCACTTCAACATTTCCGCATTTGCATAGCTGTATCAGATTTCATCGGCCGCACGCTCTGCACTTCTCCACTGTATTAAAATAAACTTTATAAGATTGAGAAATGAAAGCGAATGAAAATGGTGAGTGCGCTATGTTTATAAAAAGGAGATGAAGAAACCCTTTACTTAACTTGCAAATTCTGAACAAAACAATTTAATATTATGCAATGAGTTCATCTCGGAGTCTGCATATTTGATTCAGCTGTGCGAATGTCTTATGTTGTCATTTTATAATACGATTAGAAATGCAACATAACATTATCGTTTGAATTTACAATCCGCTTTGGCATTAATATAAGCGCCATGTGTTAAAACAAGTTCTTATTCTCGACATACAATATTGCAAATCTAGTCAACAGGATTTAATTTAATATGACTTTCTCTTAACAATTGAAAACAAAACACTTCCATATTCGTGTTCACCCCTGACTTTAAAGCTACATTTATCCACTATTTCATAGCACCATTAAAATGAATAATTATTTTCAGATTTTTCAATGTTCAGATAATTAATTTAACGGTTAAAAGTAGTCATCAATTCATCACAACACTGTAAATCGCCTAAACTCAATATAGGTGTCTTAAAAATATACTATAACTAAAAATATAAAATAGTAATTTCGTTTTCTTGGAGATTTTTCAACTTTTTTTTGGGAACACGTGATCCCAGAACTTTCATCTGCTTGTTCGTTTGTACAAGTATCACTTGAGAACGACTGAATCAGTTTGATGAAATTTGGTATATTAATATCCTGATACGGTCTAGTTAAGAGTTTCTTTGAAAACCGACATTTGCGAGCGAAACCGCGGATAAAGGTTAGTAATGATATAATGATACGGATTTATATACAAAAAAACGAATAAATTCATCATATTTGAATATTTCTCAAACATAACCATTATTATTAATTTTAATATCCATAATCTGCAAATAACAAAATAACAGTTAAGTTTAAATTAAAATGTAAAATTTGTCTTCCACATCACGTTACATCTTAGTATTCATAGAAGAAAGAGTAAGATAGCAAGACAATAAATCCTAAAGAAGCAATTTATAATTAATTCATTAGAGAAAGTACAAAAAAATTCACAATTCAATTCTGCACAAGGACAAATATTTCAGTGGAAATAGTGAAAACCCTTTGGAGAGTGGCAACGGGTTTTCACTATTTCCTGCACAGGTTTATTTAGAATTTTAAATCTACTTTTGTAAACAAACATTAGGTTGAAATGTGTGCACATACTAGAACGTTTGACAATTGGTTTGGGTCGATCATGGTATATTAATTATTACATTATATTGACAAGTTTAATGAAATCGACGAGGGTCGTGAGTTTCGTGACTCGTGAGACGTTACGAGATCCTTTGTTTTGAAGTAAGTATGGGCAAGTATTTCAATTTTACAGATTTCATCACTTCAGTCAAGTACAAGTTGAACTTACATGATTAGTGTTAGTACCATTAAATGTTAATGCAATGCTAATAATTTTCGTTCGATGTAGATCTCATTACCAATATTTTTGATTTTTTCAGTTTCTTCTGCGCAATATTTTATGAGATTGTGAGTGGAGATCGGAATTTTTTAGATATTTTGGAAAAAATACTAACGCACGTTTACAAATTACAACAAATAAATTATATATTTTTGGATGATCCCATAAGTGTTCTGGTACGGAGAACGAAACACTAAAAAATACAAATATTGTAATATATTGGTAGAAAGAACTCCTTCATCTCTTGCATTGGTATGAAATGATATAAAAAACTTCATCCATTGGCAAGATATATTTTTATTAAAATGCAATCATAACCAAATTTGAAAAGGTGGAAAGAAAAGTAATATGACAACTATACACCAAACCCCCCGAAATATCTACATATATCGTAGTATCGGGGGGTTTTGTGTATAGTTGTCATATTACTTTTCTTTCCACGTTTTCAAATTTGGTTATGATTGCATTTTTTAGCACAATCCAAGGTATGTTTTTTCTCAATTTTATAATTCATTTTATCTTATGTTCATATTTATCATTTTGGGTTTCTGTATATTTTTTAGAATAACATTTCTTCTTGTAAGTCTAACATTTTTAAGGCCTGATGATGACAACTTAGTTGTCGAAACATGTAGCCAATTTTTATTTAATAAAAATATATCTTGCAAATGGATGAAGTTTTTTACATCATTTCTTTAATACAAATATTATACTTTTTATGTTTCAGTATTTGTAGGTACTACAAAATATGCAAGATGGATGAAGTAAATGGATATGGATGAAGTTTTTTACATCATTTCTTTAATACAAATATTATACTTTTTATGTTTCAGTATTTGTAGGTACTACAAAATATGCAAGACGATTCAATATAATTTTAGAAAAATGATTACAATTCGATCAATAAATTGGCCTGATTGAGAGGATACGCTGTTTGAATTTTCTCATTGTTTGTATATGTAATTTACAGTTAATTTGGTTCTAACAATAGGCAGTCCAGATGCGTACACGTGTGGTTTATATTCAGCATAAATACAGACTTGTGAATAGGTATGGGAATCCCCCTGTGGTCACGCATCGGCTTTCCCACAGTGACACGTTCGAAACATTCGAAACATACCGAACAGGGAAGGCAACGCCTGAACACCGGAACACTGGAATGTGCTTTTGACCTAACCAATCTCCATCCAATTGCTCTGCGTCAGAAAATCGTCCATTGTTTTCACACACTATGTGCCGAATTAAGGTGATAACAGACAAATGACGATCTCTTTGTTTCACACTAGATGTCGGGTCTGTTTCTAATCTCTTTCTTCTACATTTATATAGGTAGTAGAAACAGCAAGGTGCGACATCATTTAGTAGGTAGGTAGGTATTGTAAATACATATTATAACCATGTAGGTATTATGTAAACATGTATAACAACTATATGGATTTATAACAGAAATGAGTTTTATGGAAATAACTGGCAGTTTCTAAATTTCCTACATTAAATCCTTCTACTAAACCTGTTATGTTTCTTTCATGCGTCTTAAAAATATTAACTCTATTGCATATAGTCATGTATCAATATTATTTGACTCTATATTATATTTATCTAAAATATTGATACCACTAATTCAGCCTTTATAATTAAGGGAAAATCACTAGAAAACTATGAATAGTTTACTCTTGTAAAGGTATTGCTCTAAAAAATATATATATATTAGAGTACTATTTATTATTATTAACTTCCCACTGGAAGTTATTGTAATGGGTCCGAAAATCGAAATCAAAAAGGAAAAAAAATTTTTATATTTCAAGGTCACTACACTATTTTTACACTACTTTTAGAAAGATGTGTGTGTGTGTGTGTGTGTGTACGTACGTATGTGTCCATTTCTTTCTAAGACGAAATCTCGAGAACGAAAAATGATATCGACTTCGTAAGGGTGTCAATCGAGGCGTGTTAACGTCATTTTGATCCGACATAAATTTTATAAAAATCGGTTCAGCCGTTTTTTTTTTTTTTTTTTTTTAATTATTGATGTTTTAATGATTAAAATGATTCCTTTTCTGTGTAATATCTAATTTAATTATTATTATTAAATATTTATCAAACTGGGAAGTTCGTCGTGTGGACCTCAAGGGTCGCACTTTAGTTCTAATAAACGACCCACCTCACGGCTTGTTATTATTATTATTTTATTTCGTTCGAAAGACTACAAGGAGTCGAATTTGTCAGACATGATAAATATAAATATAACATAGCTTTATGATGGTTACTGCACAGTATTAACAGATATCACAATATGTCTATCCAATTTGCGTTTCTTTCATCCTACATCTGCACCATTTCTGAGCTTTCGATCCGTCTATGTCGGATAATTAATCGGGACAATTATATTGTAACAGCTTCAATTCATTAGAGATTCAATACTAATTAAAAATGTTATTTAAAAAAAGTGTGTGAATTCAGTTAGTGCTCTCACTGTATGTGCGTGCGTGCGTGTGTGTGTATACTAGAATAGCGGGCGTGCGCACTGTCTTTGCTGTGCATGACGTATAATATCCGTTCGCTTTTTCGTCACATCAGTTTTCTGAGACTACAGTCGTATAATAAAATGTGTTTAGGGGGGCGCAAACTTAGACGTTTAATTAGGAGTATTCGATAGCGGAAGTTACCCCCTGCACTTTTCATCTCAAATCCTTTCCCCTCGCCTATAAAACGGTTCCCGCTCTCCCGACGCTATTTTTAAAGCTGAAGGGTTCGGGTAAACGCCAAATGAAGAACCAAGAATCACACTACAGATTCTATAGGTGAAAGATTGAAAAAAAATCCTGGAAAAATTTATAATTTTTTAAAAAATTACGTAATTTTTCACACGCATCCAAAACATTTTTCAAAAAATTCGCTTCTATAGGATCTGTAGTGTGTTTCTCGGTCCTTCATTTGGCGTTTACCCGAACTCTTTACCTTTAAAAATAACTGGATAAAGTAACAACAGGATACAAGGCTTATAATTTAAAAACAGTTATTCACTTATCATTTTTAATGGCCAACATTTCGGCAAACATTTTTTGCCTTCCTCAGGACCTTAAATATTTTAATGAACAGTCACAAATTTAAAATTTAAAAACATGCATTAGTTTAAAATTAATTTTGTCCAAATAAAACTTTTTAAGAGTATATCTCATTAATTAAAAATTGAAATTTAAAAATTTTAAAAAAATTTTAAAATATAAAACTATGCTTTCGCTAATTTAAAAAACTATAGTTTTTTAAATTAGCGAAAGCATAGTTTTATATTTTAAAATTTTTTTTAAATTTTTAAATTTCAATTTTTAATTAATGAAATATACTCTTAAAACGTTTTATTTGGACAAAATTAATTTTGTGACGGTTCACTAAAATATTTAAGGTCCTGAGGAAGGCAAAAAATGTTTGCCGAAATGTTGGCCATTAAAAATGATAAGTGAATAGGTAACTGTTTTTAAATTATAAGCCTTGTATCCTGTTGTTACTTTATCCAATCATTATAACCAAGGTGTTCTTATTATTTTAAAAATAACGTCGAAAGAGTGGGAACCGTTTTATAGGCGAGGGGAAAGGATTTGAAATGAGGGGTGCAGGGGGTCACTGCCGCTATCGAATACTCTTAATTAATTTAAAAGATCAAAAACCGTCACATCCTGAGTAATTTTTATATAAAAATACACGAAGCAAAGAAAAAGTATTCAATGCTCGTTGCTGTAATTGGAAGACTTTTTCTAAAGAAAACATCAGTGTAATAAATTACGAATTACATCTGATACAAACTGCTTTATTCTAGTGTGACGTGCACAAACGTGTGAAAATAAATTACGCATTAGATAAATGAATAAAGATAACCTCAAAAAGCCTTTAATATAATATAGTTTATCCCTCTATAAACTCTTGAAAGTGCGAATGTAACAGATATAATGAGAAGACAAAGATAAAGGCCGCTAACCGGAAAATAAAGAGAAAAACACGAAGACTTTCTAGCAAAGTGTGAAGCTAGACGAAAGCTGGGAGAAAAGTAAAGAAGAGACGAACAAAATGTAAACAATGGGACGGCACGTTTTTGTTTCGAATCGCGTTTCTTTGTTGAAACATTAACCTATCTGAACCAAAAATTCCTTAACAACCTTTCATTGCATTTTTTAGAAAAAAGAGTTCTTCAAAATTCACTGAAAAAGTATCAAAACATAAATTAAACACAAAAAAGACAACTGTAAGTTCAAATTAATTCGTTTCAACTATTATAAAGACAGAGATGCACGCGTGTTGAGGTATCCAATAAAATCACCGTGTGACGTATCTTTCTAAGGTCAGAATTGGAGCACGATTTGAAACATTTCTTTATCAGCTTTTTTTTCCGAATAATCGCAAATCTCGAAACAGATATTTTTCAAATTGGAAATGCTTATAAAAATTACACGAAAACTAATTCTATACAGAGCATATTTTAAGCAATTTTCACTGGGCGGCACTAGAGTTTGAGAGTTAGGTTTACTAAAAAAATGTTTCAAAGTGTCAAGGATAAATAAAAAATATGCAATTTTAAAACATAGTACATTTTATTATACGAGTAGTTATTTAATGAATAAAAAACTAAAAATTATAGTGTGGTGTCTTTTGCATCTTAACCTGCCTACCCCTCATACTGTGGAAACTGCAGAATCAAAATATGTCGAAAAATTAAAATTCTAACTTTTGTGCAGCCGGCACAACCGACTATCACTAGGCGACACAAACTCGTCACTAGGCGGCACTAGTACCGCCTACTCGCCTACTTTGTATGTTATTTTTTGCTCTGATTCTATATCTCTTTTAGTTAAAAAGAGTATTTTTACAAGCCATTACATTTTTTTTTACAAAAGCATGAAATATTTCTTGTCATCCCTATCCTCAATACTAAACCTCGCACTCCTGTCAGTCATAAAAACTAAGAACCGTTTACTATCTCACTTTATTAAGAAGATAAGGTGAACATAAGCGTAAAATCGTTTGTCATAAAATGATCTGAAATTTATTTTTAGTAGATTTTTAAAATTACACAACGGTGATATTTGCAAATCATAATAATATTATAAAGTCTATTTTCAATAATTATGGAATATAAATTTTTGTTTCTAAATCTTCTGGACATTTATAATCACAAATAGTACAGTAACTTGTCCATCTTTCATTACCATGAGAAGATACAAATAGTACCGATCACATGCTTGGAGGCATCTTTCTACTACCAAAGTGAACAAAGTTCAATCAGGAAAACACCTCCATTTAACATTTAAAAAAGAACTCGAAGTGGTGCAATTTCCCTGAATAACTAAATCTCATAATTTTTGCGGATTTCTTTAAAATTTCTTTCCACGACGTTCAATTGAAAGGTGACTCAAGGAATTTCTATCTATTGTCACCATAATATGCATCCAAAAACATACCACGTATTTTATGTGCCAACTGATACTGAAATTGAAAAATATCTAAGATATATTAATTTAAGTTAAAAATACTCGAGCTATTACAGGCTAGTGATAATTGAATTTTGTGGGCCCATTGAATTTATGCGTTCTGTATTCTATAAGCACTGGCACACTCAATCTGAAAAAATCTGAGATATTTCTGAAAAATGGGAATATGCTATATTTTTTGTACTCACTGAATTCAGTATACCGTATTGTGTACGCATAAGAAATGTTATTACATGCTTATCGGAGGGAGAAAATGGTTAAAATGCTCAATATGTCAGTTTTCTGTTAATAAGGATTTAATTTCGAAAAAACGAATCAACTCTAAATTAAATTGTTAACGCCCAGACATTCCCGCATTATCCATTAGATGTGATGTTTTCCTTTCGCATTGCAGTTTAGTGCCATTTAAAGAACGGACCGTACAATCATTTTACGAGCTAAAACACATGTTCACACCCTTTATATAAACATACAGTTTTTATTTCGGCAGCCATCTTGCTTCCTTCAAATAAAGAGATTAACGCAGCTTGAGTACTTCTTCAGTACCCACTGAAACTCGTAATGATTGGGCCAACCTTTTAATAATAAAAATAAAGAATCAAGTGTTGATTTATGTGTTAAAACTACTGATTTCTACAAAGGAGAAATACTCTGGAATTGTGTAAGCCAGTAAAGTTTTGTCACTTGTCAATTTGCATCAAATGAATAACGAAGACTGTCTGGAAAATTAAAGACTTTAATTTGACACATTTTAGTGACACTAAATTCAAACCATTAATCGAACATGGCAAAAATTCTTACATTTTTCTAGGTGAATTCTTGATACATTGACCATCTTAGAAAAAAATATTCAAAAATAATCAAAACACCAAAACGAGATTGTGACAGCTGTGCAAGAATTATATTATTCTAATGGCCGGTTTATCGTACATTTTAATCACGGTGTTTTTTTAATCACACTGTTAAATTTTGATTGCTACGTGTTCATTGGTTGCTGCGTTTCGTTACCATAGCAACATTTCATTTAACAGTGATTAAAAAAAACACCGTGATTAAAATGTACGATAAACCGGCCATAAGTCTGAAAAATCTACATTGATTTTTTCCCTGTGCACTTATATTGTGCTGAATTTGCGATTACAAGTAGCTGTTGCTCTGTCATTACTTCTAGGACTACAAATGAAGCTCAAAGGACTTATTTTAATAACATTATTATCTCTATAGCTGCTGTGTTCTCAAAAAAAAAATTATACTTTGTTAAAAAATTACAAGAAGTTGCAGATAAAAAAACTCGGGTCGCAGTGCCAAACCCTGCCGACAATATAGTGTATTTGCTAATACAGGCACTGTGGCAGTATTATGTGAACTTAAGTTTGTTTTTTGACAAAATAAAAAATTTAACCCCTTAATACATCCCTTAAAATAATTAAATTTTTCTAAATTTCAATATTAGACATGGATTTTATCAGTACAACATCTGCACCAAATTAAATACACCATTCCATTATAGGTAAATCCGTATCAACAAACTCGTGTTTTCATAAAATTTGAAAGTCCGATCCTGTCGGGCCGATTTTATTAAAATTTTAGCAGCACATTTAAATCTTTACTAAAGAGTTAAATTTCAATTTTGAAACGATTCTTACAAATTTTTCGGTATTTTTGGGCCCAAAAACTTTTTGGAACCCCTAAATACAACCCTGAAAATGGTCCGATCGGGCCCATTTTAAATAGGCTTCTTGCGGTAATGGGTTCCAATGTGTGTACCAAATTTCGTTTCAATCGATTAAGTCTGTCGAGAGTTATCGTGTACACACATATATATATATAAATATATATATAAATATATATATATATATATATATATATATAGTATATATATATACATTTATGTGTATATATATATATATATATATATAAATATTATTATACATACATATATATATAAACATTTTCAAAAATGGTGCCAAAGTGTTCAGGAGGCTATGAAACGTCGAGAAATTTTGGTCCGACCCCTAGGTCCCGCCATCCGACCGACGCCAATAGTGTATGTGCCATATTATGGCAAATACACTAATAAATATCCCAAACATTTAAAAAAATGTAAGCGTGTTTAATGCTTACGCATGCGAGAAATATAACTGAAAGCCGAGCATTAAAAGCGTACAAATGCAACTTTATAAAAATGTGGCTCAAATGGACATATTAAATGGAAATAAACAAAAGCTAATGCATGCATTGTAAGGTGCATACCCTGTTCTACAAATTACAATGTTGGTTGACGTCAAACGGTGCGCTAGATCCGTTACGATATCTATATGTATAATATTATAATTATTATAAGAGTTGGCAAATAAAAATACAAAAATAAATAAAACAACCACCAGAAATAAGTACATGCCTCTGCTCGCTACTATGTAAACTGGGGAAACAACAAACATTATAATATTATTCACTTATTAGCTTCTATCGACAATATTATAATACAGGGTGGTGACGGCGGCAGTCGATCATTGGATTTATGTGCGGTTTTTACCATTCGATAGCTTATTTCAATACATCTCTATTTAGTTCAGTCAATGAGTGCTCACAAGGAGAATGTGGATGGAAAAGTCGAAAGCAGAAAATTTGACTTAGGAACTTTGTTTGGACTAGTTAGGAGATAAACATACTAAAAGTCCTTACCCCTCCGAAGATAGATTAGTAACTCAATGTTAATATAATTAACCGTTCATAGATTGACATATTTTATTACTTTAAATTTAAAAGAATATTGAAAAGTCTTTCCCTTAATTGAGTCAGGAAAGGCTTTTCAATATTCTTTTAAATTTGTATGAACCGATCTTCAAGAAAAGTTACTTCATTGATATTTTATTACTTTATTGGCCGTTTTGTGGTAGCATTATCGGGTCGTAACCAACGTTCGTCACATTTTTTGTATTATGTTTTATCAGTCGCTCAACGTTGTAAAATTTCTGAAAATTCTAGTAACTATGCGTAGAATATTGGTTCGGCATAGCTAGATACAACTATTCGAGTTGCGGAAATTATAGAGAAAAAATAGAAATAAAATAATTCTATAATATCAAGATTTATGATAAAAATTCGACGTAAAGAAAAATTCGAGTTATAAGTTCGACTTAGGGAAGCTCAACCGTATTTCGTCTTTAGCAAAATAATGTAATAATTTTATCTCAAAAACTCAAACAAAACGTTAAACGATGTAAGAATAACAAAGAAATGAATTGCAGCTTATTTATGTAGCTTAATTAATTGTATTTTAATTTAAACATCAACTTTAAATACCGCCTAAAGAAATAAACATACACTTTGAAGAGTACTAAGTTAAGACAAGAATGAAAAAAGGGAAAGTACTTATTAAATACAGAAATGAGATAAAAATGTATGAAGTAAAACTTCAAATTCTTTCTCTTCCATCACAAATAATTTTCAAAGTTGTATTGTTGTCATTTAATTTCTGACCCTGAGAAAAGTCCACCAATAGTAATTAGAGCCAACTTTACGTTTCAGCTTTGAAGTAACGCTTGCATCGCATGATTGTAATTTCTGTTTTATGTCCGACTATAGCTTTTGTCCGCGGTTCCAAAAAGTGATTATAACTCTGAAACTACTGTACCGATTTCAAAAAAGTTTTCAGTTCCAATTAGCGTTTAAGTATAATCTTTGTTACGAATAAAACATGGTGTCTGAAAATTTTAATGTGTCGAAAATTATGGTGTTTGTATTGCCCGTCTGAACAAATATTGTTATAACTTGAGAACTACGAAACGAATTTTAATCAAACATGGCCTATAATTTAGCCCGATCGGTATGGGAAAAAACCGCATGAAATTCGGTTCAGCGGTTGTTGAGTTATAAGCGGATAAATATAGAGAGACGTTGTGTTTTATAAGGATAGAGATATTCTGCGCAGATTTTCAGAAATCATTGTATGCCACTGTAGTATGTTATCAAATCTCTAGAGAAGTCATTATCTGCATCAACAGCAACCACTACTGTATTATGTTCAAAAATAACCGTGCGAACCACAAGTTCATATTTTTATTATGGTTTTTTAGTACAACCTTCAATTGAAAAAAAACTACATTTAATTTTTTGACTAATAAAAAAAACAGTATATTTTGAAATCCCTAAATGGAATTTCGAATACCAAATAAAAATATAAAATAACTAACAGTCCCTTTAGTTATCAACGATTAACCAGCAGGGTTCTAGTAATCTCAAGACACCAGAATATTCAGTAGTGTGCGTGACAATTAAAAAGAACCCGAATATTTCCCAGTTTATACCATTGGCCGGGCAAATAAATTTGCACTATATTTTGAACTAGAATTGACATTTCATATCAATTTGAGTCCCAATCTGGAACACAGTTTGTCAATTTGATTCTAGAATAAAACTTTAATAAGTAATATTTTTTCTGTGAGGGTAGCCAAGTAGAGATTGCTGTTGGAGTTCTTCTCCAATTGCTAATAGGCTGAGAGGACTAATCGTGGATATGTAGAAGGTATTGTAAATATGATGCAAACTGTAGATGGCATATTTTCAGAATTATGAACTTCTTCAAAGTATTTTTATGTAATATCAAATCGTTTTGTCGAAATAATCTTGACAAAAATATAATTTTGATTGTTTTTCTCGGGGACACTTGATAATTCCAAATGTAAAGAACACAACTGGAACACAAGTTCATAACAACGTTATAAAAAAGTTCTTTAAAATCTTATCTCTTGTATACATAATGTGAAAACACATAAATCCGAAAGTTATTAAAACCTCTGTCGCAGTTAAAAAGGACATCGTCTCGTTTCGCCCGTAGCTAATATTATATTACAGATAATAATACATAACATAAAATATTCTTTTTCACATAAAATTTTGGACGCCAGCTTAAGATAATAAATATAGAATGATAAACTACCTATGCATTATATTTTTAATTCTTTTTTTAATCTACTATATAAAATCTGATCTAATCTATAGCATACAATGAAATCCGTGCATATAGTGAAGCACAAAATCAGCATCATGTTCAAAACACCAATTCTGTAATATAAAAACTAGACGTGTTTTTAACTTAGTTAGTATCAGCATTACGAATAACGCTACTTACCTTATACTTATAACAAATGTATAGTTAAGCTGTTATCAGTGTTAATGACTTCAAGGTCGATGCACACCATGTTTTGTTTAATAAAAAAAAATCATTTCTTCTTAATAGTAATTTTATTAATGACATGCGGATAGTATATGGTTTTAACTTTACTATGTTTTTAATTTCCCCTAAACAGGGATGACCTGGGCCCAGGGTCGAAAAGGCGTCGCCACATGCGCCGGGCGAGTTTGGCGCAGCTCGCCCCTGAGGGTGAAAAATCAAAGCAAACAATTTTTTATGGCGCAAATTTTTAATTTTTTCCATGATTCTGAAAATTAGTTCAGCTTGTACCTAATTTATGAGCTGCGCCCGGCCGAGCGCCTGCCTCCAGCCTTAATTATTGTTATTATTTGATTAGGTTTCAGTTCCAGGAATATTTTTCGCCATCTCGTCTCGCCTCGCCTCCTCTTATCACGGCCGGTGCGTGGCGTTTGGATAATGTATAAACATTACCCCAAAACAATCGAAACATTATCTATATTATTATTGTTTTTTAATATTTGTTTTCTTGTTTAAAAAAATTCCAGAAAGTTCACCGCATCTGCTTTGGATGGAACAGTTTTCGCAGTTAGAACATATAGAAAAATTCGAGACGATTGAAATGAGTATCGTGGAAATATTCCCGACCCGACCATCTACTCTGCGATTCTGCGAAATAAAGAACGAAACAATTATCTCGAATTTTTATTTCTCGAACCCTGATTAAGAAAACCATCGTTTCGATCTAGAATTCTGATTTCTAGAAAAATTGAATTTCAGATCGGAACGATTGGTTTTCTCTATACTGACTCCCGCAATTAATTCTTAAATTGCGGGAGCCAATAATAAAAATTATATATTTTGAATTCTTGTGGTAATATTATTTTTTTTGCTTTCTTGTAGTAATATTAATTTTTTTGCTATGAGAGATTTGCTTCGAATTTGCATTTTTTGGGTCCTATTTTTGCAAAATTTTTTCCGGGAGAGACCCCCTTCTACTACGGGGGGTTGTTCCGCACCATTCACCCCCGGTGAGTGGGCTAACGCTATATATTTACTTAGTACCTTGCATATATAGCCATTATATATTACCTCCCCCTCCCTCAAAGAAAATCTACCTATATGCGCCGTTGCTGAGTCTTCCGCTTTTTTGCGCCAGTTCGTCCCTATCCCTAAATCAGGTAGATTTCGATTAACGCCATCACTAGATAACATAAACATTGAATTTTTTATATGATGCACTTAGGTCAAAAAACAGATTTTTTGCTAAGTGTCAGTACAAATTATCTTTACCAGATTTGCATAAAATTAGGCAAAACTATTACGACATTTTTGGCATTTCGTTTTTAAATAAAACTAAAGTTTAATTGAGTAAAAAACATAAATATTATTTACATAAGAATTACTTCTATTAACTTGTGTATACGTAAATAGGAAAAAAGAGAGAGAATCCACACAAGATCAATAAATAGTTTATAATTTAAACTTTTAAAATCGACGACATGTTTCGACCTATCAGGTCATCTTCAGGTCAACATTACTAAAATATATTACAAAGTTAGAAATACATAAGTATACTAAAATATACAAACTTTGGAAAATTCCATATAAGCTAACAAAGAGTTAATTAATTAACTCTTTGTTGGCTTATATGGAATTTTCCAAAGTTTCAATGTTTCTTTTTTGTAATGATTCTTGTATGTAAGTAATATTGGTCTCAATTTTTGAAACTTTGGAAAATACTTCAAATCTTTCTCTGTATTCTATAAACAGCTGAGTCAAATTCATTATAATATAGATTGCGTATCTAAGAAATGACATATATTTTCGACGAGTCAGGACATTATTGTCACACGAGTCAAAATAGCGTCAAGTAGCTACAAAAAAGCGACTTTTGTCTTCATTGTCTGCATTTTTGATATTTCACTTGTGTAGCAAACTTCGTTGAATTAGGTAACAATGTATACACATTATGTCTACGTAGCCCCTCTAAGCTCTCACACGCATACAAAGTCGTGGCCGTGTGAGCAGCGGAGTTTTGTACTCTCATACTTACTGCTCACAATATCGCATATTCGCCTACAGCTGGAGTAATATAAAATAGATATTAAAATTATTGAATTTTTCTTATTATTTATTATTAAAAATAATAAATTGAAAAAAAATGAATTATTTTTGAAATTTACTTTAGCGCCCGGCAGGCAGTACCTAAAGTTACTTTGGCGCCCGGCTATAGTCACCGCACCGGCCTAAAATGAGCCATTTTTCGACCGATATACATGCATGAAAAACAGCTATTTTATAGAGGGTGGAACAAAAAATACATTTTGATTAAACACGAAAGTAAAAGGCAAGTTGTTTTGTTATATTCTGACTATTTTTCACGGTTGTTAGGGATATGCGATTTCGGGTCTGGAGTCTTTTCTCGGTTTCGGTTATGGATACGGATATGAAATTATTTCGGATATCCGATAGTTTCGGTTACGGTTACGAAGCTCAATAACATCCCTGCTATTATCGCACCTTAAAATCATTTTGATACGATTGTCTGTGCCTTTATTAACTTCCCATTGGAAGTTATTGTAATGGGTCCGAAAATCGAAATCAAAAAGGAAAAAAAATTTTTATGTTTCAAGGTCACTACACTATTTTTACACTACTTTTAGAAAGATGTCTGTGTGTGTGTGTGTGTGTGTGTGTACGTATGTACGTACGTACGTACGTATGTATGTGTCAATTTCTTTCTAAGACGAAATCTCGAGAACGAAAAATGATATCGACTACGTTGGGGTGCCAATCGACGCGTATTAACGTAAATATGATCTGAAAGGAATTTTTTTAAAATCGGTTCAGCCGTTCTTTTTTCTTAACCAAATAACCTCCAAAAAAGTAGATTTTACACAATATCTCGCGAATAAAAAATTATATCGACTTCGTAAGGGTGTCAATCGAGGCGTGTTAACGTCATTTTGATCCGACATAAATTTTATAAAAATCGGTTCAGCCGTTTTTTTTTTTTTTTTTTTTTTTTAATTATTGATGTTTTAATGATTAAAATGATTACTTTTCTGTGTAATATCTAATTTAATTATTATTATTAAATATTTATCAAACTGGGAAGTTCGTCGTGTGGACCTCAAGGGTCGCACTTTAGTCCTAATAAACGACCCACCTCACGGCTTGTTGTTGATTTTGTGTGGATACGTCTTATCACGTAGCAGCAATAAAAAGATGTAAAGAACGGCTATACAGACGAAGTGTCAAGTACAGTGGCGATGTAAACGCTTTGTACATTGGAGACGAACGAATCTCCAGAGTCGAGTCAATACACCATACAGACGGTACCGTCGTAAACGAGGTCAGCACTCCCCAAGTATTTCGTGAAATGTGAATCGAGAACGCTGAATGGAAAAACAGTCAATACGTAACTATAAAGACAGATTTTATACGACAATTTTCAGTAAACTAAAAGAAATAGGTACGTGTTTCGACAGCAAAATATAATCAAATTCATTCACAATAATAAAACTTTATAAAATCAAATATTTCAGACAGTTTGAAAACATAAAAGTTTATACATTTAAAAAAATATATTTTTTCTTTGAAAACCAATTAATCAATTTATAAAAAAAATTAACATTCTCTGTTGTATAACTCGAGGCCTTGTAGGTCCGTCAAATTACTATCTTTACAGTATTTTTGTAAGTAATTTAAGTTTCTCTGAAATATATTTTATAATTTTAAAATATAATTTAAAATATCTGTAAAAGTTCGTTTATGTAGCTTCCACTTAAAATAGCGTAAGAATCGGGCCAGAAAAGGTAAAATGGTACACCAGCCATATCATAGACGTAGAATATATAGAATTGCCTACCAAAAAAGTTCACGAAGACAGCCTGAAGTTAATAGTTTAGAAATATTTTATATTTTTACCATTTTGATCATTTCTTGTTTGTAATGAAGTGACAGACATAGGTATAATAATAATTTCCTTTATTCATTTGTGTCAATTACAGCGTAGATAGCGTCAGAGAAATCACATTTAAAAACAATTAACATTTAACATTTTAAAAACATTAAAATACGTTAAAAATTATCATTAAAAACCATAAGTGCAGTGTTATTCAGCTTTCATCGAAAATAAGGAAAAATCAAAAAATTATTTTAAAAATTACGTACTGCCTGATACGAGAACATTGTAACTTACATTTAGCAAATAAAATTATTTTTATTACCCTGAAAACTCGAAACGGTGCGACATTCCCAGGGGATCTCATTGTTTTTTAAAACGTAAGTTGGTTAATTACTTCCGTTCGACGCGTCGTTCCGTCACGATCGCGAATAATTTAAAGCTACCATTCAACATGTGAGGCATGGAGGATAGAAAGAAAGGAGACTGATCTCGGTAGGCAACAATGCACAGCGCGTGTCCCAAAAATCGATGAAGTTACCCACTCTATTTAGGGACCCTTATTTTCCTCACTTTTTAGACAACGAGGAATGCATGGAGATCAGTCTCCTTTCTCTCTATCCTCCATACATACAGTTCATAGAATTTATCTGAGGATACAATGGTTTATTACCCTTAAAGATATTTTCCTCAGCTTCTATTTATTTTCAAGAATGAAAGGTAATAGTTATATCATATTAAGGAAAATAATATACTTCATCAAATTATGATCGGATAACGGATTTGAAAGAGTGTACCTACTGTATAATTTTACATATGTCGGTGAATTGGCAAGAGACGATGTTTGTCAACTGTGCGTTAATTAATGAACATTATTCACCAAGTCCATTAGTGGACTGTTCCACTATAAAAAGTTCATTAAGCCCGAAGTTATGCGCGTGGTCCCAGGTGCACTTGCCTATCCTATACCTGTATTTTTAGTCGGTACACAGTACCTATATACACATGTGCCTGTCCATATATTACTTATATAATATTGGGAATAGGGCTGACCAAAGTATTACACAATATACTTTCAAATTATCTCAAAGTTCAATACTTCTTAGATCTTTTCGATACTACCTATAATAGCAGGATAGTGAACCTTTTCACATCTACGTGCCAATTTTTTTCAAAAAATGTTTATTGTAACCATGACGTGCCAACAAGCACTTCAAGAAATTTAGTGGACAAAAAAAATATTCAAACGTAGATGAAAAGAATTATTTCGATAAAGCATGGAGTGCCATGAATCTTTCGTCGACTTGTCGTGTCGATTCTCATAATATCCCCCTATATTATTAATATCCCCCTATATTATTAAACGAGTAAATCTTGTATATATGTTTCTATATTTCTATGTATATATGTTTCTATGTATCTATATAAATATTTTCTCGAAAACGGCTTTAACGATTTTGATCAAATTTACCGAAAAGGGGTTTCGGGGGGCAAAAAATCGATTTGGCTAGGTCTCATCCCTGGAAAAATTCGTTTTCCTATCGATTTTATCATTTTTAAAAACGGTTTTTTGACCTGTCAAAACATTGTAATATCGTGAGTAGGCTTTGGAGAAAACAAACTACTTTCATTATTTATATGTCAAAATACTCTGACAGAATTTTTAACTTATTAAAATAATCCGTGAACTATTTGTATAGTAAAAAATAACAGAAATAAAAACTAAACATAATTATGTAAGTAGTTTTAACTAATATTTAAATAAATAGGTACCTAAGTATGTTATTTTTATATTACCTATATAAAATATGTATATTATGTACGTTAAATATAGTATGACGTATAATCTTACCTAGACTTTTTTTTTCTCAAAAACGAATAACGATTTTGATGAAGTTTACAGAATGGGGATTTTTCGGGGCGAGAAATCGATCTAGGTAGGAATCTTGGTCCCAGAGGGGAGCAATTAAAAAAAAGGGTTTTTTTATTTATAACTCGGTCAATTGTCAGATCGATTCGAAGCCTATTTCTACATAGATTTTGTATAATATATCACAAGGGTTAAAACTGTAAATGAACACTAATATAATAAGTGTTTTGCACAATATGTAAATAATGACAAACAGGCGGCCCGAAGGGCCGCACTTCTGGCACCGCGAGTCTGTGTAAAAACATCGATTTTTGAAAACTATTGTTAAGATACATACAAAAAAGTTTTGTTTAAAAATTTGCACGGCGGCCCGAAGGGCCGCACTTCTAACGACGCAGGCATGCAGTATATCAAAACACATCGATTTTTAAAAACTATGGTGAAGATGCATGCAAAAAAGTTTTGCGCTGCAGGTTTATAGTCTGACGTTTGTTATTAAAAGATATAATATGAATTCTATTTCTTCGAAAATCGATTTTTGTGAGTTTTTCAGTAGGTACCTTCTATGAAAAAAAAATATTTGAAATTTACTGGAAGTTGCTAAGATGACATCACAGAGAAAAAGTACTTCGATAAAGTTGATATTTGGTATCAATGTTTAAAAATGGATTATTGAAACGGCAATGGGCAAGCAGAATTTCATCTGATTCGAACATTTTTACAAGATATTCAATCTATGAAAATCGGTTTTTGCGAGTTCTTCAGTCAACAAAACAATAACGGCGGTAGATTTGAAAATGGCGACCTAAGTAATATTTACAGGAAAAAATGCTTGATTCAAGTTGATACTTAGTTATTACGCTTAAAAATACACATAGGTATTTAAAATATTTAACAAAAACAATTATTTAAATTATGTTTCAGAAATAAATTCGTTTCGGAATAATATTCTGAGAAAATAATATCTCACAGCATACAAGTACTATTTTTTTGAACTCATCCGAGCAAAGCTCGGCACCCAGATATTATTATGTTATTTGAATGATAGTCAAATTTTTTCGACAACATCTAACATATTTTTAATTATTTTGATTGTATACCAACCAATGCCGTGCCGACAATATTCTACCGCGTGCCATGGATTCGCCATTCTTGCTCTATAGACTGTGTGCATGAAGGCAATGTAGTGGTAGCTGACAGATCGCATTCTTTGTGGTCTAAATAGGAACTGAGCGCCAACCGTTGCTTCGGTGTGTCTTAATAATAAGTAAATTTATTTATTTATTTATTGTAGATTATTGACGCGTCGACAACTTAGGTCATTAGCGTCTTAAATACATTAAAAAACAATTCTCTTAAAACTAAATAACATCACAAAACATCCATAAGCGGAGATGGGATTCGAACCCATGACAGTGTGATCCAAAGGCCGCTACGCTAACCGTTACACCACACCGTCCTCGAAATTAGCTGTCACAGGAGTCTAGGGATCTATAAACCACAAGGAGCACGAAGATGCACGATTGCTCGGTGTCTCAGAATAGTTCACTGAATCTTCACCCCGCGTACGTTATTTGGGTAACTCCCCTTGCACCATCCCCATTTTCACTCCGCAAAAAACGCCACATCGCACCCAAAAAAACCCTTATATGTTTTTTGGGGAACTCCCCACTTGCACCACTCCTCAAAAATCGCATTCCCATTAACATCTCCCTGCTAGAAACTCTGCCTCCCGCGAGTTTTTATGATAAAAAAATAAATAGAGACAACATAAAAAATAGAAAAATATATAAATAAATTAAAAAACAAAACACATGTGTCATGTAGTATGGTTCCGACCGGGTACGAAGCAGACGCGCTTCCAGCTTTGCCAATGAAGCTGTTTGATACAGGTATAGCTATTTTTATGGTAATATAACAAGTACCTAGTATATTGACCTGTAAACTCTACCTACTCTTATGTAAAAGGTTACTTCGTGCTTGTTCGGAGCTCCTCATGGTTTGATCCCTAGATATTTCTTTAGCTTTCAAATGATAATTGATATACTTTTAGGTTTAAAATATATCGGAGGTTACGATACAGATTTAGTATTTTTTCCAGAAATCGCGTACGGGATTCCAGATGTTTTACATTCGCTTACTGCTCATCCCCATAAAGATGTTTTCACATCAAAAATAAAAATTTCGTTTGTAAGAATGTTTGAAAATCCATGTCCTTTAAGCTGTTAAATTCAAGATATTCCACCTTTATAACATATTATGTGATAAAAGAACGGCCGCGTTATTCACTATACTGATAGTTTACACTACTAGTTTACAAGTGACAGTGAATTACATAATTTCCAAATTTCTTTATACGTACAATACTACAATGCGTTAAGGTACGTGCAGTACGCAGCTGGGATTCTAGATGGTAGCATGTATGGTAGATGGTGGCTGAAATTATAAGCGCTTATAGTTTTGCACGTAGCTTTGATAGTAGCATTGGTACAAGCTTAAATCGCGTTTGAAATGTCAGATAGCAAAGACGAGAATATTTGTGTTCTTCTGCTACAAAGGGGTATATGTATTTTAAATACAAATTTGGGTAGGAGCTATCATGTCCACCCTATTAATAGAAAACGATCTAAATATGGCGAATTTCACCATTCATACCAAGAATTAAAATTTTACCCAAACCGATTTTTTTAATATTTACGTATGGAACCTAATACTTTTAAATACGTCTTAGAAAAAACGCAAAACAAATTAAAAACTGGCAAAATTTCATTTGTTAAACTAGTCACATCCATTGTGAAACTTGTAACGGCCATTTGACAGTTGTCATACGTTGATTGTAGTAGTCAGCGCGCTGAAAGAATGGTGAGATACATTCTTGTATCTACCAGCTCTTGTAACAGCGCTTATACCTGCTATACTCACTGCTTCGTTGTGTGTACGCTCGCATATACAGGGTCTTCAAAGTTAAGTCGGCACTATTGCTAACTTCGTTATTTTTGGATCTACAAAATCGGTTAAATTAGCAAACTAGAAGTATTTTTTCCGCTGAATAAAACGATGAAAACAGAAAAACAATTGAACATCGCGTTTTCGAGTTATGATTGCCAGAGTCACTAGGAGTGTTTGCAAGCGGGCTACAAAATGCTTGGACCAAGAGGGTGATGTTTTGAGAATCTTATTTGAATTTTATTTTCTTCCAAGTTATAGAATAATTTGAAATAAACAATATTTTTCACCTTATGGATATTCTTGTTACTTTCTATTTTATGGTGAGCCAAAGTTGCCACTAACGCAGCTACCTTTAATTTGAATTTGAAAAATCATTATTAACATAGTCATTTTTGACATAAGGATAGAAGACTATGGGACACTTTTTGTTCAGAATTCAACTGTCTATCGATTGTGAATATTGTATACCGGGTGTCTCATTTAAAAAAATAGAAATTTTTGACATAACTCAAAAACGCGATGTTCAATTGTTTTTCTGTTTTCATCGTTTTATTCAACGGAAAAAATACTTCTAGTTTGCTAATTTAACCGATTTTGTAGATCCAAAAATAACGAAGTTAGCAATAGTGCCGACTTAAGTTTGAAGACCCTGTATAACAATACATTAATTTAAGCAAGCCTTGCTATGATCTACGCGACCATCTAGAATCCCAGCTCCATACTGCACGTACCTTTAGTCACCCCTAGCGAATGTTTTGTGTCCACAGCTAAAACCTTGATGCCTCCGGCAAAGTACATAATAGTCGAGCGCAATTACAAAATTAAAATTTTGAACGATATTACCCTACGACCTACACCGTTGCTGTGACAATTATAAACAAGGATTCAAATCAAAGTGGCAGTAAAATATAACTCAAATCAAAACCTATTACACCTGCCGTTTATTGACTTTTTTGATAAAACATTAATATATGCACTCATTTCTGTTTTTCATGTTAAGAAGGTTGAACAAAAGGATGTAATTTAAGTAAAATTTAATAGTAACAAAAATAATACGGTAAAATCTCTGTAATTCAAATCTCGTTCAGTAGAAATTAGCCACTTCCTTCCGCTGAAACACAAAAGACTTTTTAACTCGAATTATTTTAACTCTACAACTAAATATGATTTGATTTTCCTACGAGGTACTCTGAGTACATATTACACTGTGTAACTAGAAATTCCAGTTTCGCGGACTCTATGCATCTTGAAGTAAGCGACGTGTACACTTTACAGCTTCTGTAAGTCGAAGTTTATTGCCTATTACTCTCACTAACTCGAAGTAATAAAATCCTTGATAAGTCGATAACTCCATAACTATCAAAATTTTTGCATTTCCCTAATCCCTTAAAGTTTGAGTTATAGAGTTTCTTGAGTAATAATTTTCGTGGAACCGAAATATTCCGTAGGTAACATTTTTTCGTTATTTTTAACCGTTTCCCTACCCCTTCATAATATATCATAACATTTTCATAACTCCCCCCACTTGTAATTTCATTTATTCACTCACCTTGCATAAATATGGTTAGGTTTTTAAATTTTTAACTTACCATTATATCAATAGACAATACCCTACTACCCCCTGATCACTGATGATAACTACGTTACGCAATATTTGAATGGCCCCTAAATTATATTTTCTCTCCAATTCGAACAATTCGTTTTTGTGTAAAATTCAAAATAAAATTTGTTTCCTAACTATACTGTTTGTTACTTAAAAACATATGTAAATATTATATTATTCTACTGCACATTCCAGTTTTCTTAAAAATTTTCTCTGGATTATGTCGACACAGAAGTCAAAATCATTAAATATATTTTAAATAAACACAACAGATAATTTGTTTCCTTGTCATTTAATACTCCGTCTATGAATTTTTCTAAGGAAATAAAAACATAATACTTACCTATATGTATATTAGGTAAGTATGTATAAAATAACGAAAGCCGTACAAAACTTACCATAACTGCGATTTTTTCAACGAAAACCTGTAACAAAAAAAAATCACTTTAGCATAATTACAACCTGCTTTCTGTTTATAAGTGAAACTTATGATGCGAGTTCGAATATTTAACGCTAGCCTAGAGGAAAAATACAAATGTATGTTTTATGAATGAAAAATTATTTCATCAATTTATCTTACGAAATTTGAATTGAAATTGTGTTTGAGAGTATACAATATACATTTCAAATGTTTGACAATATTCTTGGGGTCAGAGGGCAAAAACGTGCTTTTGCAAAATGTCTGCTCATCTGTTTGTCTGTCAACACGATTCTGATCAAACCGCTAAGCGGATCAAATTCAAATTTTGGTAGGATGATTGATAAGTACCTAAATAAGAAGAGTCCCATTGTTGAAGTGAAACTTCTTTAGCGAGACTAGTGAATCGAAATGACCTCGACACAAAAATCAAACATAACAGTACACAGCATGTATAACTGTTAAGCGCTCACGCAGAAAATTAATCAGTAAAATTTTAATTGGTAGATTAAATTTATATCAATTTAAAACACATTTAGACCAGGGCTGAAGCCTTTGAAAATGGTAAAAAGTGAAAAAAAAAATAATAGTAAGATGAAACCCATTGGAAAAGGAAGCGAATATAACAAAAATGAAAGGAAAAATAATTTACGGGCAATCTGAGGTCGGGAAGTGGTAGGGGGTGAGTTTTTAAGGGTAAAAAACGGTTTATTTCGATTTCCGGCAAAACTACAAGTCCTATGGAAAAAAGTTTAATGGCAAAGTTGTAGGTAATAAAAAGATCTACAACTTTTGTATCACACTATTTTCACATAACCTCAAGATTTATGTGAAAAATTTAAATAACCAAGTTTTTGGTTTTTTATTTTTATCTTTTACAAAAAATTTTTTTTTTCACGAAATTTGGTGAAAACTTACCTTTTTATGTCCCAAATACACTGCAATTTTTTTGATTTAAAATATTTATTTTTTCATCTTATTTTGACTTAATATCGAAAAAGCACCCTAATTTTCAATTGAAAATTCTCACGTCAAAATATCTGCTTTTTTAAAAAAGTCTGTGGGCTTTTTGTTCGTTGAAATCTCTACTTTATGATGGTGTAAAAAAAAAATACATTACTACGGTAAATGTTCTCAGAAAATGCAAAGAAACGAAAAAAACTCGAATCCGAAAATTTTTTTTTAATCATTATGTACAATTTTGAGCTATTTATTAAAATTTACACTTTAAATTATTACTCGTTTCTTTGCATTTTCTGAGAACATTTACCGTAGTAATGTATATTTTTTTTATATAAAGTAGAGATTTCAACGAACAAAAATCCCACCGACTTTTTTAAAAAAGCAGATATTTTGATGTGAGAGTTTTCGATTGATAATTAGGGTGCTTTTTCGATATTAAGTCAAAATAAGGTGAAAAAATAAATATTTTAAATCAAAAAAATTACAAAGTGTTTGGGACATAAAAAGGTAAGTTTTCACAAAATTTCGTGAAAAAAAAAATTTTTTTGTAAAAGATAAAAATAAAAAACCAAAAACTTGGTTATTTAAATTTTTTACATAAATTTTGAGGTTACGTGAAAAATATGTGATATAAAAGTTGTAGATCTTTTTATTACCTACAACTTTGCTATTAAACTTTTTTCCATAGGACTTGTAGTCTTGCCGGAAATCGAGATAAACCGTTTTTTACCCTTAAAAACTCACCCCCTAACACTTCCCGACCTCAGATCGCCCGTAAATTATTTTTCCTTTCTTTTTTGTTATATTCTCTTCCTTTTCCAATGGGTTTCATCCTACTATTATTTTTTTTGGTTTCAAAAATTATCGACCCTGGTCTAATTAATAAATAAAACTAATCACAAATCAATTACCTCAATTATTAAACATTAACTGCCAAATCATGCATAAATAATTGACTTAAAAAGTGTTTACCTATTATATCACAAGTATTATTCTTAATCCAACTGATAACAATTTAGATAAATAACAATTATTTAGAAAATTTTTATCAAGATGACAACACGAGTTTTGGCCTAGTAATAATTGTCTGATCTAATAATTGATATACAATTGAAAACACATAGAAACTAAGACCCCCTGACGGTCTAAAAAGTAAAGTTAAAATTTAAAACTAACATAAACTCAAAATCAAAATATGATAAATACAATTAAGATTTTGTGTATCCGTCCTCTTGTTAACAGTATTCTTAGTTTTAATAAAACACATCTCACCGATATTACGTTTTTTTCAGTGACATTCGTTAACCAAAATAATCTCTTCATTAAACAAAAAAAACGACGAAACGTTATATGAAAATTAAAAATAAACATTAAATAACAACAACATCTATTAGTCCGGGAGTTTGCGTTGCAAATGAAAAATTCATAGTAAGCCGGCTGATTTTGATATCGATAGTTGATCTCGTACAACTAATCAGTAAACTGACCGTCAGTTGCTTAAGTAGCGGTGGGTTTGGGTGTGAGAGGCTGCGAAAGTGGTAAAAAAAATGTTTAAGTGATAGTACGCCGACTGAAACTTTTTTTATATATAGTTGACATCATTGTGAGTTGAAAAATAATATCGTCAGCTGCATCGTGAAAGGGGGATTATGCGTCAGCAGTTCGCATGAACTTGTAAAAAACACGTAAAATATTGCGCATTTCACTTTTTTGCACTGACAGCAGCTGAGACAATTACGTTACCTAGGATTATGATAGCGATATGATCATAATCCTAGGTAACGAAATTGTCTCAGCTGCTGTCAGTGCAAAATAGTCGCGTCAATGAAGCCTTTTCCTCGGAAGTCCTCAAGAACAGCTCCGATTTTGATGATTTTTTTTTGAAAATTTTGTTTTTTTATATTATTTAAAATCAGAAACCTTTTGGAGCGGGGAAAGAATTATTTATATTATTTAAAAAATATCTATGATATTTATATAAAAAATTTACTTTTGTCTCTATTTTTCCTAAAAAATTCTTCATATATTAATTTCAGTATAAAAAGTAGATGATAAAAAAAAGTTTTGAACAATAATTCAATATTTACATCATACAAATTCGCTGTATGGGTCAAGAAATACGTATGCATTACGTGTAGCTCGGGAAATAAAGGTTTTAGGTCGCAAATAATTCCCAAGGAGCTGGATTTTTCACAGATGGTAGAACACCTTTAGACATGTATTTTTACAAAAGTCCCCGGTTATCCCCCTTGTGCTTCCTCCGCCACCCCCTTTTGAATATAATTTTGTAAGCCTTACGGAAAACGCTAATATCTCCTTAACCAATGTCTGAAATCTGACGACTTTTTTTTTGTTTTGTTCCTAATTAGTTACTCTAAAAAATTTCCCCTCTTCAGTTTTGCGATAAAATCAATATATGCTTTGCAATTTATTAATAAAGAGAAAATATCAGTTTTTAAAAGAATATTTCACAAAATATTTCCATATAACTTTTTGATGAGCCTGTTTCGAAATATCTCAAAAACGATTCTGTCATTTTAAATAGGATTACATTTCCTACAATTTTGATCCCTACAAATTTTCTGTGGTACAAATAGTAAGCGCGCTAGAGCTTCTTGAAAATCGGACGCGCTTTTTGTAGCCTTGGAAACCAATTGTTAAAACGTAATGTCCTTTTCAATAGCTTTATTTATTGTGTTCTTTATCGAATTTTAAATTGAAAATACACATGTTCATAAAGCAAGGAACGCTCTAAATCGTGATTTTTGTTCCATATCGACATCGTTAAAAAGTTAGAAGCTATAGCCAGTCAAAGTTGAAATCATCATAGAGCCTTACTTTTTTTTTTTTTGACACGTGTTACGAGTACTTTCCATACCGAATAAAAAAATGTCCGTCTAGTAACTTATAAAAAATTTAAGGTTCAATCTCACTAATTTGAAAAATTTTCAAGTTATAAGCATTAATGTTCATGTTTTTACTTTTTGACATAAAATTAAAACACTTGACGCGAAGTGCTCTACTAAAAAGAGTGTTCGAGAAATATTAAGTTTACATATAGAAACTGTAGACCTATTCATGGGTTATCTAAGTGAGTAAAAAAATTTAAAAAATTTTAAAGTGGTCACTCTACAGAGCACTTCGCAACAAGTGTTTCAATTTTATGTCAAAAGGTAAAAACATGTTTGCAATAGAAGTGACTGTGATAACCACCCAACACTTGAAGGAGATGAAATCTCCGAAACGCAAAGTACATACAAATGAATATTAAATTTGCTTTTTTGTATATAAAATAATAAATTTCAGTTAATAAAGATTTTTTAATTTTGTTCCACAAATTAATTTTATGTCATTATTACATAAAAAAAAAACTTAAAAACTTAAAATTGCTTATAAAATTTGTTGGTATATTGAGATATAATTTAAAAATAACATAAATATCTCTTTTATCCAAGTTTTCAATGGATATTGTATAAAAAAAATTTCTTTCCTGCATAAATAGTATAAATATTGTTTAAACAATAGAAATAATTCCGTCCCCGCTCCAAAAGATTTCTGATTTTAAATAATATAAAAAAACAAAATTTTCAAAAAAAAAATCATCAAAATCGGAGCTGTTCTTGAGGACTTCCGAAGATTGCCTGTTTTATGTATTCATTGACGCGACTAAAATAGTGAAATGCGCAATATTTTACGTGTTTTTTACAAGTTCATGCGCCCTTCCACGATGTAGTTGACGATTATTTTTCAACTCACAATGATGTCAACTATTTATAAAAACAAGTTTCAGCCGACGTACTATTACTTAAAAAAAATTTTTTTTACCACTTTCGCAGCCTCTCACACCCACACCCACTGCGGGTGTGCCAGCTGACGCTTGGTTTACTTATTAGTCATACCAGATTTATCGAAAAAGATAACAATCAATCGGCGTAAAAATACTACCTAAAATGCAACGCAAACTCCCGGGCTAATATACTAATATCCAGAAAACTGTGAATCATTTTATTTGTTTATTAAATTTAATGTTTTTTTTTTCTTTATTAAAAATAATAAATTGAAAAAAATAAAATATGTTTACCATAATTTGGGGAGCAATGCGCACAGAAAAACTGTTTTTCCATGTAAATCGCCTATGTACACAGGTATGCTGTTCCACCCGGTAGGTATAAGTACATATTATATTATAATTATTTATTTATTTATTTAAAAATTCGCATGATTGACGAAGAAAAAAGAAGTTTCACTTTAACGGTGCGCTTATGTGGGTGAGACACACTTGCCCTTTTTCTTTTTGGGAAATCGGTGCATGTATAGAAACTATATGTGCTTAATTATAATGGTGCACTTTTTATAACGACTTCTTATTCTACACATTTTTTAAAGAAACTTTAAAAAACAGTAGTTTTCTAAACCTTGTAGCTCCGTAAATATTTTGCAAATAATATGCAGCTGTTTTTTTGTTGTTATGAATCACTTCGTGCGTCAAAAAAGAAATATGAACCCATAGGTAACAACGGAAACGAAAATTATTATATTGTCATAATATGCCAGTATTTTTGGAGTATGAATGATCTAGAGCAGGAGCCCGCGACAGCCAGACCTTCGTCATTTTATAAAAGCTGAAAGTTTCTCTGCGCATGTACCCAACACAAGTAAGAACGATAATCGACTTAAGAAGTTTGGATGGTGGTTACTTTGGCAGGTAGAGGGTACCAAAGGTACGATAAGCCACTTCCGGTGCAAAATGTCAATTTTTATATGTATATGTATAAATGTATAAATTGAAACAGCTCAAAATTACTAAGTGGCCCTTAGTCCAACATGATAACCATAGTTTTTAAGAAAATAACATTTCGAAAAAATTATAAATTTTCAAAATTGGATAAAATATAATAGTTAAATCCTGTATCATGAAAAATAAAAGTAACACATTTTGTAAAGTAGTATCAGTATATTCAAAAATTTAAATTTTTGATGTGAAACATCTTTAGTACGGGTGTAAAATCATTTGAATGGAACTTCGCCAAATGTTATTTGTTATTGCATTTTGAAACTACGTGGTCAATAATATTATAGTTTTTTTGCTAACATTATCATCGCGTAATGTATCATGACGTTATTTTTTTTTTTTAATAAAAAAAACAGATTGATAATTATGTATTGTTTTTTTTCTTATTGAAAAATTATGAATGTAATATTTTTTAGAACCTTACCTATATTAAAAATGTTAAAAATTCATTTTCCAACAAAAAATATCTCGCATTCAATGATGTAAATTATTTTCTAATTTAACTGGCATAAAGAGATATCTTTATTAAATATATATAGGTATATAATTTTTATTTCATGATTTTCTTGACTTTTTTCAAAGCAACTACTTTAAACTACCTTTTGTTTAAATATGTTTCCATATTATTGTAAAAAAAAATAAATATTTTAATAGCACGTTAATATAAGTATACTTAGAATAAGTAATTTAATAATAATTCATAAAATGTTATTGCCTTTGTTCGGATACATTTTTGAATAGTTTTATGTACCTACAGTAAATTATATTGAAACTCATGTTGATCACTCACGTATGTAATATAATAAAATTAAAAAACCGGTTGATTTGTGAATCAGAATTGTCAATCTTTATTATGGCAATGTTTCAACAACCATTTTGTTGCCTTCTTCAGGCCTAAAATTACATAATTCTAATAATGTAATTTTAGGCCTGAAGAAGGCAACAAAATAGTTGCTGAAAAGTTGCCATAGTAAAGATTGACAGTTCTGACTCACAAATCAACCGGTTTTTTCTTTTATTATAGTAAATTATTATTATTTTCCATTGATCATTATAGTTATTTTGGTTTTATATTCGCTTAGTTAGCTTTATAATAAATAACAATATTTTTGTATTTAAAATTAATAAACTAATGTTCAATAGGTACATTGTTTTTCGTTAAAACTTCATACATAATGCTTGAGTGATCTGTCTATAAATTTCAAATGTAGGAAATCGATTCTCGGGGACTTTGTAATGCAGTGTATTTGTTTAATACATTTTATTTGCCAACGTTTCGACTTAAATCAAGTCTTTATCAAGGCTCTGTAAAAATTAATAAATTTGTTTTTTAACCTAAAATAATCTAAAAATCATATAATTTTAGATTATTTAAGGTTAAAAAACAAATTTATTAATTGTTACAGAGCCTTGATAAAGACTTGATGTAAGTCAAAACTTTGGCAAATAAAATGTATTAAACAAATACACTGCATTACAAAGTCTATTGTTCCCGAGAATCGATTTCCTTCATACATAATATTTCTAATTCTAATAATTTTGATTAAATTGAATTTCAAGAAAAAATATTAATCGAGGTTCAGTAAAGTCAAATGCTTCAATTAATATTTAGCGTCAAACCAAATTTAAAATCACAAACAAAAATCAACCTTTTTTCTCTTTTCGGAACAATACCCCAAAATATAGTATACTTTTATTACAGGTTAGTACGACCATCAAATAAGTATACTAATTTATATAAGAGGTGCACGTTGAATTACGTTAAAAAATAAAAATAAAAAATTGCTACACTAAAATATATAAATTCTTGGGAAAATTGTCAATACCAGATTCAGGCAATTCCTGCGTCATTCTACGGATATGAGTTAGAAACCAAATGCGTTGAAAACATAAAATTATACATAATTAGACATGCGTATGAACGTTTGCCAAACACAAGGCCGACAACTCATTTCAGAACGGTTACAATATATACTTATACATATATACATAATTTTAATTGACAGCTTTAAAAATGTCAA
Source organism: Mongoloraphidia duomilia (assembly GCA_039654895.1). Classification (NCBI taxonomy): domain Eukaryota; kingdom Metazoa; phylum Arthropoda; class Insecta; order Raphidioptera; family Raphidiidae; genus Mongoloraphidia; species Mongoloraphidia duomilia. The sequence continues at coordinate 31,380,961 of CM077522.1, forward strand.
AAAAACAAATATAATTTATAAGTTTTCAATGTGTTAACCAATATTTCCTTAGGCAACCCTATGTATTTCAATACAACTCTTCGAGATCTACAATATAGTGTCAATTGTATGCTGTCATATAATGACGAAAAATAATTATGAGCTAATGAAATATGTGTATTTTGCACCGGAAGTGAGCTCCTCCCGGCCGTCGCACCAGGATTTGACGAGGCAACCCTAGCGCTTATTCTTTGTCATACTAAATACTACCTTCCCTGAAAATTTCATCCTGTCACAATCTATCGCAATCTATCATAATTTATTGAAGTTTAGGGGTGTCTGGCAGGGGGTTGAAACCGTACTAAGTGTCTGGGAATGGACGACGTGATTTCTAATATTATTCCGAAGAAAATATAAAAAAAACTGAGCTTTATACTTTAACGAATTTGAGGTACTATTTTATGAACCTTTGCTACCCTCTACCTGCCAAAGTAACCACCATCCAAACTTCTTAAGTCGATTATCGTTCTTACCTGTGTTGGGTACATGCGCAGAGAAACTTTCAGCTTTTATAAAATGACGAAGGTCTGGCTGTCGCGGGCTCTTGGGCTAATCCCGTCGCCTAATTGGCTGGAATTTTTATAAATTTTAAATCAATTTGCAAATTGTGCATACCAACCAAAAAAATAATTTACTTATTTGATTTAAAAATTGTGAGTGTACAAAAAATGGAATCAAAAAGCCTTTGAAATTGACATGAAATGGACAAAGATCAAATACAAAAACACCGAACGGTTTTTGTGCGTACAAATGTATAGGTGTAACTCATTGATTTTATCTACTGTGTGTAAAGTGAAATGACAAATTCACTTCTACTATCTTCTTCCCTCCCTATTCTATCAATGTGTTCATTAAAGCAGACCTCTCATTATTTATACAGCATGCAAATATTTTTCATTTAATTAATTTTACTTTTTTTCATTTGCGTCATTCTTCAACCTTATTTACTTATAATAAACTCGCACACACAGTGATCCTCCTTGGGGGGTTGCACCGTTTCGATACATTAGTAAATTAATTTCGTACGTTGCGACATCCATCAGCGACATAGGAGAATTTTCTTCTTTTTTTTGTTAACGAAAATAACAATCAAAGCAAAATAATGTAAAACTACCTCAAAAAATGTCAAAGTTATCAGTTCAAAGTTGCGCTTTGTGACAATTTTTTTTTAAGTGGCGTGACGTCATTTCTGCTGTAATGAAGTAGGGCGTGCGGACAGATGACGTCACAGCACTGTAAACGTTCCGGTTAAAATATCAAACGTTTAAATTTCTTCCTTATCAATAGATTTTAAAATTTTTCAGAAGTAATAATTTGTTTTTTGGTCTATATTTCACTATGACTGAAGAAAATATTGCGTTTCCAAAGTATGGAAACTTTTCCATTGCAAATTGTAAGTATTAATACTTTTAATCAACAAACACATGAGCTACACGACACATATTGAATAGACGCTGGTGACCTCAGCTGTTAAGCGTCTATAATCTACAATCTAATCTAATCTCGACACATATTGATTTGGAATTAATTTTTAACACATTAAACAAGATTCCCTCACATTCTTTTTAAAAAATTTTGATAATTTCATTTTCCGGACTTCGTATGCAACCGGTAGCCGCAGTGGCGGATTCACCTAGGGCGGCAGATTTGGGGGACTAGACCACAAAATATGGTTATAGTTTATCTTCAAAAATGTAGGTACCTAAATAAATTGGAACAAAACAAATTAGCCTATTTATATGATAATTTTTCAAAGGTAGGATCGGCTCTGTCAGAAGCTAAATAGTTAAATAAAATATTATTCTGTCTCGTAGAAGTGTGGCTGTGGTTTTTAGGGTTCCGTACCTCAGAATGAAAAAACGGAACCCTTATAGGATTACTTTATTGTCCGTCTGTCTGTCTATCCGTCAAGGCCCTTTGTCTCAGGAACGACTAGAGGTATGAAGTTGAAATTAATAGCAAATACTAAGGTCTACGACTCTATAATCTTGCAAAAATTTCTAGCTTCTAACTCAATGGAATAAAAAGTTACGGCCTTTTAAAAATCACGTTTTTTTCAAAGTTGCCCCATCCTACGCGATGATTATTCCTAGCTTACACTGTGCTTTGTAACATAGACATAGAATACACTAAACAATTATTACGTGACAAGCGTAATTTTTATTAAATTGTTATAAGGATACGGAAGACTCAGGACACGAGTTCTGCTCGCACTTGACCGTATTTTTTATACTCTGCATATATCTAGTATTTTTTGTTTCACCCTGTATAAAGTTGGCAAAACTGGACTTGGAGAATAATAAGCTGAACAAAACTCATTTGTAGCTTCCACCGGTTACAATATCAAAACTCGGCGCGCAATAGACATGGAACGACCAGGAAAACTTTTCTCGTTTTCCAGTTACAACTTCCTATGGCAAATAATAAAGCCCCTTTGATTTTGCTATATACATCAGTCGATTTAACTTTTCACTTGATAATGTAATTAATTGACCCTTCATTCTATACGTATCAAACATTTACTGTTTTTCCACATTTTTAATTCAAATATTTCCAATCTAATGAAAAGTTCGCAAATTAATAACTGTTTTGTAACTAAACCTGCAGAACAGCAAAAATATAAAAAAGTACATGCGTAAATATAATGCTACTTTTTTATTTTTCAAAAAGAATTAGGTATACAATACATAATGTATGCGTATACATTATTAAACTTCAAAAATAAAAAAGTCAGCGTATGTACGTATACCTAGTAGGTCATTCTTTATCTTTTTTAATTTTTTAAATTCGAAATGATCGAAACTATCCTCTGTGCAAAATTAATGACATTTTTTTTAAATTTTATAAGAAAAAGTACTTATAAGTAAGTGCGCTTTAATCTTAAGATTATTAGCACTAACACATAATACAGGTACATATTATTATAATATGGTAAGATTGGTACATCGTACAATTACAAATTTGGTCACAATAGTTTATACTGAGTCAGTTAGTTAATTTAGGTTATATTTTATAGTCTGTATTTTACATGTAACCTACATTTGTTCAGAAATGTATTTACATTATAAACCAGAATGTATTACTTTCAATCACTTTCGATTAATTTTGAATTTAAAACCTACAAAATATAAATGTGAAAAGAAGTGTAGACGTTTACGTGTATTTTTCTAGTCATATTCTTATTATATTTCAAACATTTGTAAACAGTACTATAATATACATGTTCAAGAATAAATTTCAATAATTTTAAAACATAAAAGTCCACATATTATTACTTCCCACCTCTACTATGGTAGGGAAGTAATGGATTCAGTCCGAAAACAATATTTCGAGATTTTAACAGATTTTCACGTTTTGAGACCCTAGCAATCGTTTAAGATCATTTTCTGACTGATGTCTGTATGTGTGTGTGTGTGTGTGTATGTGTGTGTGTATGTGTGTATGTATGTGTGTGTGTGTGTATGTGGTCAATTTTTCGCCTTCGATATCTTAAGAACGGAACAACATACGGGCATGCCGATTGTTCTATTGTGTTTATCAGCCTTTAACTTAGATCTGATTAGATTTTGAGTCAAATCGGTTCAGTGGATCCTGAGATATTCAAAAAAACGTCCTCAATGTCACGTATTAACATAGGTAAAAAAAAATATAAATGAATTCTAGATGTTATAATATGAAAAAAATGTAAATATTTTTTTTCTCTAAAATGTATAGTTTTCGAGAAAAAAAATATTTTACTAAAAAAAATAAAAATTGTACGTAAATCAAGGTAACCATGATTTTTGCTATATTAAGTTAGCCATCAGTAGATCACCAAACAAAAAAGAGGGCCATGCTTTTTTCAAAGAATAAAAATTAAATTGTGTTTTAAAGACCACCAACAGCTAAGGTTATTTGGGCCTAGTCAAAGAATAAAAAAAAAGAGTGTTTATTTTTTGCAAATATTTACTAGGTGGGAAGTATAGGACTGGTCATCAGTCGAATTTTTTTTTTTTTAGTTTTAAAAGAATCCTTTAAAGGATCAAAAATAAAATATTAAGTGAAATAATTCACAAAAAAGTTTGAGTGAAAAAATTGTAGGTATTTATTCAATATTCATTTTAGCCTCATTCAGAACAAGTCTACAAAATAAATTTTAAATCAAGGGATGATTTATGCGTATTTTGCAGTCTTAAATACTTTTTTTTATATTTCGGAGATGATTTCTTTTTTGATTTAAAACCACAAATTTTCTGCCAAATGTTTTAAAATTGATTTTGGTGTTTTAAAAAAACAAAACATGAAAAAGATCCGTCGGCTACAAAAAGTTTTGACCGTAAAAATAATCACAATTTAGCAATAAAATTAAGTGAAAATTAAATCTTAACAAGAGGTTGGCAGTTAATTAAGATTAATATTAAATAAAAAACTCGGGTCGCAGTGCCAAAACCCTGCCGACAATATAGTGTATTTGCTAATACTGGCATTGTGGCTATATTATGTAAACTTAAGTTTGTTTTTGAACAAAATAAAAAATTTAACCCCTTAATACATCCCTTAAAATAATATTTTTTTTCTTAATTTCAATAATATTATCAATGCAACCTTTGTACCAAATTAAATACACCCTTCAGTAAGTAAATCACTATCCGCAAACCAGTGTTTTCATAAAATTTTTGTAAGTCCGGTCCTGTCGGGCCGATTTTATTAAAATTTTAACAGCACATTTTAATCTTTACTGAAAGGTTAAATTTCAATTTTGAAACGATTCTGAGAATTTTTTCGGTATTTTTGGGCCCAAAAACTTTTTTCAACCCCTAAATACTACCCTTAAAATGGTCCGATCGGGCCCATTTTAAATAGGCTTCGTGCGGTAATGGGTTCCAATGTGTGTACCAAATTTCGTTTAAATCGATTAAGTCTGTCGAGAGTTATCGTGTACACACATATATATATAAATATATATATATATATATATATATACATACATATATACATAAACATTTTCAAAAATGGTGGCAAACTGTTCAGGAGGGTATGAAACGTCGAGAAATTTTGGTCCGACCCCTAGGTCCCACCATCGGACCGACGCCAATAGTGTATGTGCCATATGGCAAATACACTAATAAATTTAAAACCCAATTTCAACTACAAAATGTTCATATTTGTGTAGATTTGAACAGCTATTTCTAAGTAACCATTAAAATTAATTAGTAGAGCACATTAGCAAATTAAACAGACGGATACTATGTTTATTTACATAATATTACGAATACAAGAAGGTTAGGGTAGAGATTTAGATAGGTATTTAGAGACAGAAACATTAAAGGTCACCAAATTCCCAGTACAAATTTCTATCAACACAGTTTTTGTATAATAAACTGAAGTCTAATAAAATTATTTTTTCATCAGTGATTGAATTAAAATTTGCCAGAGAATGGTTTGTAACAAAAGAGCCGTCGTATAATATATTATTATCAGCAGATTTATCAATTTATATTCGTTAAACATATTTTCGAACGCAGTTTTAATATTATTTTGGGAAGAATGAATTTGATTTCTATTTTATTTTTAAAATCAAGTTCAAAAATAAAATTCTTGTAAAGAAAACACACTGCAGTCTAGTCAACGGATGATCTTAGCCGGTAAGTCAATAAGCGCAAAAACCGACTTCGGGGATTTGTTTGGACTGGTTAATAAAAAAACATAGTAAAAGTCCTTGAACCTCAGGTGGGCGCAAGAGGGGGGGGGGCACTTCAAAGGTCTCTTTTTTTGGTTTTTTGTGTATATCTCAAAAACAGTTGGTCCTACGAACAAATTTAATGCATGAAAATTGTAGCTTACAAAATTTCCAACATTTTCTATATGTTAGGTTTTTTCTATCTTCAATCGTTAACGAGTTACATACTTCTGAAAACTTTGGATCAGGTTGAGATAAAATGGTAAACTGATATACCATTTTGAAAGAAATTTAATTCTCTACAACTTTTTTTTGTAAAATGAAAGGCTGAAGCGCTAGAGAGTAAAATTCGGCAAAAAAAATGTGGTGCGATAAATGTTTTTTCGAAAAATAGCGGTTTTCAGAAGCGTGTAACTCGTTAACGGTTGAAGATAGAAAAAAAACCTCAAATATGGAAAATCTAGGAAATTTTATCTACTACAATTTTTATATATACAATTTTTTCGTAGGACCAACTTTTTCGAGATATACGCGAAAAACTAAAACAAGGGATCTTTGAAGTGCTTCCTTCTTTTCTAGCACCCACCCGAGGGTCAAGGACTTTTAATATGTTTTTTTATTAACCAGTCCAAACAAAGTCCCGGAGTCGGTTTTTGCGCTTATTGACTTTCCGGCTAGACCCCTCTTTAGAGCACTCATTGACTGAGCTATTACGGTGACTTATTGCTAGAAAACATCAGAGGAAAATACAGTCAAAACTTCTAAACAAAACGTTATAGAGAGTTTTCGTTATAAGGAGGGAGTATCGGTCTATATGGAAAACTTATCATGTTCAACTAATGTCTACTTTATAGAGTTTTTCGTTGTAGACAGTTTTTCATTCAAGAGAGTTTCATTATAGAGAGTTTTGACTATAAAAGTTATTAGTAGTTATGTGAAATGATTTATCTTGCCGGGTATCTGCAATCCCCTGTATTATTATTAAAACTGTGGACGCCCCATTTAAGCGCGATTCCTCTTTACTTGTACTTGAGCACATAAATTACATATGAAAAGAGAGAGGCATTTCAAATAAAACGAATCCTGTACATACATTTGTTTGAAATAAATGGAATTTAAGAGTACCTCATCTCATTCCAGCTGCGAAACTCAAACAATTATTATTTTAATACAAAGTACAGTCGTCTTTAAATAAACGAAATAACTGAATATATGCAGCAGTACGAAATATGGAGAGCGCAACAACGATAAACCAAAAACGAGCAGAGCGGAAATAAAAATATACGAAAATTGTAAAGTTGTCAGCCGTTACTTCTGTAGTTATATAATTTATGTACATTTGTTACATTTTAAGGCTAATATAATAATTAATTTTATTGTAAAAAAGCGTGGGGTAGTATGAAAATATGATACAAAGCACCCCACGCTTTTTTACAATAAAATTAATTATTTTTTACTTTTTAGTTCATTAAAGCGTGTTTTTTAGTTTTTTTAAATTATAATTTATTTTTGCTTTTTAGTCTTGGAGATCCTGGTCAGGATAATGGGACAAACTTATGGAATTATTGTATTGTAATCGGTCCTTGATAAGTGTGCAAAGTTTCAGTTCAATCTGAAGTTTTTTGGTTTTTTTTAGTCCTGGAGATCCTGGTCAGGATAATGGGACAAACTTATGGAATTATTGTATTGTCATCGGTCCTTGATAAGTGTGCAAAGTTTCAGTTCAATCTAAAGTTTTTTGCTTTTTTTTTTTTTAGTCCTGGAGATCCTGGTCAGGATAATGGGACAAACTTATTGAATTATTGTATTGTCATCGATCCTTGATAAGTGTGCAAAGTTTCAGTTCAATCTGAAGATTTTTGCTTTTTTTTTAGTCCTGGAGATCCTGGTCAGGATAATGGGACAAACTTATTGAATTATTGTATTATCGTCGGTCCTTGATAAGTGTGCAAAGTTTCAGTTCAATCTGACCGTTCAAAGTTGGTCAAAATCAAGTTCAAAGAAGTCGGTTACAAACAAGCAAACATACAAGTGAAGCTAATAAATAAAAGCGTGAGGGCAGTATAGCCTAGATGGTAGCGTGCTTGGCGCCGCAACCTCTAGACTGGACTGGACTGGGTTCGAATCCCACCTGCGCTCATGGATGTTTTGTGATCTTGAATTGAATTGAATTTTGAATTGAATTTATTCACGAAATGTTCAAAGGAGCTTCGCTCCTATACATTACATATTATTTATTTACAATATTTCTTATCTTAATAATTATAGAGGTTTGTATTACCTTAATACAGATTTAGCGAATTTAACTTTAATCTAATTACATTCAATCATTAATAATTTACATTGTATTCGAGGTCTTGTATTTCGATTTTTGATTTATATACACATTGCATAAAATATATATTATATTGCATGTTTTTTTTGTTTTAATTTTACAGGTTATCCAATCGTCACATTCATTAATAACTGTTATACTTTTTATGTTTATTCATAAGACGATTAAACCTCCACTAGCTTTACCGAATCTATTGTCCTTTATAGCTTTTTTATTAATGTATTCATATTTATTTAGATAGTTCGTAGCTTGATTACATCACTATTATCCAAGTCTCTTGTATGTGAATATTATAGCCCTATTATTAAAAAAATTTTGTGAGTAGACATCAGTTTTATATATGTTTTTTAAACCCGTGTATGTTCCAGAATATAATTTTTATTTTACTTATTTTTGTTTTTTATTTCATTACCACCGGTTATATTTGAGTTCCTAATTTCTTTATTTTCTTTAATTGAACTTTCTTTTAGTCATTCACTGTTATTCTGTAATAAATACTTCTTAATATTATTGGAACTTCTTGTTATAATGCTTGACTTTATTTGTTGCCTGTTTTTGCTTCCAGTTTTGTTTTCTTGTACCTCGAGGACATCTTCGTTTCCTGTATTATTGTGTTGTAATAGTGTGTTATTATCATTTCCTCTATTTTTTCCATTATTTTTCGGTTGGTATGCCATTTCTGCCCGGTTCCCTGATTTATCTTCTTTATGTTGAAGTTTTTCTCTTTTTTTATATTTATTAATTCTCCTGTTTGTTTGTCGAGTGTAAATATTTCCCCGTCAATTTTAATTTTATCTTTATTCAAAAACGCTGTTTTTCCCTCTTTCCTTGCTTGTTTCATGACTGGGATTAGCATTTTTCTCGTTTCTTTAATTTCTTTGCCAAAATCCTCGTTGATATATATTTGTGTACTTCTTAATTTGCTTCTGCTATCAAATATCTCTCTTGCTAACCTAGCTGATGTCAGTCTAACAAATATTGGTCTAGGTGTTTTTATTGATTTTATTCTATATGAATATTCAAAGTCATAATCTTCTAATTGTATGTTCATATGTTCCTTTATAGCGCTTGTGATTAACTTTTCCCTGTCTTGCTGTTGCTCATCTTCAAATTCTTCTATTCCATCAATTATAAAGTTTTGACTTTTCAGCATACTTTCTATACCTATATGTAAATTCTTGTTTCAGAATGTTTATATTTTCTTTCATTTTGTTATTTTCATTTTTAGCTCTCTTATTTCTTCTGCATTATTTGACATTTTGCCTTTTAACTCTTCTAATGTATTGTCTATCTTGTTCATTCTTCCGTTCATGTTGTTTTTTAATTCATCAAACTTTGTTAGTATTAAATCTATTTTTCCCTCCATAGTTGTCTCTGTTGTATTAATGCAGTATTATCTATACTCCTAGTTTTATTATGCGATATGATATCAGCGGTGTTCTCGCTGTCAACCTATTCGCGCGATGTTCACTTCGGTTTTGTATATTTTAAAACTGTATTTTATCAATACCACGAATGCTAGCTGATTTGTTAATTTCACTTAAAGCCCTGAGAAATTTCCTAACTTCCTTAATTAATGTAGTTTATTCTTTAGTTTTGCCTCTTTTAAATTTAACGCGATTAAAACACAGCACTCTATTTCACAGCGTCTATTCACTTCTGTCAGTAATACCAACCTTTCATGTTTTGTGATCTTATTTAGTTTTAAGTTAGTTGTTATTTAGTGTAGTTGAAAAGACGCTAATGACCTTAGATGTCGACGCGTCTATAATCTACAATAAATAAATAAATAAATAAAAGCGTGTTAAAAAGGCTCTCGGTTTCATCGAAAAGCAGTCAGGCTCTTTAAAGAAATATCTCTTTATAGAAAAGTCATAAAAAACGACCACATTAACGTGGTATGCATTTTTTCTTTTATAGCGAGTACTAGGCCAGGCGCGCATAAACGATAAATCAACCAGCTGATCGAACTATCGGATAGTAATAACAACGGTTCATGCGCGATTTTTTATTTTATAAACACCGTGTTTTTTTTGAGAATTTTTTGTAATTCTTATTTTGTAATTTAAATTTTACTAATTGTCAATTATCTGCATATGTCCTTTTTGTTGTATGTTGCATATTAAGTGGAACGATTTTCTGTAATGCATTAATAATTTCCATATATTATGTTTAGCTACCAAATAAACAAAACTCATGAATTTTGCATTTTAAATGAAATTCACTGTGTAGGTACCTACAACGAAACACCCCCCAGGGGGACATTGGGATGTAATTGTTATCGCAATTCCATTCCAATGTTCTTTGGGAATTAGCGCTCCCAGGGACCCGAGCTCGTACCAGTCGGTTTGTGTATGTCGGCTGGCGGATTTTAATACACAAATATGTTATTAATTGTTGTGTTGAAGACGCTAATGACCTGAGTTGTCGACGAGTCTATAATCTACAATAATAATAATAATAATACAACGAAACAAAAAAAATTCTGTGCATGAATCATAAACATCAAATTACCGAAACGTCGAGATTGAATTATTACATAACATATCTCAATGATCTTGGATTATCAATCCGAATTAAAACATGTATAATGAAACAAAAAAATAGTTTGAAGAATTACCGAGGATTCGAATTATCAGTATTTTACTGTAATTTTATTTCATTTAGAGATTCATAATTTTCATTTTTCTGAAGCTTCACAATTTGAAAGAAAGATAGTCATTCTAAGAAATATAAACTGAAGTCTAGCAACAATCATAGGTTGAAAAAAAATATAATTTTGTTAAATTGTATAATATTAATATGTAATCAAATATTTGAGTGCCACTGGAATACCAAATCATAAAACCGGCACAGAGAATAATAATATCATTCTCTGTGCCGGTTTTATGATTTGGTATTCCAAATATTATTTCTCTGATGCATGAACAAGAAAATGAAAACTTATAAATTAAAATTATGTCATACACTCACATCTCAACAACATATTTTAAAGACAGTGGCGTAAATCCTACTCCGCGCCCGCAATGGAGTCATTCCCTATTTTTTTATGCAGATTCTAACATTTCCTAAAAATAAAATTTCCTATAAATTCTATAGAGTTATTGCTAGGCACTTGGTAGAACACGATTGAATAAAAATTAATAAACAAACACTTGAAAAATTCTACACATTTATTCATCTCAACGATCGTTTAGGGTTTCTAGCCCATCATCAGGAGTTTAAACTAAAACTAAAATCTATAAAGTCTACGAACATTGAGATCGTTGAGATGAATAAATGAGTAAAATGTTTCAAGTGTTTGTTTATTAATTTTTTAATAAAATTTCCATATTTTTTAATATTTTGCATTTTACGTGAAGAGCGAGGTGAGGAAAAAAGTTGTCAAATCTGTAAAATTGAAGTAGGTAGTACTCAAAACAACGGCTCACGATGACCTCAATTCATTATCATGTCACTACTCACTAGTTGTGCTAAGTAAATATCGAAAAAAATATAGGGCTTGAGATTAGCCGAGCACGTAGCGTTGTCGTTGTTTATATGACGTTTCCATGGCTTCTCTATTACAAGCCCCCAGTTCCCATGTTCTAATCAGAGAACTTGTAAAAGTATATCAATAATTAGATTTTCAATTTATTATATTAAAAAAAAACAATGCACTACTCGCCAGCCAGTCCCGAGCGATATTACCGCTAGCAGCTCATTTCTACCACTCCTGACGGTATCCACTTTTTTTTCGTGCTGTTAAATTATTACTCTCATCGCTTCTAAAAAAGCTGCATTTCAATAAAACCCTAGCTGCTGAATGCTGATGGCCTTAAAACAAGAATAATGATAACATAATATAAATTATTATGTTTCTAATTGCGACTGTTGACCTTGTCTGGGATGGTATATTACGTCAGTTCGTTATTTTTTGCTGGCACATGCGTTTTAAAGTACTAAAATAAATTCTAAATTCCATTTTTCGTCTCAAAATTATATAAATTTAATCTCACATATATTAGAATATGAAAATTGGAGAAGATCGCTTTCCTTTATGCGATAAATAAAAAAAAATTCAATGCTTATTATTATAGGCAAACAAATGTTATTATCAGTACAGATTATCTGCGAGAAATTACGGTATTATTAATAAATTATTAAACTAACAATGAAAATTACTAATAATCAATATGATGGCGACTATATAATATTATTATGTTAATTCACTAATATAGTGAATTTATTTGCAATAAGGAAGATAATCATATTGATTATTAATAATTTTCATTGTTAAATTTATTGTTTCAAAACAGACGATACTCAATAGTGATTTTTTCGAAAATCGAGTTTGAGTCCATTACACCATTTAAAAAAAAACTAACTAGAAATAGCATCATTTTCTTTTATTAATTTATGTTCTTCTGAAAATTTTATTTATGTCTAAAACAATATCCGACTACAAACAGAAAGTTTATAAATCAATATTATACCAATAGATGTAGAGGCCAATAAACGATATACTAAAAAAATGAACTATAAAAAAATTCCTTAGAATAAAAATATTGTTTTAAAGAAAACTGTATTTATGAATTTATTCTGAAGTATTCTATTATTTATCAACGTAGGTACATTTTAAATCTAAATAATGTGGAAATCTCCCCCATCCCAAGGGGACTACACTAGGCTTACAGGTTTATTTAAGTTTAAAAACCATGTAGGAATTCCGGAATTTCGTTTAGTGTATCGTTTACAACACGCATTCAAAAAAGAGCAATATTAATTTGATGAAAGTTGTAAGAATATTCTCAGCTTCTTACTGAATTTTTGACAATAAAATTTAAATTTAAGTCGATATATCAGTAGCAAAATATTTCTTAAATTAGAAACCTGCGTTTTTTCATACTCTGAATGTGTACTATTATAGATCAAATACAAGTAAACATTAAAAATCTATAAAAACCAATTTTTAATCACAATTTTCCACTCAACAATCTATTATTGAACTGATTTTGCTGTTAAGTAACAAGTTGATATATGTCCCTGCACTGAGTTGGTACGAGCGGCAAACAACAAAAAAGAAAATAATCAACGACAATGAGCTCATCCAATTTATATAATAAAATATGAAAGAGCAGTAAAAAAGGAAACAAGATTAAATACATATATCTGACGGTCGTTTGACGATCGTTTGACGAACATAAAAAAATATTGCTATCCCGAAATTAATAACGTCATAATTTTCAAGTAATTTTATTCTCACAAACGTTGACACAAAACGATAATTTTGCAATTTTTCGGTTTTACAAAATTTATTTATCGGTACTATTTTAATAGAATATGTAAACGTCAAACGCCATTAATTTTTTTACAGAACAAAATCGTTATTTAACGTAAAATTTGAACATAGAGCAAGCCGTTGAACGTGAATTAACCATTTATTTCTGTCCATTTTGAAAATATTTATTTGTAGCCGATTTCTTCACACCTCCCGTTAGCTACCTTTCAGATAAAGACATCTGACAGAAAACTTTCAATTCGTTTTCTTCATTGAGACCTATCACCTAACTACTTCTAAGATCAGCGGCAGCCCTAAACCATTTCTAGGATAGAGCGAGAATCATGTTTGGCACCTTTAGTCGACCCGTACATTTCGATTCAATTATAATTTTCCAAAAACTAAATACGTACTGAAAATACAAGAGAAGGTACTGACATATTTTTCGAATCCACAAAGTTACGATAATACCAACGATGACGAGTCGAATCTTTTTTTCGTCATTTCGTCTTTCCTGATCCAGCGCCTAGATCGGTCGGAGCGACTGCCTTAGATACTTAGAACTTCTAGTGTGTTTCTAGTATTTTTTGTGTTTAACGTTACCAGCGCAGAGTAAACCTAACATAAAATATTTAAAAATTTATAAATATACACACTTTCATAGTTTTATTTACACGTCTCTAATGAAACATTGTCGTTTATTCACGCCAACTATCCTACTCTTGCTATTGTTTTTTTTAAGTAGCGCATCCATTGGATCGATACTATGGTGTACGATGTATTTCGTTCCACCCTCACCACACAGGTTCGGTTAAGTTCGGTCTCCTTCTCTCTAGTCTTCTTGGAAATGATTATAATAAGATAGACAGATAATTGAAGGGCAGGAAAAAATTCCTTAGGTACTTAGGCCTACAAGGGCCTATTGCACCTTTCAACAACTATAATTAGGTTCCAAGTAGTCCTGGACCCTCTTGGTACCCAAATATTTGGTTCCCAAGTATAAGAGTCTGAGACGCTTGCGCAGTACCTCTTTATTTGTTGACCAAGGGAAATATCATTACTAATTCTTAGACTCTTTATATACAAGTTTCATCGGTTCTTTTTTTGTATGCCATAAATTCTAAAATACCATCAGCTGTCTGTAACTATAGTGCTATTTCATCAGCATTCTTCTTTCATGACAAATAAAATATCAGTTCAACAGAGTTTTTTTTTTGAGCGAATAAAACGGAAATATGAAAGAGGTTTTATACTAACCCATTTGTTTTTCATATATATTTTTATCAAAGGGAAGCAATCATTCTGTTTTATTATTATTATAGAGAGACTACAATTGCCATTCTATAAGCTATCAAAAAATTGTGCAATATTAATATGTAGTTTTAAAATGTTAAAACTCTAAATAACTAATTTTAGCACTGTTGTGTAATTATCACATTAGGCGCAAAACTATTTCGGGTTTGAATTTCCACAGTGACATGTATTTTTTCTCTTTTAATATATGTATTATGTACTTTTCTAAAGTTATAATGTGTTTACAAATATTAATATGTGTATAATCTTAATCTATATAGGATAATATTGACCTTAAAGTGTAGAATACGTAATTTTTTTTACAAATAAAACAAGTTAAATTTTGTCTTAAAACAATTCTCTACAATAACGATTCTTATGCTCGGATTTTGGTACTTTCAAAGTAGTTTTACCACTGAATTAGCATGTAAAATTCAACGTTAAAAGTACTTTTATTTTAAATCTACTTTCAAACTCGTGCCAGAAATTGAGCATTAATGTGGATGCCTATTAGGTGGCCACGACGTATTTCTAAGGAGTCATGTGTAAAATATGGAACAATATGGAGACACAGTAATTAATCTTTGAGTGGGCCACCTATTATCAAAATAAAATATTACGAACATAAGAAGGAGCCTGCATAATATGTGAATTGCAATTCAAAATTGTGTGTCACTTGAACAACAGAAGGTGTTAGTTGATATAAACTGATTAATTTATAATAATGTAATAACTACACTACGGACGAGGCCACTAAATATTATAATATTTGGTATTCCACACCCTGCCGCGACTTCGAACGGAAGACTTAAAACATTATATAAAGTTTGTAATTTACTGTACAGAATAAAGTTTGTTAGTTAAAATTTGGCAGAAATAATTTAGTCGCAACTCGCACTAAAGTTACAACCAGACAGAAAATATATTTGATAAAAGTTGGCTTCTAAGAATTTGTACCTACGTCTCTATAGACTGTGCTAATAACTCTATATCATAATAATTTTATATCCACGTGAAAAAAACGGGGTAACCTGTGTCTTCTACACGGCCGCGGGTGTCTTGGGCCTGAATACACCAAAACTACTGAACCGGTTTAAGTAAAATATCAACTTCATCAAAGCATTTTCTCCTCGCGATGTGTTTCAGTTATTATTTGGTCCTCATTTTGAAATCTGACGCCATTTTATTTTTTGTGTCCTATAAAACTCTCAAAAATCAATTGTCCAAAGGATCCGATAATTTTTACAAAAGTAGGTACGTACATATTATGAGCGCCATTTTGAAATCTGACACCATTTTATTTTTTTGTATCCTATAAAACTCTCAAATATCAATTTTCAAAGGGATCAGATAATTTTTACGGAAGTACATATGGCCGCCATTTTGAAATCTGACGCCCATTTTATTTTTTGTGTCCTATAAAATTCTCAAATATCAAATTATTTTCAAAAGGATCGGGTAATTTTTAAAAAAGTACATATGGCCTCCATTTTGAATTTTGACGCCATTTTATTTTTTTGTGTTCTATAAAACTCTCAAATTTCAATTCGTAAGCATTCTGAACCCAACGGCGTAAATTTTTTTTAAATCGGTCAACCCCTCGAGAAGTTATGGCTGAACAAACATTTTGATCGAAATCAATGAATTGCCTCCCCTCCCCCGCCTAATAACATACGAACGACAAATTTTTCCATGAGGCATGAAACCTAAAGACCTCTCTACATTAAATTTAGCGTACTGCAATATATCTACGAGTAATTGCTACGAGCCCTCGTGACGATTTTCGTCCCCAACTTTTCTAAACATACCCACCGACTGAAGTGTAGACGTATTCACGTCAAAATTGCCTACAACGAATTTTTGGTAACTTTTCTTGATCTCCAGATATTTTTTTAACTCTATTTTGCGTAAAAAATTCCACTTCTTCACAATAGAGGCTGTCGAGCGTCTGTAATCTACAATCTATCTTTATCTCTACATGAATTATTAGTTTAGACTGTATTAATTATTAAACCTCCTGTGGATGCGTGGGTCAACCAGTAGTTGATTTTTCAACCACACGAGCGTCACGACTGATGAGTCGAATTAATTCACCATCGTATATAATATACTAAGTCTAGATTAATGGTTAGGCTCTCAGGGGTCGGCATGATTAAAGTTTATTTAGATTTCAAATATGCAGTGTATCCACGGATTGAGTTGACAAGAGGAAAAACCTTTTTATTATTGATTCTAGACAAAAAATTTATTCTTTAAAAAAAATTCTGCTTCTCGAGAAACCCCAGAAACAATACCTAAATCTTAGGTTCAAAACACAGGGTGATAAAAAAATTCAAATTTCTGACTCCACATTGCTAACATTTCACTAATAATTATTAACTTCCCGCTAAGAAAATCGAAAATTTTCAAAAATATGGAAGTTATTGAATTCACCGCGATTTTCTAAAATCGAGTTTTCATCAGATCTCGACGTTTTGTGATCCTAGGACTATTTTTACGATGATGTCAGTATAGCTGTATGTATGGGTGTGTGTGTGTGTATGTAAACCTCTCATAACTTTTGAACGGCTTGACCGATCGAATCGCGATTGGCGGCATTCGAAACGGTTCCACTAAACTTAAATTTCCTGAAAATTTTAACCGATTCGGCCCAATAGATTTTGAGAAATTCCAAAAAAAACGAAAAAAAGTTGTTAAAACGATGTTTTTTCAAAATAACTTCTAGAATATTGCACCGATTAATTTCATAATCTAGACAGCTCTTCTCGTCAGAAAACTGCATCGAATGCCGCTAAGCGGCTCATAATCGGTTAATCCATTCGAGAGATTACGTAGTCAAAAGATTTCGAAAAAAGTGTTTTTTCAAAATAACTTCGAGATTTCTCAACCAATCGATTTAGTACCTCTTACAATATTTTTAGAGCTTAAAAACTGCGTCGAATTCCGTTTTAAAGATCAAAATCGAACAACGCGTTCAAAAGTTATAGCTTTTCAAAAATTAAAATAGTGTTGTTATCAGTAATTTTCAGATTTTTGAGCTCGAAGAGCTCAAAAATCTATTTTTGTGTATATTATCAAGTGCTTCGAACTCAAAGCGCTTGAAAATAGTGGGGATTTTTTTTATTGATAATAATTACACTAACAAAACAAAATTGAAATTCGTCATTAATTTCAGACAAAACTGCCTATTCTGCATAGCTTCCGCCAGTCTCCACACATTTTTCTGCTCTTTTCATGAATTAATCATCGACTTTACGAGTGCAGTCCGGCTGATTAACTTCATTAACGGCGTCTCGTATCCTCGCTTTTAATACTGCCCGGTCATGCGGCAGGCCATCCTCGTAAACTTTTAGTTTTAAAACACCCCGTAAAAAATCTAAGGGGGTAAGGTCAGATGACCTAGCAGAACACCGTACTGAACCAAACCTACATATCCATTTTTGACCGAAATGCTCAGTTCCATTGTTTTCGTGAAATGTTATAGCAATGTGGAGTCAGAAAATTGAATTTTTTCAGCACCCTGTATACCGAACCTAAAACTTAGGTATAGTTTCTGAGGTTTCTCGAGAAGCAGAATTTTTTCTAAAAATAATAATTAATTTTTCGTCTAAAGTCAATAATAAATAAGTTTTTCCTCTTGTCAACTCAATCCGTGGACACACTAATATACAGTGTGTCCACAGATTGGTTAATTAATTTCATTTACTGTAACGGATGTGATCGGCAGTACTGTTTCTTTTCATTGCAACTAATTAATTTAAGCTCCATTAATTTTTTTTATAAAAATCTAGCATAAACCATTTTGCCTTATAACAACGGATATGTAATAATTTAGATATTATGTCTCTACAGTCAGTACAGAGTCATTACAAGTAGATCTGGAATTATATATTATGAAAAACATAATTTCTGTTAAGTATTAACATTTCTGTAAGTTCATTTATTCTATCTTTATTCACTGATAAATAAAAATAGCAATTTCAACTTTTTGAAAACTTATTTGTTATTTATTTTCATGACAATATAATTTATTTTCATGACAATAGAGTCTACATTGCTTTACTATAATAATAGTTTAAAATTATTTTCTCTCATATCCATGGTTATAATAAACAAATAAATGATTAAAAGAAAAATGATTCACAGTTTCTTGGATAATACAGTTGTTGTTGTTATTTAATATTTATTTTTAACTAGCGACCCCGTCCGGCTTCGCCCGGGTGATAAGAAAGCCCGGGTGCAATACACTACTCACTCGCTTCGCTCGTTATACTATGTAAAGAAGATAGATAGACGGATTACTACAGGGATAGTGACATCGGACGGAATTCTGTAAAACTATGAGCGCAAACTAAACTAAAAAAATTATAATTATTGTCAAAGAAAGAATATAACAAAAATAAAAATATATAAATAAATATCATGTAGAATTTAGAAAAAAAAGCCAAAAATTCTACGATGTCGTCAGTTTCAGAACCCGGGTCCCTGTGCATAGAGCGCTGCGATGTAACCTCTGCGCTACGAGTGGAACAGTTGAACAGTTGAGTACGGTCGTTTTTATGATATATAAGTAAGTATGTTGCGAATTCTTACGGTCGGGTTACGAATTTAATTAATTAATTATTAATTATTATTATTTATTAATTATGCTATATATATAAATCTTCCGTGAAAAATTATCTAACTGATGGTGAAAACCGCATCAAAATCCGTTGCGTGGTTTAGGAGGAGTTAGCGGTTAAACAGACAGACAGACGCGAAAAGCGACTTCAATTTATACTATGTAGAGATTTTCATACAACGTTTCGTCGGTTTTCCGACTTTAGTACTCAATCATTATTAACATTAACAGTCTGTCAAATCATGCATAAATAATTGGCTTAAAAAGTCTTTACTTATCATAACTGATAATAAATTAGACCAATAAAAATTAATTAGAAAATTTTTATCAAGATGAAAACACGAGTTTCGGCCTAGTAGTTGACTCTCCCAACGCTATTTTTAAAGCTAATGGGTTTGGGTAAACGCCAAATTAAGGAGCAAGCATGAAGTATCACATTACAGATCAGGCGAAAAATTGAAAACAATATTTTCCTAAAAAAACTTACAACTTAAAAAAATTACGTAATCTTTCAAACGTAGCCAAAACTGTTTTCAAAAAAATCATCTATAGGATTCTTATTCCTTCGTTTACCCGAACCCTATAGCTTTAAAAATAGCGTCGGGTGAGCCATAACGATTTTTACGCGAGGGGAAAGAATTTTAAGCGTGATTTATTTTATGTGAAGAACGTTTAAGTAATTAATATGCAATTTTTTAATCAAGTGCTATAACAAAAAATGAATTTTTACACTAATATTTCTTCAGATTTATTTTTGAAACAACTAAACTAAACGTCATTTTAAAAAAGAATAGTTACTTTTAGTTAGAATTTTTCTTCTGCATTTTTTCTATCAATTTCTAAAATTCTAAACTTAGAAGTTTAAAGTTTGGAATCGCCAGTAGGTTAAAATTAATCCAAGATAAAATTTCGGTGGTAATATAATTTCAAATGTTCATAAGCACACTGAAAAAGAACGGCACCTGTTTTAAAGATGAAGCAGAGTTCGGTAGAAGGAATAGAGGAAGACGGGAATACTTATATAATTATCATTAGGAAAGGAACGACGCCTGATAATTACGCCAGTATTATGATGACTCCATATAATTCGATAAAGATACTTTTTAAGTACTTCGCATCTGATGCTCTGCTTTTTGACGACAGCATTGAAGTCTTTGCATAGTATTTTCTTTGTTCGCAGCATATTGCAATGACGTCCATCTTTATCTATGTAGTTTTTAAGATCTCTTTGTGGTCTTTTTAATCAAATTCAGCATACAGGGAGTATTCGAATACAATAATCAGATAAAATATACACCTAAACAGTACCTACAGTGGTTTCTCTAAATCAACGTTTGTTAAGTCACGCCTATACCTTTCCCTCCTTTAGTCCTATTGCTTTCTCTTCAAACGTTATAGACC